>VZRZ01000211.1:1062232-1189387 GCA_013398175.1 Climacteris rufus | reverse complement strand
TTTTTTTTTTTTCCCAGAACTATGATTTGTGTTTGGGCTGGTTACCAGGGTGACTCAGCAGAGCATTTCTGCACCATGTCCCGAGGTCTATTATATGAACTGCTGTAATTTCCCATATATCCTTCTCAGCAGAATCACCTGACAGCTCCAAGATGGGAAAATGGTGCTCAGTCATCATTATGCAGTCCCTTACAGAGATGGACAGGTCCAAGCCAGAGTCCCAAAATGCCTGGTGGAAAACACTCTGAGCTCAGCTCCAGTACTAGAGCTGCAGAGTGTGACCATTCCTAGTGCAAATATACTTCAGCTAGTGCATAATTTACTGACCAAGGAAATCTGCAATTGATTTCCAGCAAGCTGCTTGCAAGTTTTCAGAAACAGTAGCTCAGTACCACCATCACTCTATTAATAATAAGAAAAGGATAACATTGATATTTTAAAATTATTTTTACCACTGAATGATTATGCAAAGCACTGAATTTTATTGGCAAATACACAGCATTAGCATTACAGGACAACATTACTGGTAAATTATCCGAAAGAAAAAAATGTCTTCCAAATTCTGCTAACCCATCAGATTCTATCCAGTAGATATCCAAACAAAAAAGGGCTAAAAAGACCACACTCACATGTGTCCACATGGCTACAGAGCCTGCTTTCCTCCTCTTCCATCCACAGCTAATGTAAATCTGCCTGATGATGTGAAATTTCATTCTCACAAACCATTAACTGAAAGCAAATCACAATAACAATCAAATTATTTACATTGTGATGTGTGTGTGTGGGTAGGGAGGTTCCTTTTGACACCGAGCTACACAGTAGGATAGACTACTAAAACACTGTATTTTTTTCTGGTCTTTTGGAGTTTTGTTTCAGTGTTCTACACACTAACTCAACTTTCCACCTCTGAAGCTTTATAAAAGCAATTGAATAAGATATCATATTAAAGGGACATCCCCTAGCTTAAAATGTTTACATAGTGCAAAATGTCCTGAAAATGGGAAAGGTCATAGCTTCCTTTTTTCCTTAAACAATTTTCATTAGCAAAGTTAACTATTCCTAAAGAGAAGTCTCCATAGTATTGCTTTTTGTAATGGAAGGTGTAGAGCATTGCGACCCTAATACAGTGAACAAAGTTCACAGAGACAGTTGTGATAAATTATGTGGGTTATAGCAGACACAGGAAGCAATGAATCACTCAGTATCTTGGATCTCAGTTTCATTGTAGTTCTCTTTGCTACATACTTGTGAGATCACAGTCCAGTAGATAATATGGACCGTCCTAACACTTCAATAAAACCTTTTTCTCAGTAACTATTGCTTCCCCTTCCTGCTGCTTGCTCAATTATACCCAAAAACTATATCAAATGAGACAGCATTGACAAACTGGCAACTTCACCACAGCATTTTAGAGCCACACAACAACATGCAAACTAGTTTTAAAGAAAACAAACTTTATTGCTTACCAAACCAACCAACCATATCAAAGCTTAAATGGCAGATAGGATAAACAAATCAGACTCCTATGTAAGCTGAAGCATATTCTAACTAAAAAAAAACATAGTGCAGAAAATAAATGAGGTCACTCAAATCACTCTGACTTCTTTCACCACCACATGGTGTGAAGGAGACCCAAAAGAAGAGCTGCAATGGTTCTTTAAACTCTGGTCAACCTCATAAATATCAGGGAGCTGAGACAAAGTCTGCTGGAGAAGGGCGTATTTGGGACTCATGGAGTAGGTCCCCATTAGTGCAGAGCAAGAGGAGTGGGTCTGGAAACAAAACAGCTGCTGCTACGTCTCAGGGTCCCATGAACTGATGGCCCACTGGTGGCTGCGGTACATCTTTTAGATCAGTTTAATACCAAAAAATACAGTTTATGAGTTTGTGACTTCTCTGTGATATGAATTAAAGTATTGGAAGTGCAGAGTCACTTCAAAATACCAACATTCATCCGAACTACTAACGCAGACACACCCACAGCAGTATGAAGAAGAAAATATTCCTTTGTAATTATGGTGGAATCAAACAATAGTGAGTTCTCCTGCTTTACAGCTTCACTCTCCCATTACAGTTTCACAATAAATCTGCTAGATAAATTCTACCCAAAGACACAGTTTTCTCAAGCAGACAAGGAGTCACCCACCTGATTTCCTCTTACAATGGACAGCTATTTAGAGCTGGCTAATTAAGGAGTGAAAACAATTAAAATACAACAATCATATGAAAGAAAACAAATAATTCCTGATGAAAATTTGAATAATAACAAGTAGGTTCTATGCAAGTATTATAGATATTTTGGCTGTGAACAAGTATGCAAAGATAGGAAAAAGAAATTCTCTAATGCGGATAACCTCAAACGACTTTGCATTTCCTTAATATTTTTGAGTCTGTGAAGGGGGTAAATTTTGAATGCCTCCAATTTTATCATGAATATTTCACACATTTCTAAGACTAACAACACTTACATACATCAGAGGGGTGCTATAAGACTTAATGTTTGCAAATCACTGTGAGACACGGATGAAAGGTGCTACAAAACAGCAATATTTGCTTGGTAAAACTTTCAAGAACAAATCTTCAGCTGGTGTTAATTGTCAGTTCCCCTCTAAAGTCACTAAAGCTATCCAAATTATAAGCACCTGCTCCTCAAATCAAGTGGGTTTTGTAAGAGGACAAATACCATTCTTGTTAGAAAGAAATCTGCAGAATAAAAGACCAGTTTATCAGTATTGATGCCATACTGACTCTGAATTTTAAGACATGCTTTATTTTTGACAGGTGACTTTCTTAAACTGCAATAAAGGCCTTTATAGTTTTTTTTTAACAAGTGCCTGACAACCCTAAAAATGAAATACTGGAGTTACTGACAAATCCTGTCTTGTTTTCCTGTATATGAAGTATGAACATAAAATCACTACGTAGAACAGTGTAAGTCATATGAAGGAGATGGACCCTTGGTCAGTACATCCTGCACTGGGACAGAGACAAATAGAGCATGCCTTGGTCATGCCCACCCAGCAACTGGAATGCCAGAATAAAGCTCTTCTCTAGTCTATGTGCTTTGTCTAGGAGGAATTTCTGATGCTCAGAAGACTACAAAAAAAAAAAAAAAAAAAATCACCCTCCAATTCCTCAGCTCTTATGACTCATTCTTGCAGGTGCAAGCGGTTACCAGGGTGACACATTCACAGGCTACAGACTCAGAATCCTGTGTGATTTCTTACCACATCTTGTGACAAGCTGCTGCACCAGAAGCCAGGATTCCTTCTGTGAGAGCTCAAGCAATTAACCCAGGAGACATCCACTGAGAGAGAGCCTGTAATGCGAGTAAAGTATCAAAACCATGTTGGTTCCCTGCCTGTGTGTTTAATACCATCTGTCAGTATTGGCTATTATGGCTGCTTTCTGAGGTCAGAGTGCTTTTAAAAAGTTGCAATTTTGTGAACAACAGGGAGCACTTCTTGCTAAGCTAATATGAAGATTTCTGTAACAACCAGCTTTGGAGCATCTCACAAATATTCCTTGAAAACAGTTTTTAGCATTCAGTTTCCCTCTCCCACTTGCCCCTCCCAAACCCAACAAAAACACAAGCTTTCTTTCAAATAATTACTTTTCAAGCTTAAAAATGAAATATAATCCAAAGTGCATTTAAGACTAAAATACCAAACCTTGCATATTAAAAGATTAAAGAATAAATGTAAGAAACGAGGAGAACAAAGCAGACCAGCTTGCCATATGCATTCCTAAAGCTCTTTGAAGACCCCATGCATCTCTCCTTGGGGACAATATTTCAAATTCTGTCACAGATATTCTGTGGTAGCTACAACTACACCTGCAACCCCTAATTTTGCCCAATTGCCTCAGAATTGCATGATTCACATCATTAATACTGCTATTTAGGAAAATGCATCTGTAATTTTACTACACCTAAATGCATCTAAGCTGATAGAATCTAGCAACACTCATGCACTTCAAAAGATGAAAATGATAAAAAAATAAATAATCACATTTATACATGCCCCTCCTTAGGGGATCCCCAAGCACTTTGTGAAAATAAGATTTAAGCCTCATTGTTCCTCTCTGTGGTCACGTTATTTTATCAAAGGGGAAAACGCATAAGAAGAATAAGGGCATTCCCTAAGGTCACTCAAATAGTCAGCTGCAGCACAGGGAGTTTAATTTCCAAGATCTGAATTCTAGACAACCATTCTACTCCCTGAAATAACTAAGCTCTTCAAGTTACATAGCGCTATATGTTCTTACACTGCCTTGTACTTTTCCATGCCATTTGGGAAAATACCATATATACATTTTGACTCATTACCGCACTGTTCTCAACTTCAAAGCATTTTGAGCATAATTAAGAGGTTTTCTTATAATGAAGGTGATTGTAATAAAATGCAATGCAGCTAGGAGCCATGGGACAAAAGTCTGATACCATTCTAGGGAGATTCTGCAGATTAAGAGAGACATACAAAATCATGATCATGAATGCAATTAATTAAAAAGAGAAGAACATTTACATTTGTCTCAAAAGACTATTATGCTACAGGGACTGTACTTTCGTGGAAGCCATCTTATCACCAGCTTCTTTTTCTCTTGAGACACAAATTGATAAAGAACACTCATTTCATAGATGAAAAGATGCATCAGATGTAAAACACATAATCAATAATCTCAATTATCACCAAAATAAATGCTTCCCCACCCTCTAGTTTACTAGTAGGAAATATGCTGTAAAAGCCTAGGATATAAAACCCGGATAGGACAGCTGCATTTTAATTTAGACTTTGACAAGTCTTACCACAGATTGCCTGAATGATTCCTTCTGCTGCACAGGGACATATGCTGGCCAAGAGTCAGAGTGCCAAATACAGCCCTGAGAGGAGCAGACTTAGAAATTCTTGCTGTGCCTTATTCAAGCCTGCAGTCTGGGTTTTTTTGCCTTTTTTTTTGCCTTGCCTGCAGTCTTAAGTTCCTGTTTGCAATCCTGATTTCTTACAAGAAGTAAACAGATTAGTACTGTTGTTGTGCAGCACATACTGGGCTGAGGGGAATGAGAAGGCCACAGAGAACTCATTCTACTGTGCCATATGAACAGCTAGCAACGTTTAGAGACACCTAGTGCCACAAATAATATCCCATTTGGAGAGGGGAATACAATAAACTTTACCTAATTAATTCCAAAGCAGCAAGGCTTCTTCAACTCAACTTTTATCACTAAGAGATGGAAGTCAAGATAGTGAGGTGGACATAGGAGCATCTTTCAGGAAATCTGGGCAGACTTCCTGAAAAACTTTTTTTATTTTTAAGCTTGGAACAAATCTTAGCCAAGCTTTGAGCATCTTGTGGCCAGCCTGCAGCCTGGGAATGGAAACACACAGTACACTAGAATTAGGTAACCTTCTACTAGGAAAGGTTTCTCTGAGTAAGTAAAAGCATCATCAGAGTCCAATTTTTTTTCTCTGCAGTTCCTGTTAAGCTGAAAGAGATGAAGGGATCCATTTTATAAGAAGCCACAAGAACAAGGTCAGAGTTTTAGGCAAAAGACATTACCTTCTTTTAACTTATTAATTTCTTACCATGATCCAGTTATGCTGGACCCCTGCTTGATAATCTTTCAGCCTACAGACAGTAAGCTTTACATTTTCCTTTAGGCTTCATTATCCTCTTAAAAATAGTCTGTGGATCTGGAAGCAAACTGCACGTTAAGATAAAAAATGCCACAAGCAAATTTTACAAATTCTTGTCTCCTGAGAAGGTAACAAAGCTGCTCAAAGCAAAAACACAAAGAGAAGGCGCAAACCAACAGGAATCTGCTCTTAGAATTGAAAACAGGACTCAACTGGGGTACTTGGCAGTGTGACTCAACAGGATAGAGATTTCACCTTCTGCATATAAGATTTTGCAAAACACTAACCAGTAAAAAATATTATAAATGGGTGATGATCCCCTAAACAGGATGGCATTGATGATTCCTGTGCACAATATAACTAACACATAGGACATAAAATAAAAACCCCAAACCCACCTAACAGAACAGAAGTTAAATCACTCTAACAACAAATCAGTTTGGTTAACATTTCTAAGATGACCTTGATTTTGCCAATCACTTGGTGCACAGACTTAACCTGAAATCCTGAAATTAAAGAATAAAATAACAAAAAAACACAAACAAACAAACAACCCACCAAAAAACCCCAACCCCCTCCCAAAAAATCCTGAAATTAAAAAATTAAATTAACATATTAAACCCATTAAGATTTTTATTTGCTGAAACACTTTGGTAGACTTAGGGCATTGCTATGTTTTACATACGCCTTTTCATTTTTGTTTTTCAAAAATACGCTTAATATCAAGGTTGGAGGCAAAAAAAGACCCAAAACCCAAATCCACAAACCAGAAGAAATCTAGTGGGATCTATCACATAGTTTGAAGATAAATATCCTACCAGAACTAACATTCTGTATTTCTCATCAAAATGTGAAGTCAAGTTTTTCCACAGTAAATGTTCTATCTCTGAACAAATAGTTTGACATGTCTTGGAAAGAAACTCAATTTTTTCAAAATCTGGTTTTGTTAAAAAATAGATTACTGTTGAAATTATGCAAGATTTGCCTCCATCATCTGCAGTTACTGATAGCTTTTGAAGGGCTTGTTTAACATCCTTGTTGCCAGTGTAGCATGACCTTTTTGTTTGTTCTGTATTCAGATTGCTTTTTCCTGTAACTAAAAGCTAAAAGTTAGAACTAAATATTCTAAAACCTTCAAGCAAAGCATTGGGTTCCTCCACAGTTTCTGGAGCTTTTTTTCATTTTTGGATGAAAAAGGAATAAACACTGTCCTTTTTTAAACAGCATGACCTCATACTACTGGTTGACTTTACACATCTTGTTTTCTAACTTTGTCTGAGGGCACTAGTGTGCCAGGCACTCTCTACACAAATGAGAGAAAAAGAGCTTTTTTTATTTGGATTACATCTTTCAGGTTTGATTTTCCTTGTTGCTGCAGCAGTCATTTGCATTATTTTCACAAGTGCAGAGACCAAAGTCAAGGTTTTTCACATCTACGTGAAGCAGTGTGGAACAGCCCTGCTACACAAAGTGCTTCTGTTTATACACTGTAACATTGCAGTTCACGGCAGTATCCACCTACACAGTCAAGTTCAATTTGATGCACACCCTAAACTGTATCTTCCTTCCATCAAGTCTTCATGTCCATCTCCTCATCAGCACTCTCTGAGTTTATATTTATACATTTGATTAACTGCTCCCACAGAGACCACTATGGCATTTACTCTTTTTCTGCCTCACTCTTCTGATTTGTCTACTGCTCTCTACTTTCTCTAGGCATCTTTTTCTGCCTCAGAATTATATATGCCTCCCATTATTTGTCATCAGTACATTTCAGCAGATTTCCCTGGAAAACTGCATGACATAAGTAAAAACCACCAAGCTGGAGTGAGAATTTTGCTCCTCACAAACTCTGTCATATTTGAAGGTTTTGATTCAAGGTTTTAGTTTTTGCACTCAGCCAAAGAGAATTCCTCTGTCAGAGGAAGCCAGACATCCAAATTTGGCAAACTTTTTTGAAGTGCAAACAGATTTGCACAGTCTCTTCCTTCTTCCCAGAAAAGAGGAAGCCTCTTTTTCCATTCTGAAACCACAACCCATGAGATGATTCCTCATGAATAATACAGGACTATTAAAAACACTGAATGGCTACTTAGG
This sequence comes from Climacteris rufus, assembly GCA_013398175.1. Classification (NCBI taxonomy): domain Eukaryota; kingdom Metazoa; phylum Chordata; class Aves; order Passeriformes; family Climacteridae; genus Climacteris; species Climacteris rufus. Next base: position 1,181,654 of record VZRZ01000211.1, on the reverse strand, counting down.
AGGGCAATATTTTTCCCAGAAGGACCACTTTTCATAAGGGAAAATTGTTTACTTCCTTGCTACTGAAAGTACTTGTTTCTGTATATGTTGTCCTAATTTTTCAACAATTCAGGATATACTGCAAATGTAAATGGAGTTATACAGGGATCTTTGGTTTATCAGTAATATTTACCACATTTAAATATTGCTTTTTGTCTTGCAATAGCCAAGCTACCGGAAGTTTCAATTAAAATTGATCCATTTCTCTCCTACATATCTGCTGCTATCTGATTGTGTTGTTTTTTTCCTTCTGCTTGCAGACAGCAAATGGGTACAGTTACAGTTAATTGTAACATCTTGCTCCATTAGACAGATTACAGAGCACACCCATTTAGTCAGTTTTATTACTCCCCCCGGGTTACCCACTTCTGTAATCCACAGCTATCTATACCTGAATTTCTCACGGCAGAAGGTTGAAATTCAGTAGCAAGCTGTATAGAACAGATCTGTTTTTAACAGCATATACTTTTCCAGGATCAAGGTTAAAGATGTTCTGATATCTAAAATGTGCCTTGGAATGCTCTCAGCATAAAGATACCAGCAAAGGGAATATGCAAACAGTGCAAAACTGGCTTTGCCTGAGAAGGAAGTGGAATTTTGAGATTATATGTCCATTTGATGGATAATCTCTCAAATGAGGAGCAATAGTAATCATGGAGGTGAAGCGTAGCCTACCAGTTTCTACCCAGGCTCCCCCTTCCTACCTAAAGAGGATGTGAACTTCCTCATCAAACCTTAATGGTGCAGAAATTTCCCCGACTGCAGCAGTCCACAGCACTCTTTAATTTATTGCATTTAGGACTATAAACCCATGTTTTACTACTGAAATTAATTGTGCCTGACACTTCCATCACATTAACACACATTAGGCACCATGACCTTTGGATGATCAAGGAAGACCCAATTTAATAATTTAGAAACTGCGTGATGTCTGAGAAGGCCCCAAAGGGGAAAGAAAAGTGGTATGAAAAATGATCCTATTTCACTAGTGGGAATATTTGCTTACCAAACCTCACAGATGAACTTTGACTGCTACTTTACCATTTTATCCATGGGTCACATAGAGCACTCTAAGTTCTCACGGTGCTATATATTCCTTCTAATGCTGGTCACGTAATACTCCATCAAATACCGTCTAAAGCCTTATAGAATTTAATTGTTCCTAATAGAGGAACAATACACTTTTGCCTGCAAGACTGCAAACTCACAGCAGAAGTTTCTTAAACAGCAGCTGGAATAGCAAACAGGCTAACAACTGCAATTTTACCAAGGCAGCTATCATTCACTTCAAGCTTACAATACAAATCTGGCATCTTTAAAGAAATAATTTTGTCAGAAACAGTGAAATCAAACATAGTCATCAATTCTAGATGATTGATTCTAATCCAGGTAACTCAATCTTCATGTGAAAGCAGATGTAACTCAGTATGAATAGGCAAGTTGAAAGAAAGCATGAGGTGAGCAGACAGACAGACAACATGGCCAATCCCATTCAATTTCAATATCTGGAGGCCCCAGAAGAGCACTCCCCCCCTACGGTAAGTACTCATTTTCCACAGGGTACAGAGGAAATAAAGGGTCAGAACACAAACTCATGGACGTTTACACACAGTACTTGAAGCAAAATGCTGTCCAGCATTAGTGCTTGAGTAACCTGCAAAAACAGAATGCCAGTGCCTTACAAGGGAAACTGGAAATCTATCTTCCTTCCACATTTCTTTTTTAATAATTTCAGAAATTATTTCTTGGTTATACTGGCTTTTAAAAATCCTAAAACAAAATTTTATTTTAAACTTAGGATGACAATTATAGTACAGCAAACTCTTAACAGGCTTTTTACTGAAGCTTTAACAAATATCTCATAGGTAGGGTGCACACTTTAATTTGTATGACTAGGAAAAGAAAAAGAAAACAAAAAACCCACAAAATAATTTGCTGCAATAAAACTTGCTACTTGAAAACGTGTCCGATTAAGTGGAAAATGAGGTCTTATTTATAGACAGATCTGAGGCCACACAATTGTCATAAGATTGCATTTGCAAAAAAGTTCTTCCTTGTTTCTTAATTCAGTTTAGCTTTTCTTTTCATACCTGGACAATACTTCTTAAAAATCTCATCACAGCACAAATGTTAAGTGTCACTTGTACTCAACTAATCTGCTCCTGGGGCATGAGGAAGTGCTGCACTTACCTGTGACCCAAGGGGAAACAGCTCCTCTGCCAAACAGGCAGCTGGGTTACACTGCTCCTGGCCCTGCCTGCCGAGACCAGAATTTTAAATAACGTAAATTAGTGCATCAGCTCCTGCCTACCACGAGCTCATTTTCACAGCTGTTAATTGCCAAGCAGATACCCGACAGGAATCACAGAACTACAAGTGTGAGAGTAAGTAGGTTTTCTTTGTCTGAAACTAGTTCCTAATTCCTTTGCCATGAGGATTTTAAATGCGAAATTAGTACAGTCCAGAGCAAAATAATTTTCTTGGTATGTAACAATGAGATTTTTTAGTGCTTTGGATGCAAACTAGTACAGGGGACCAACATGAAAAACACAGTCTGCTTTTTCCCCTGCAGTGAAGTCAACACTTTTGGGCTCCACTAAGAAAACATGCTTCAAAAGTCTATCTAAAAAGGTAAGACTGCACTTCCTCAACCGGCATAGCCTGCTATTAATCCACTATATCTGGGTTGGGACATAAGGATGAAAGCACATAAACAGTTAAACCACAAGGCTATTTAAGCTTCTGACTGTACCTTCATGGAGTTAACGAAGCACAAACATCTTGATAAATATATAGCCTGAGAACAGTAACTTGTTGATACAAGATAAAATTTACCATATAAAATGAACAGCAAACATAGATTAATTTTCTTTCTTGTTCAAAGAATTAAGTTTCATTCTCAGGTACTAACAGGCATGTATTTACTTTCTGTCGTAGCTGCAACATCAAGGCTCCTCTAAAGCAATTAGCAGAGTGACAGGAAACCACATACATTCACTTTGCAAGCAGTGGATAGCATTTATACTTCTGTTATTTTCACACCTTTGAGCAGAGTATCCTACTTTTCCAATTTTCTTCCTCTCCACACTATTTACAATTGTGTCATGCTTCTCCCTCTTTAATGCAAGCAATTTTGGTTTTGACACAGATTTACAGTCCTTGGCATTTAGCAAACTTTCATGAACAATTTCTGTGCAAATTAGAATCAAATTTCATTCAATTTCCTTATAAAGCATGTCATCTTTGCTAATGGTGTTTATTAAAACAGAGTTTTAAGAAATCTTCATCCCTAAGTAGCAGTGTGCAATCACTATGGGGTGATCCAGGACACTCTGCCTGTCATTCTCATTCTTGGCCCACCACAGACGGGGAGAATGAATCACGTATTCACAGGCATAGAGTGTATTTGTTACACATCACGGACACGTCGTGTGCATGATCTGCCTATTTCCCTTCCTAGTTCTGCCTTTTCCCAACTGGCTGGGTATTATTTGGCCATTTTTGCACACACTCACACTTTGTAGAAATAAAACAACTGTAAATTAAGATTTCTACCTCATGAGATCCTGTCCATTTTCTATCATGCTTGTCCATTATCTCCCTGTTGAGAGACCCTCAGACATATTAAGGCTACTGAGGAAGCAGCCTGGATATGCAGCACCCCTCTCCTATGCACATTTCCCATTACTGTTCATACTCCTGGTTTGACACATCAGAGGACAAGGGAAAAAGCTGATGCATTTAGAAAGTGAATTGTTTCTACAACCACAGACAGTGCAGCAGTTGATGCTTATGCATCCACATCCTTGGTTTGCATGGTGAAACATGATGCTGTGGAATGATAAAAATACAGACAGAATAGCCATTTACTTCTGCTATAACAATTTACTAAAGGATTTCATTTAAAAACATACTCTTTTGTCCCTCTTCACTGCTGTTCTGCTGGGAATTATATAATTAATGCAAATAAGGAATAGCTTTTCTGTCATATAAATTTCTGTTTGGAATGCAAACAGTAATCAAACTGAAGCATAAGATTTCTGTGTGATACAAACTTCTGTTGTAGGCATCTTTCTCAGTGCCACTGCTCTGTTTTTTTCTAATGGATAACTAATGTGAAGGGAACAGTGAAAAAAGCCATATTCTCATCTGCTATACTCATCCCACTAGGAGGTGCTTCTATTAATTGTTGCATCTAAGAACTGGTCTCACCTCTACTGATCAAAAATTCATAATTCAATCAGCTGTACTGAATTATGAGCTGTATCTCAGCCTACTTTGTGGTGAGTTTGAGAAAGCACACAAACATGCCAAAGCCTAAGTCAAAGGGGATGCTCCCTTTTCAGATGGTTAACCTGGCTGCTTTGTTTTCAATGAAACAACACAACATTAACATATCTTCAAAAACATAGTAAAATTCCAAAACCACCTGATGTGGCTTCACATATACTACTTGCCACTGCATTTTCACTGGTGTTGCTTAGTGAAAGCATGGTAGCTGTGTCTCAGTGTCCACTCAACTGGCACTGTTTGCTTCTCTTTCGATTTTAGATCTTCCCAGTGTGGGATATTTTCTTTATCAGAGGGGAAATAAGACAGAGTATACAGTTTGAATCTGTTCAAAGTGTCCTTTCCTGCACAAGCACTCCCTGTCTTTGTATATGAGAGGGGATTAATAAACATGTTGCTAAAATTACAGGGCTTGCCAAGACCAAAACACAATTTTCATATATTTCAGTGAAAAGTCTGTTCACGTTGGGAAGACAATTATCAACATATAATCTGTTCCCCTGTTTGAGGGAAAAGAGGAAATAAATTATAGCTTAAAATTTTAATACATACCTCTGTCTCTTGAAGGGAAAAATTAAATCTATAATTTAGACAAACCACAGAACAGAATAGTATCCCTTCCTTGAAATTATTTTCACATGCTCCAGTGCCTCACCTGCTTTTGATGTGATAACTCAGCTGAAAAGTGCTGAGTATCCATCTAGAAAACAATGAAAGAAACTTTGATTCTGCATATGTTATACAGAGCAACTTGGAGAGGAGAACAAAACTGAATGCGACATTTGGGACCATTTTGCATATCTGCAACAGCAGACAAAAATATCTTAAGGAAATTCTTCACATAAAATTGTGCAATATGAATTCTGGTTACAATCACCAAACACTAATTAAGTGGGCTCTACAAATGCTGATATAAAGCATTTGGGGGAGGAAGGGGTGAGAGGCAGAAGAGAGTAGGGAAAACAGAAAGGAAGGGCAAGAAACTTTGGAAGCAAAACCAATTCCATAAATTCATCATTTTGGATTATTGCTTGAGACTTAATACAACTAAAAATAGATCAGAAAGCACTACTGTCCTGCAGTACTACACAGCTCTTGTAACACAAAGGCATTCTGTCTTGAAAAGATGCCAGCCAGCATAAATCCCTGATAAGCCATATAAAACCGAACATGAGCAGCACTGTGTCTTTCATCCATACCCCTCACAAATACTTCTGTCTTTTAGGAGTACTGGCAAGACAGCTCCTGCAAGACACTGCACCTTGACTAAATCAAGTATTTTCAGAAATTCCTTATTGTTGTTATATACAGATTGAAATTTATTTCCTTATTCTTTGCCATCTGTCACAGGAACTCCTAAGGTACCTTTGCTATACAGAGAACACTGCCAGAAGAGATACACTGCAGTTTCTTTTCCTAACCACCACGAGCAGTATTGAAAGCTAAAATGTTGTTCTCTGTCTCTTACAAACTTTCATACCAACAACAGCGGTAGGAAAGTCTTAGGCTACTTGCAGTGTTACTGTCACACAAACAGTTTATATGAGAATACCCAGCCCTGAGTCAATCCATGAAAAGAAAAATAAAAAATCAGTATAATTAAATTACACTTTTCTACAGTATTTACAGCATTAGAGCTATTCTGCCTTAAAAAAGAATCCACTTTACCACATTTACTGAATACAACTGAGCAATTTTAACAATAACACATTGGCCCATCATTGTATATTCCTTTTAAGACAAAGAGAAATGACAAGGAAAAACAAAAGTCTTCATAATTATCCCCCAAGGAATATTGGGGGGGGGGGGAAGCCCAAATAAATTTTCTTTCAGTGACTTTTTTACCTTTATCAATGGCAACAACAAAAAATATGCTCAAATTAGTGTTTGGAATCACAAATAGTTTTTCATTTTAGTAATTATCAGATCTCAAGGTTATGGTTTTTTTTTTCTTTAAAATACCAAGCATAATTTATTTGTGTGAGAATTTCCTTTCATCATACAAAAAATTTTAATGCTATAGACAAGATCTGACAAATATGGAACCTTCAGGTTTCATTACCTAAAATGCAGAAAGGAAATTAAGTTCAGATTAATTTTCTGTCAGCTAGCTCTGTGTGCCTACCTCATGAGATTCTAGTTTTAGTGGTTGAAACTTTCTCTCTTGACTTATCAGGGTTCTACAGAGCATATAAACAAAACCAGTAAGAGGGAAAGATATTTTTCAAAGACCAGGATATGTAAGTACTCTACTAATAAAACTTAATTTCTTCACAGTCTTCAAATGCATCTTTTCATATCAAGTTACTATACATATGCATTTCTGGTTCTTTTGAATTTTAGGCACTGATTCACATTGTGATCTTGTGGCATGGAGAGTTCTACATAGAGCATTAAGATTTGACACTGGAGAGTTGGAAACACAGAAATAATGTTTCATTTTCCAACCTCACTTTTTCAAACTTCATTTTCATAGGGCAAAAATTTATATACATTTTCTTAGAACAAAGAAATGTTACAATTTTTCATTGTATTTATTGTAAAAATGTAGAAAAAGAAAAAAGTTGCCTAAGTGCAAATACTTTCATTTTCCTCCCCACTCTGAAAATCATCCTCAGAACAGAAAAGCATTATGCTTGCCCTTCTTGAGGAACAAGAATAAAGAAGTGTCAGTCATGCAACAAGTATAAGCCCTTATGGTCTCCTTAATTTCAGCATGTGGGAGCAGGGCTGAGTCAGGTGTCTGCAGACACCTGAGGGATTCCTCCCATCTGGAGAAAATTTCTTTATCAAATAAAAACCTTGGGCAGAAGAAATGATCTACCGATAAGAGAAATCCCATGGGATTGCCCACTGTGGATTCCACGGTGTGTTATTTACACACGACATCCATCCTAATCAAATATGCGGCCACTAAATGCTGAGGTTTCTATTGAATTAACTGAAAAATCAGAATTTCAGCAGCTTGAGGCAGAGCCAAGGCTTACCACGTTTGGAAAAGTTTGCCTAAGAATTCATGATGACCAGTTTTATGGAGAGACTTGTTTAGAGCTGTTTTTCTCTTGCTGCTGTACTACCCCAGGGATGTTTCATTGGAGGTTTCTGGGCCTCCCAGACCACTTTGTGTCAGATACGGTCATAAAGAAAACATCTGAATTTCACTGAAGTGATAATGTATTGTGTAAAAATACGATCACACAGACGACAAGAAAAACCCTTTTCAGAGTGACTAAGTAATGCAGGTGCATGAAATATGTTGTCAAGGAAATACCGTATGTCACAACCCACCAGAGCTGCACTGCGTATCTATTAGAAGTCAAAAAAGTAAAGCATGATAAACTTTAGATTCCAGGCATGAAATTCTGGAATCCAAGTCAGATGTACACCTAGCTCTTCTCCCCTTATCTTCCCCTTGCCCCCTCCCCCTTTTTTCTGTCTTTGATTTTTTAAAAATATAGTTGACTTTTTACATATTTGATTGAATTTGCAGAAGAATTCCACAGACTCATTTGAAACAATTAGACATCCTTTTTTTTGGTAGCTTTCCAAGGTATTTTTTCCAAGCGTTCAAGTCATGTATCAGGGAGAAATGAAAGGAAAACAAGATAGAGGAGAGAAAATGTTTTCTTTTAGCAGATGTTTGAAGTGACAGACAAATGCAGGGAAGGCTGAGCAGGGAGCAGCTGGGAAGCCTCTTGCTGGAAAACATCTAGGGGTGGTGAAGAGGCGAGGGCCACACCAATGCCAGCAAAGCATGAACCAAGAGATGTTTTCTACATCTAGTAAAGTGGCTTTAAAGTAATGCTTTGCTACAGCACTGCTCTTACACAAACATATCCATGTAATCCTATTTATCTTGTGTGCCCACAGGAGCCTGAAGCTCACAAGAATTTTCTGAAAGTTTGTTCAGTTTCTCAAGTGGCTTTTATTGCAAACCACGTCTGAACGATTGTCTCTCCCCAGCCAAACTGGGTTTGAGTTGGATGCACTGCATGTCAGCCACTGCATCCTGGACCAGCCCTTAGAAATCCCACTGTGCAGAGCATGTGGAATACATCAGGGGTCTCTGTCAACTCACACAGCTTTGCTCTCACAAGCTGCTTCCTTGGACTAAGCCATGTCCTAGAACTATAACTATTTCCATTGAAAAAGATCTGTTAAAAGTTCTACAAACAAAAGTAAAGTTTGAAGTTCATATCAAACCAAGGAACTTCATTGCCTTCCAAGTCCTTCAGCAAGGGAAAAATAAGTAAGGAGCCAGAGAGTGACATCTGCATACACGAGAAATATGAAAAACACACCAACATAAGAGCTAACTGGGAGATTTTCAGCTTTATCAGGTTTGCCTTTTTTTTTTTTTTTTTTTTTTTTTTTTCTCNCTGGTTTTCCTTTTTTTTTTTTTTTTTTTTTTTTTGGTAGGTTTGTAGGGTTTTTTTGTTGTGGTTTTTTTTTGTTGTTGTTGTTGTTTGGTTGGTTGGTTTTTGTTTTTTTTTTTTTAAACAGAAAATGTCTGTTTTTTGAAATCTTAAATTTGTAACAATAAATCATGGACTTGAAGAAAAAAATATTCATGGGAGAAACTTCTCAGGACTCAGCTCCTGGGAGTTGCACTGCATTTTGCTGACCTGCTTTTATGTTCCAACTATTTCTCAAGCTGGAACACCTACATTTCACTGAGAAACTTAGAGGCTTTATTCTGGAAAAATTTGTTTGATACGCTGAAGACATCTGGAAATACAAAATATTCTCTACCTCTGAAATGTTGTTCCATTTATGATACCTCAGAATATTTTGAGAAAAATCTTCATGTGAGCTCTCATACCAGTTGAAGTTTTATTTCTGCCTTGGATCTATTAGTTCAGTAAGGCTAATGACAAGTCTAAAATAAAAAATACCAAAGTCCTCAGTGATCTTAAAATCCCTGATATGAAATTAAATCGAACTGAACTAAGCATCAAAGCTCTTCAAAATCTGGCATGCTTGATATACATGTTATTGAAGAATTGCAAAACAAATCTGTAGGAAAAAGTCAAAAAGTTTATTTCATGTCCACACCACCAAGAACATCACCAGAATAGCTACAACTGAAAAGCCTGACTGAAGAAGCTAAAAACACCACATTTAGAAGTATGTACCTACCCAAGAGCTCACATAATGACCATGCTCAGCTACTAAAGGGATTTCCAAAACCAGACCCTAAAGATGTTTCTGATCTGGGGAAAGGTCATAGTTGTTTATTGAAAGTTCTGTATTTTGGTATTGGCATAAAATGTATTGTTGGACTTACAGTTGTTTTAAGGGAAATTCAGCTCATGGTACAGAGTCCAGGCTTAAATTACTACTAATTCTCACGGGAAAGGCTTCTATGAGGCTGTTTATTAACAGCCATTTATATATTTTTTTTTCAGCTGGAATACACACCCTCTGGTTTCCTTTGCTTTCCATTTTACATATGTGGCTTTGTTTGTTTTAGTGCTACATACAGTGCAAATTTCCCAGAGTTTGCTTCCTCATGTGCTCAAGAACATTTGCAGCCCAAGTGACAGAGAAGACAGCTCACACACACTCTGCCACACTCTCAAAACCAAGCAAGAATAAAACACCCACCAAGTTGCATGGCACATAACTCTGTTTTTAAGACATCCTGAACTGGTCCTGAATCTGCTACTTTAACGGGAAATTGTGGATTTGGTTAGAATCTGCTATTAACCTTTTACCTGGCAACTACCTGTGAATTATCATGGTAGCTGGCAAGCTATGAAACTCAGAGGTGAGAGCAATGTGCTCAAGAGAAAACACTTCCCTCATCAGACCCACAACAGTGTGTGTGTACCTGTGTGCCCTTATACATCAGATACATTAGCCCTGCCTGTAAGCAGCAGACACATGCTTTTCTAGGAGGAACAAGTTTACTTCTGGGCACACTCAGCAGATCCTGAGAATGCTTTGCTGTGTTTTACAGAATCATATATTTTCATGCTGCACATTAAGAAAAACCATCTAGAAAGTAGATCTAACCACAGACCTTCAAAAATCTGTAGAAGCTGTCAGGTCATTGCATGAATTCACTGCCATCCAAATACAAGTGCACAGTTATCTCCTGTTCTGGCCAAAGGCAGGGAGAGCCTGCCAGAGCGACTTGTCACAACAGTGACAGAAAGGAGGCTGTTTCACACGGGCTTCAGAAGCAGAGTGTGCATGGACCATGCTACACACACAAGTTTATCCATGTGAGGAAAACATGAGCAAAAGCACATATAGCTGTGGCTTTTTATTAAAAAAATTATCAGTTTATTTGCTATAAAGAAACGTGAAGTAATAAAGAACAGCAACCTCAGTTTTGAAACAGAAAAAAGGAATGTCAAGACATAAATTAAAATCTGTATTACTGTCAATTACCCACCAAGAGAAAAATCCCTGAGGGTTCCCTTTGGTATTAATGTAACTATTAAAATATTCATTGTTCTTTTCATATACAGCATGTTTTCTTTTGTACTTTTCTTCAAGAGAGTCACTGACATAATTACTTAATTACATAAGCAAGAAATTTAAATTCATAAGGGGTGTATTCTTGCAATGCTAATACAAGAGATAATCTTTACTCTTTTGTCATAATATGTCACTATTTACTTACAAGCAGCTATTTTTTAATCAATTAATCAACTGTATTTTAATCTTTTACATCACTGGCTTGCATTGGTTAATAAAATTCCCCATCACAGATCAACTAGTCACAGAGCTCAAATGATGAATCAGAGCAACAAAACTTAATCCATCTGTACACTCACCAAAGCTAGAAATGTTATTAATGTAATCATAGGCAGAAAGTAAAATGTACAGAAATGGCTGCATTATAGCCACTCACTTGAAGAAATTCCATTTATTCAGACTCAAAAAAAGTGTTGTAATCTTCAATGGGAAAAATTTACATTTTTACCAGTTAAGCAGTTCGCAAAAGAATTAAATTTTAACATTCCTAAAATTTTTAACATTTACCAGATAAAGACTTTTCCTAATACTTATTCATGTAAGACCAATCCAATTAAATTTGAAAATAAAATCCAATTTGCTGCAATGTGATTGATTGGAACTATGAAGTGCTACAAAAGATGCACAGCAGGATGGCAAAAAATGTGCACCATCTTTATTGCAACATTTAGCACAATAAAAACAAGTCTGCTTTCCCCTCCATATCTATCCCAAGGAATGGCTGTCTTAATCCAAACAAAACACTGCAAACATCTCTGTCTCCCAGTGAGGTTCATCAGTATGCACCAGCTTATTACCCTATAAATCCAGAAAGCACAGAATGCATCACCAAACTGCAGTACATTGCAAGGCTAGTAATTGAATGTCTACTTAGAGGAGATTTGCTTTGTCCTAATATATCCTGGTAATGCGACAGAGAGGAGTCAAATAAAGGCAGGTTAGAACAGAATGATCTTTGAATTCAGTAGTAAGGGCCCTGGTCTTTTACACGCACACTCCATAAGCTGTCTTTAGTTCACTGACAGACAGTGCTGCTGAATGGCAGAGATGGTACAATTACTGGTTGCAAATCATCTACCCTGAAAAGAGGGTTCTTTTCAGTTTATGAAAAATCACTAAGAGACGTTTTGCAACTGTGCAGTGTGATGATGGCTACCAATACAATCACACCAGATGGGCTTTTCCATCATACACCCTCTCTATTTTATTGAGCATAACTATTCTTTTTTCCAGTTTGATTGCTACAGTGCCAAGCCAGTACAAGCAGTACCAGGTTGGTGTTCCTGCTCTTGAAATACTAACTTCAGTAACACTGTTAAATATCCTTATCTTAATATTTTCTGATATGTCTTGCTTTACTTAAAGTCAAACAACCAAGATAAAAGTAACTGCAAGGCAAGATCAGGTTCATTTAAAAGTGGGAGCGGTGGTAAGGAAAAGTGTGTTCCTAGGAAAAACTAGAGAGTCCCCAGAGCAAAGCTAAAAGGGCTAGGAAGGAATGACAAGGAAACCCTGAAGTTTTATAATTGCAGATTATTTTCAAGGTGTCTAATGATAGTTGTGTGAGACTCTTTTTGTCTTACTCTCTGCTAAAAAAATATATATATTGAGAGACTAATCCCCTTTATTCCTAAGTAAAAGAAACACTTGGAGAGAGGAGAGGGGGAAGGAAAAATAGGCAAACTGTGAGGTGTTGTAACACTGGCAAATATTCCACTAACAAAAATAATAATACACATTTAATTTGTTGTCAGTAAAAGAGCACTATCTTCCCAAAACTCTTTTCAGGGTAAGCTATATATTAGGCAATAAGAAAGAAGTGCAAACCAGAGAAGCATGGAAGGAACATATGAGCATATCGATAAATGGACTAGGTTGAGAAAAGCAGATTTAGTGGTGGAGTTGACTGACAGCAAAAGCCTGCAAATACAAATAGAAACAAACCAGTCAGGGGAAAATGTAAAAGGACCCTATTTGCAAAATCAGGCCTCAAGTGAGTTACCTTATCCATGGGAACACAGGCGGTACTGGAATGGTGTTTTGCATAGAGGTTGTCTTCAAAATGTGTTGTGCAAGACAGCCCTCTCCATGTCTTCAACCTCTATTTCCAGAGGTGGCAACCAGCTGAAGCACATAACATTTCCCAGTGACACTACTGACCTGGCAGCAGTGTCATGCAAGTAAATGCAAAGTCACCAAATTACTTCCCTGGATAGTGAAGAAGGGAAGACAGATAAAATGTAGATTTGGACAGGCTTAAAAAATTGGCAAGTGAGGATGAACAGATTAGACAAGAACAGAATATGTTCTCTGCTCCATTAAAGCACACCAATCCACAGATGATTATTTCACGCTAAAATATTCAAATACCAGTTGGAAGCCGTGGTAATATCTTTATTTTACTATCAGCTACTGATTAAATTTCAGGAATACTGCACTATTCAGAAAGACTGCAAGATCTAACAATCAAAAAAGACAATGCATCAATTCTTCTCACCCTAGCAATCCAAGGGCAACTGATTTTATCATGAGAGGGAGGAATGTGACTACATGACCTGAGGGAACGGTCCAACATAGAACAGAATATTTTTTTCAGAATCACATGAGCTAAAGAGGAACAGAAGATGGGATATTTTAGCTTAAACAGATAGCTAAAAATTAGTGAACTGAATTTAATATAGTTTAAAGTGCTTTTAGAGCTCCAAAGATAAAGTCACCATAGACTGATGCAGCTTTGTATGTATTCTGTATTTCTGATCTCCCCAGCACAGAAGACAAACACAAACATACATCTATATTGATTTTTCTTATTGCAAATACCAGCTCAATATTGGAGCAGAATGCCAAACTGGATTATAATTTCCTTCAGTATCAACAGCATCTTCTGAAAACCAACTGACTGTTCTAAGTTTTAACTCTCCAACACAGCTGCCCTTAGTGTGTTCTAATGGTCTATTCTGCTGGCAGCAAGCTGCCACAGCATTACTAAGTATATAATTTAAAGCCATTACAGTTCATCAAGCATTGTATTGAAACATTATTAACACCTGAACTGGTAAATCATTATCACCAAGGCCTCTCTAGTTCATCTAACTCAAGGTCTGTTTATGCAGGGGTGGCAGTCATACATTTACTTTTAACGACCATGAGGGTGGATAATAATAATAGACTGAGAGGACAAGAACAGCAGCTGAATTCACAGGTATTCAGGAGGATTCTCCTCTTTCCAATGCTTGCACCTAATGATACAAAAAAGATTTCATCTTTCATCAGGCCACAGAGAAGATCCTTCTCTGAGTGTTTATGGCAAAACTTAAAAATCCTACTCTCTTTTTAAGAATAAGACTTCTGCTGTGTACAGTGTTTTAAAACATTGCATTCTTGAAAATGAGTTTGCTTCTTGTTACAATATCCCACTTTTAGTGAACTACCAGCCCTCATCCTTTTGTACCATAACTGCTCGTAAGTGTTCAGAAGGAGACATAAAGCAGTGAAAATCTGGTACATAAAGCGTCCTTTGTAACTGATAGGATGTTATTTAATTACTGGAAATATAAGAGAATTATGATTAAATTAGAATATTCTTCAGGGTGGGAATATCATATCATAGAGGAGCTCATGTTTTACATCATAATAAATCAGTATGTATTCTGTCATTTTGAATTAAAATTGATAAGCTTTTTATTAACTCCTATATCTCTCATAGCTCCAAGAGTTGTCGCTGGCATATCAATCTAGAAGTTTTATTAAAGGTGAAAATGTGTGACTATTATAAATCTAATTTTTATTTCCAAAACATAATTAACTTGTTCCCCCGCTAAAAATATTATCAGAGAACAGCATGTGGTGAAAAGAGATTATACTGATAAAAAAAACATTCTTCTTTTATATCCTACCAACATTACACAGTAGTTCTGTTTCAATGCATTTCAGTCAGCAACAAACTCCTCTCTAAAATTATTTTATAAAGTTCCTTTAAAACTTTTTAGTATTATAAAGGTGGGGAGGAGGGCAAGCCCTTCACAGATGAGGCACAACTTCTTCCTTGCAAACTAGTGAAAGCGAAGGTAACCCACTATTATTCCATGTCTGACTTCACTATTCCAATTCTTTTCTGCCTCCTAAGCGATCACAGTCCTGGTCTGCTGATCAGGAAGTGGTTTACTGCATAATTATTTGCTTTGGCCTACATCCTTGGGCACAATTATCTCCATTATCACAATAACGTACATTAAGATTTCACTGTAGAACAGATAATGCAAAGAACATAGAGCAATCTAGATAGTTAATGACTTCTCCTTAATATGCAGGCTATGTACCTCTGGTGACAAACACTGATAAGTCACTCATGAAAACTGTGACAAGCTGTAGGATGATTTAAATCCAATATAACAACACAGATTGTCCTTGCTGTTAATCAGCCAACATCATAATGCCTTACCCATTTTCACACCGGTATTCCAGTAGCTCAGTGAGATTGGCTGCAGGCAACCAGCATTTGCAGTCAACACAAATATCTTTCCTACTGCTACAAATCTCTGTAAACACCCTCAACAAGGGATGTGCCTCCTCTTATTAAAACATTTCAGTATTTCATTGATCTGATACTTTAGATCACAAGTAACAAACCCATGACAAACTAGAATATCAGTAAAACAAACTCCACAACAGGTTTATGCTTCATCTGTCTAGTGTTTCAAGGAAAATGCTCACAGCAAAACTAGCTTTCAACACCACTGACCATCTTTCATTTTGCAATGGTAACTGAACAGACTTTTTTTAAATGAACACAGATTATCACTAATACCAAAAGACCCTCCACAGTATCATTTCAACAGCTATAAATGTAAAACCAGCCTACCACTCTAAATTCAGACCAGATTCCCTCTTTTTCACAGGAACCTCATTAGTATTTAAAAAAAAATCAGACATCTATTTTGAAAAACCCTCTCTGCAAGGAGAAAATGCAGCACTATCTGAAAACTTTTTTTTTAAACATTCCTTTCTATGACACATGAAATGAAAGCAATCACATTCACCAAATACCTTTTAAATTCTTGCTCTTGAAACTGAAAAGACTCAATAGCATGAAAATTGATCCTCAGTCACAACCCAAACTAAAATTCTGGTAGCACAAAGAATGTTTAGGGCCTGCTGAACCTTCTGTATAGAGATGATGAAGCATCTTTGTCAATTTGCTTCACTGAAGTGTGGTCCAATTTCTAGCGAAAACAATTGTCTGCTGGCAGGACTTTACACAGCAATATGCATGGGGCTTCCAAAAGATGTGCAGAACATCCTACTGAAAACTGCCAACCTCAGTCCTGCTGGATTGAGATCTTCCATCTCCAAGTTCAGCAACATAAATAAGACCATGTAGGAATGCCTTGCTATTTAATACTGTTGTTAAATAAATACACATTATTTGATTTCCAATACCACAAACCTTACATCTTTTATGAGACAGAATATTAAAAAAAAGGAAAAGAGTAAAAAAAAGAGGCATCTGTCCTGTCTAAGCAAAATGGAATTACTCACAGATTGGCACAGGATAGGATTATATTCTTCTGAGATTCTTTTTAAATTAATCTGGCCTGCAGCATAGTGTCTTCAAAGTTCTTCACTTCTTTTCAGAACATCATCCATCCTAAAGCATATTTGCCCTGCAACCTGATATGCACCCTCAAGCTAAGGACTCCAAAAGTATTTAATCGAAAATAAAGCATTCTTTTCAGTCATTTTTTCCTGCCAAATTGCACAATGTCTGGCTTTAGCATGACTCATATACTCAGCACTCTGCACTGTGCTTTACTGGTGCTGCTAAGACAATGACACAGCTGCAATGTTTTGGATGGGACTGTGCTAGGGTCAGGAAAGCAAACTCTTCTCTAGTACTACACACTAGAGCACCTTGTTCAATGGCCAGAAGATTCCAATATTAAAAAAAAAAAGGTATTTTTTTGATTTTCAATCACAATAGATGAGAAATTATAATGTTCCTGTGTTACAGGATTGTTGTCTTCAGTGTGAAGATTTATTGACTGCATAACCCTTACCTCTTTCTTATGCAGATTATTTGATTTCAAGTGCCAAGCATCACCTTTCAATATTGCAAAACAAATCCCTTTTTTTGTTCAGACTCCACTATAGTATAGGAAATTGAACAGATCTAGGAGATTAAGACATTCAAAATATGAATGGAAAGATTTGTGTATTGGTAAACACCAATTTAAATGATAACATTTAAATAGCCAAGTCAAAAAGAAGCTAACAGAGATCAATCACCAGATGGATAGTGAAAACTCATGAATCAGATATTCTTATTAAATTAACGGTGGATAACAAAAGACATTGACATCATGGTTGTCTTTGTGCTTTGCCCCCATTCCATGGTGAGAAAAAAACCTTGTCCCAGTAAGATGACATTAAAGTCCTCCATTTTAATTTAGCTTCACTATCTTTCCAATCACTGGTTCTGCAGCACGTTTTGAATGGTTTTCAAGTACTCAATGGTTTAATAAAATCCATCATTAGAAACTATATAAACTCTTCTGCTAACACCTGTGCTAAGAGAAAAGTTTTGAAGTTGCAGAGAAGTGGTAGAAAGAGGAACTGAAAGTGACCATGAGTTAATTTGGTCTTGTCACTTGTTGCCAATACATTTACGCAGCAATTAGCAATAAACCCACCAAATATGAAAGCTTAGACTTGAAAAGTAGGAATATCTAGGAAATACTTAAGAACCAAATTGTCACAATTTACAAGAAAGGCAACAGATTCTTCTTTTATATCCAACTAAGCTGGGAAGAAAATCCCCACACTCTAGGGCATAACCTCAGCAGTAGTAAAATGATATAGCTAGCGGGGCACTGACACAGATCTAACATAATTTTCATTTTTCCCTATAGAGAATTCTGAATCCTCAAAACTCAGCCCTCTGTACCCATTACTAAGAGGCTTCCCACCAGCGCTCTCTGGAGCATTCACAGCACAAAATATGCATCTAACATTTAATTTCTAAAGTTCTTTCAGCCCACAGGTGACTTCCGCAAAGGAAGCAGGAGTGTGTAGGCCTTTCTTGAGTCTTGAAGTCTTTGAAAGAGCTTTCAGTCAACTAAGGAAACAGAACTGCTAGAAGTGAATGCGAAGAATATGCTGACTGGACAGATACAGCAAAAAAGATTCCTCCTTGACTCGGAAGGAAGCACATCCTCATCTGCACAAAATGTGTCTAAATCCATACAAACTTTTTGAGAGACCAAAGCACTGACATCTGCAGACAGCAACGTGAAGATCATGGGGACTACTGAGAAAGCAGTAATGCATACACATGCAAGTCTTGTCTGCTTCTGGACCAGAAGAGTGCCAGGGAGCCTCTCACTTTTCTTAGGACTTAGTGGAAAATGATACAGCTTCTGAATGAGCCAAAACTCTTCCTCTTTTTAATTACTGACATTCATTAGCATGGAGAGTTATAATTGACCACATGGTTTTAAATTGCTACGATTTTTCTTTTGAAAAATAGCACTGTAATATTTCCCAAGAGTTGCTAAAAATAGAGCTCAAATTTTAAGCAAAGGTCAGCTTCATGGATTTCTTCAGTATTTCCCTCACATAACAATTAAAGCAAAGCAGAAAACTGCTTGCGGTCTTTAAGCAAACTGCTGTGGGGGAGGAAGGGAAGAGGAAGTCATGTAAACACTCTTTAAATGTTAATTCCAGAGTTTAATTGTAGCTCACTGCAAGCCTATTAAACCCTGACTAAGTGCACCTGACAGACTGACAACAGCATAATGCTAATGCACGCCAGTGAAGAGCAGTAATTAGGTTCTTTAAAAGGGTGAGATTTGGGGGAAACTGCTCACAGAACAAAAGAAAATTGGGGGAGGGAGAAGGAAAGGAAAGATACCTTTTTTCCCATTATACCTTTCTACATCTTATGTAAATCTCTGCAGAACTCAGGTGACTGTCAGAAGTGTGCTATGAAAACTTACAAAATGGCAAAAAGATGTCAAAGCTACTGGGCAGGAGACGAGGGCTGTTTAGTATTTATGTCTTGATTTTCTGCATCAGCTGTGTGAACAAACAAAGGTAACACTGAAAGTGATGTTAAGAAGGAACCCAGAAAGAGGGTGACTTGCTTGTCTGACATTTCTGCCTACTCTAGAGCACTGGAAAC
This sequence comes from Climacteris rufus, assembly GCA_013398175.1. Taxonomy (NCBI): domain Eukaryota; kingdom Metazoa; phylum Chordata; class Aves; order Passeriformes; family Climacteridae; genus Climacteris; species Climacteris rufus. The sequence goes on along the minus strand of VZRZ01000211.1, from coordinate 1,162,657 downwards.
TTTCTTAGTGAATAATCTTCTACAAAATAGTTTTTCTTTCTTTCTTGCTCCTCTGTAAACATCAACAGACAGAACTCCTTCAAGCAGAATTGGTTCACGCCAATCAGTAAACATTTCATAGTAGGTCATCTCCTTTCTCTGAATAGTTACATTATGCTACATTTAATTGGACATCCAAGTTAAAAGCCAGTAATTGTGCTTTGTGGTACAAACTGATTTCATTCTAACCAAAGATTAGATCCCTTTTCCAAGAAAATGCTCCAGGGACTTAAAGTACCAAAAACTTTAGAAGGTTAAGTGTAGCTTATTAAAACTGTGCTGAAGTATCTCTTGTTACCTGTACATTCCATCCAGCCTACAGTAACCCTGGCAAATTCTAGAAGGAGTCTGAGCTAATCTTGTTAAATCATACATTCTAGTAAAACTTTTCACTCAATGTTTTTATTCTAAATATGAATAGCGAATTTAATATGATATGTATGTTATTTCTTTCAGACTGGCCAACGCAGTCTCATTCTTAATGGATACTCTCTCAGGACATTTAACAATAACTAGCAAATAACAATCCTGTAAAAATCTACAGCGCTATCAAGATTCCAAAATCATTAAGTCCTCTTGGTCCTGAGACTATGTAAGGCTACAACAACTCTTTCTCAAATCAGTATGACTGGTCTAAAAAAGGCATTATCCTATTTTGACAAAAAGCTGTGACAGAAGTCTGAGGCAGTGAAGAAACTCCAAAGTCAACAAGCTGAGACCATACTTAGAGAGCTGAGACCAATGAGAACATCACTTATCTTCCATTTACAGCAAACATTTCATTAAGACCCAGGAGCACATTTATGAAAAGCAATTCCACTATCTTAAACCACAGTGGACTGATTTCCCACTGCAGGAATATTTTCATGCATCTGCCTCCTTTTTTAGGTACCTTAGTGGAATAAATTTAAACCATATCTAAACTAAAACTAAAGAAATCAGACTTCATGAACTTTTCTACTTTTATTAACCTTGCTCCTAATTCTTGCACGTATCAAAGCAAACTGCCAACAGCACTTCAGTATTTCAAGTTATTCCTCTTCTAGATCATTGTCTTTTCCCAGGCCCTGAGGTTCAGAAGCAAAATAAAAGCAATTAGCTTGCATTTCCTTGGAAGAGTATTTTGTGCACCTGGTGGGAGACCTGTCTCTTAAATGGCTGCCCCAGGAAAAGAGGCAAGTCCAAGAATTAAAGTGCCTCAGTAGCAATAAGTGCACAAGCTGTTCCATTGGCTCCGTGCTTGCTCTTTGTTAGATACGATCTTGCAAAGGAACAGAAGGTAGCAGAACCCTAAGAAATCAAAAATAGTAAGGAAACAAAGGGCTAGACTGTGTTCTAGGAGAGGGGATCCTGAAAGCTCACGAAGAGGGTTTTCTGGGTTTTTTTCAATTTCCCACTCTACCTATTCTTATTTCAATTTACTGTAGAATACATAGTCCACATTGGAACATCAGTTTCTTAATTTGGGAATTCTTATCTCAGTGGATTTGTTTGATACCAGTTTTCTATGAGATGTAGTGCATATTGAAAGACACTGACAGTTTGTGGATCCATGTGCCTCTCTCAGGTTCGTGGTAAAGCATGTCCATAGCAGGAGTCTGGAGGATTTAGGCTGCCTTTTGTTGTACTGAAGAAATTTCCTAAAACTGATTCTATTACTGTTGGACTCAATTTGTGTCTTTAATGATGCACTGAAAACTGGAAGCATTTGTTCAGAGCTCCCTCTGTCCCTGAATCTGGATCCCTTCCACCCTCTCAGATACCTTGCAGGGGGTTGTGGTAATTCATTTGATCACGCCAGCTTCCTTACTGTGTTACCATGTGTCCCTACTAGAGCGGCCACTTTGCAGGCCTGTGGTTTCTCTCAGCTTCCCCAGTTATCATTTGAGCCATGTGGCAAATTGGCATAAAGGTGAGAGATTTAGCCTTGGGAGAATCTCTCAGTGCCAAATACTCTTTGGCATATGCCACCTTCTTAACAAAAGTGTGTGCAGCTGCCCTCAGGGATCTGAAAGGCTCATTAGAAACAGGTAGAGAAATTTCAAGTGGGATGGCAAAGCTGCCCACTGCTCCTTTTGTTCCTTGCTATTATTCCTAGGCCTGATTACCATAACCCTCTCCAGACAGCAGCATTCAGTGCCCCATCCAAAGAACCAATAACCAGCTTCTATTTGTCACAGTTTGAGGGCCTGATCAGCAGGGGCACCTAATACATCCAAATAGTATCTTTGCAGTAAATTACAGCTCACCACAGTAGACAGCCATCCTGCCAGATTCGTGAACACAACTCCTGAACAAGTCAGCTGACTTTCACCCACCATGTGCTGTACTCTCACTCAAAGCACCAAGCTGAGAAGTCTCACAATCTCTCATTTTCTATTTTATTTTCCCATGACACCTGGGAGGACAGCCAGAGAAATCTAGCCAAATTACTAGAACTGTACAGGAATAGCACTGAGTACTGCAGTTCTCCAAAACGTGTCTAAGGACAACATGTTACAGTTTTCCGAGCATGAAGAACTTAGGAAGCTTCATCTTTTCTCTTCCTCTTGAAGAATTTTCCAATTTCCCTTTAAATAAGATCACCCCTTTAAATAAGCTGCAACTTCTAGCCTTAATTTTGTAATGAGACATATGTCTTGCCAGGTTTTCTTATGTACACCACATATTTATTCAACTTTGTACTTTAGAGACCAAGGAAGAATCCTATTAAAAAGAAAAAAAAAGACAACAATCTGAAAATTAAGGCTATTATTCTTTTTAAGCATGAGCTTTGATTTCTGATAGCACCAAGTATGATATCCTCTGGGGACAACAGACAAGGGGGTTGATGAGAACATAGTCAGTTTTGGGAAAAATGTCTTCTTTTTTAATGAGCTCTGCCTTTTAAAAAATATCTTTATAATGCTCTGGTGCAATTTACAGACAATACTAAATCAGAAAGAGTTGTGAATATCAGTCAGAGTTGAGAAATGTTAGTGACAGAGCCAGAGACACTAGTGGGCAGAAAATGACAGCATGAGTTTCAATTTAGAAAAATGCACATAAAAACCACCTAGGGAGATAGAAATCAACGTGTGGCTGGCTATTCAGTGAGTGGAAGAAATCTAGAAAATACAACAAAAGTGAAGTGTGGGTGATAGAAACTCCCACGCTGCAGCAATACCAAAAAAACAACACAGGCTTAGTGCAGTTACAGACTAAAATCCATGAAAACAATGCATTGCAGAAATTATAATTGCCTGACCTTTGGACAGTTTTTAGTGTGAATACACTACAAAGAATTAACTCAGTGCAGGACATAATGTTAGCTGTAAGATTGACAAATTGCAGCACGTTAAGAAAAGATCAGCAGAACAGATTAGACCATGGAAGAAACAATTTATGATGGAAAATTTATATAATTAAATATTTATTAACCTAGGTAGCAGAAAATGGAGACAGGATGGGAAGACGTAACAGTCTGAAAGGGTATTAGCAATGAAAAGAGAAGATAAATTACACACACCCGTGTCTGCAGTGTGTTGGCATGCGGGATTGAGTTCTAGTCTAAGTTTTAAATACTGAGCTCTAGGCTGTTACTGAGGCAAAGGAATCTCTTGTTCCTTGAACTCCCACAACTTTTGTTCCCATCTCAGTCCTCAAACATCGTCTTACATATTCAGCCCTGTCTTGAGTCATGTTACTCTCCCTCAACTTCTTTGCTTCCAAATTCCCAAAGCTTGGCACCATCTCTATGGTCTGGAATGGGGTGGAGGGTTAGACCTTTCCTGCTCAAATTTCATTCTGTTGAAACTGCAGAGCAAACTTCTGTAAGGGCACTTCAGTCATGCCCAGATGGGATAAATTTCTCCATAACCATATGCAAGTAGGACATCAGCATTTTCCTGTCTCCAAAAGATGAACCATCAGATCAGAGCATCTGATTAGCCCACCTGTAGATGAGAGAAAGCAGTTGTGTGCCCAGTGTTGTGTGAAACCCCTGTGACAAGATGAAACCTTCTTCAGACGTGTAATTAAATGTACCAAGGCTGCTCAACTTGAGCATTTCTGATACCACTCTCCAATATTTCAAATTTTCAATCATTTTCACATCTCACACTTAGCACTTTTCTGTGATAATTCAGATGTCCATTCTCAAAGTGCAAGACATATGACACTGACTTCCTAAGCTTCAGATGAGAATCCCCTGTATTTACAGACATTTCTTGGAGATGATGTCCTAAAAGAATTAGGTTTATTGAATAATCTATCCAGGGCTGATAATATTTGCCCAACATTTACAAAAATTTCTGGGAGACTTAAATTCAATTTCTGAGAAAAATCAATGAGTGATGATGCTATTTCAGAAAGATTTCTTCTTCTTCTAAGAATCATTAAAAACCTTGCACCACTCCAAGAATTCTGATAATGTTAACAATTGCAAGTAACAAGTCCTCTAATGACATATAAAGTACTTCTGATTATCTTGCTCACCATATATGGGATAAATAATGCCCCAGATTGTCATTTCCATTTTTTAAAGACTCCCCAGAGACATATTCCTTGGCCATCTGCTCTCTGGACCTGCTGTAAATGGATGTCTGCACCATGCCCGACCTGCTGGGGTGAGGCAGACAGCTACCCCTGGCTTCATGGCATTGTGCTTGCCTCCCAAGGAGGGCACTTTTCAAGGAATTAATGACTGGGAGCTGTCACAGAAAGCTATAAAATTATGAATAATACTGAGAAAGCAAATGGGAAATTAATATTTACTATTTCTCATCATACAAGACACATAGGCAAATCAGTGTTTTTATGAGGCAGCTGGCTAAAACAAGGCAAAGAATGTACAAAAAAAAGAATATTTTGAAGCTCCTTATTCAGATAGCACCAAGACTCAAAACACACGTTGATGCAAAATAGAAGGAGAGGAACTAATGGAAAACACATCCAACAATACCCCCCCAAAAATATTAAAGTGCAGCTTCTGATTTGAGATGTCCCAATATTACTTCCCAAGAGCAAGAAAAATATCCCAAAGACAGGTTTTTATATATGTGTAATGTTTCATACCTTCACAGGTTGCTGTCACCAGCAGGATGCTGAACAAGGAGAACTTTTAATCAAACCCAGGATCCCAGTTATTTTATGTTGTTTGTTCTCAAAATAATATACTTCAAAATGAAATACATTTAGAAATACTTCACTATCATTCCATCACCTCTAAAAAAAACCCCACTGTTATCCTAGGTGCTCAAGTGTTTTACTGTACAATTACAAAAGTATCAATCACCAAACAAAACCACTGTATTTAGCCTATATTTGAACAGTATTACTGATTGTACTTGACTGATTTCCTCCCTTTGCAAGCATTACACAAATGAACTCCAATTTCCTTAGTCACACAGACCACATTAATTACAATGTCCACACCTGAATTAATATCTGAATCCAACTCAGAATTACATTGCTATTTCCAGACCTCCTCTACTTCTTGCTGCTTCTTCTTAGATTTTGACTTAGTTCTCCTTTTATGTACCACTTTCCTCCTCTCTGTCATCTGAACCCATCCATATTTAAGGATCTGACTTTTGTTTAAGTCAAATATCTTGAAATTACCCATTTCCAAGTTCAGTCATCTCCTCCCTTATGCTTTCGTCCTACCGTTCCTCTGCTTTTAAAAATTTGGCCACCAGAAAAAAAATCAGTCTACTGAGACTGAGAAGTGAAAAGAATATGAATGTAAGAGAAAGATCATCCTATAAATCTAGTTGTCACTTGATAAAAATCATCCAGGAAAAATAAAAGCTGAAAATACTTTTTTTAACAATACAAAAATTAATCCAAAGGATAATACCTAGAGTAATTTATTAATTAGTATTATGTCAATATACAGTCAGGAATTATTTCTTATGAATACAATTTTTATTCATTTCCTTCTAAAATTATTGTACATGTACTAGTTATTAATTACTGTGCATTACTAAGTGATAGTAAAATGACAACACAGTCTCTTTAAAACAGGTCAGATTTTGCTCCTTGCCTACCACTAAAATTGCATTTTGCTTCACATATGGAGCTGTAAGAAAAAATTCTAAATTATGTGTTCCCATTAGCTGCAGATGCTGACAGATTAGCACTATCAAAACAAGAAATAAAGATGTCAGTGTTGCTAGACAACCACTTCTCTTTTTAACCCTACCAATGACGCAAGCTGTAAGAGCAAAGAGGAAAATCTGCTGTCATGCTTTAGGAACATCTTCAGCTATATTTACAGTGAGACAATTTTTTTTCTACTTTCTTAAATATAAAAACAAAGACTCATGGTCAGCTCAAGTGACACCCCCGATTTGGAACTTACTGATAAAAAAGTTACACATAAGGTTTCTCTGCTATAACAATTTTATTATGCTATTAAATTGATACAATACCAATTAAAAAGTATGGGGCTTAAAAGTTCAAATCTGTTTTTATGAAAACATATGTATGGGACATGAAAATGTGTATTCTGTATCTATCGGTATTATTTCTGATTAAATAGCTGATAGTAAACTACTGATTTTTGCTAGTAGCTTCTCTTAGTAGATAGGGAAGCATGATGAATTCATAGATAAACAGAAATCCTGATGCTCTCTTAGGTCATCATATCTATTTCTAGCACCCCTAATAAAAACCCTATTAATTGAGAAACCAAATATTCAAGAGCTGAGAATTGTAAAAATTCCATTATAATAATTATTTTTAACTCATCCTTACTTGGGCAAAATTGCTATTGGTACTATACATTGTATAATCATTTAAACAGTGGTAAGTAGGTTGACTAAACAGAGGGTCACCTCCAGAAGAAAATGCTATATATGATACGTTACCACAAAAGATTTAGAGTGCAGCTATTTTGTTCTGTAGTTTAGATTTTTATACACCACTAAAAATTGTCTAAAATTATCCTTTTTGCTCCAGTCTCTATCAGCAGAGATATGTCTGAAAAAGGTGCTCTAGATCACTAAACTTCTTTCCCTAACTCCCTTCCAGATTTACATATACCAATAACTGTAGGTATTGAAAAAAAATCCACCCACTCTCCCACATGGACACAAAATGAAAATAATTATTTAGTAACTCAAATTCTAATGTGGTCCAGGCAAACTTTTATAAAACAGATTAAGCAATGGGTTAAAAAATCAAGTAATGCAGCCTCACTCAATCAAGCCCTTGATGAAGTGAAAAGACAGACTCCATTTAAAAAGTTTCCAATAAATTATCTTTCTCACTGGAAAAGATTTCTCTCTTATTAAAAATGGGACTTGTAACTAACATGTTAATTTAGCAATTCAACATGTTACTAGCATGATGTTTTCTATTCAATGTATGCATCCAAATTTATGACACACAAGCTACAGAGACAGGACTTCCTTCTACCAGCTCTTAGGAAAATCTAACCTTTCCTTTTGGTCTTTAGAATATTTCTACTCTTTCAGTCAGAAACTGGCTAGAAAATGGATCAGTGTGGATGCAGCAGCTGTCTCACCAAGTTTGACAAATTCTGTAATTCAGCCATTTGTGATGGGAATAGAAAATGTTTGACACCGTTGAGTAAATGTGAGGGCAGAGCATATCACCAAAAAATTGTTCAAAGTTTGTGTGTACCCATGCACTGGATCAATGTTAGACAATCTTTGCAGCCTTTGCAATACATCTTCATGTGGTAATAAGGAAATACTGTTCAAAGCCCCCATTATTGCAGTGTCTCTTTTGCCTGTTGGCAAGTTAGGAGGAGGCATAAACCCAAAAGAATGATGAGACCAATTTCAGCAGAGGTTCTGATGTCCCAGATGAGCAGCTGAAGAGCCCAGCACCCAGCCATCACTCAGGTAAATTGTACAGAATCAAACTGCTTGCATTTTTCAGCTGCATTCATTCTCTGTGCAGTTGAAGGGTAAGAAACAATACAGAGGGACTCAAGACAGTACTAAAAAATGGAAGAAAAAACTCCCATATAACGTTCCAGTTTCCTCTACCCCAACATTTGATGGGAGTGCAGTGCACATTCCAGAATAATGTGCAAAAGGGAAGATGAAAGTGTCACATGGAGCTTATGAAAAAACTTAGACTTTGTGTTTTGCCTTGCACATATTTTTTTACCAGTCTCAATTTTGCATTAAGATGGATTAATTTGGTGCAGACCAAGATTCAAGCAAGATTTTATCATCTTGTCTCTCATCTATCTCATGCAAACACTGAACATACACTTCTTCTGCTGCAGTATGTGAAATGACCTCAATAAACACTTTACAAAAATAGAAAATAATACATTTTCATCTTGAAACTGGCCAAGCAAAATCAATTCTGCATAGATCATGTTTATTAGACACAGGGAAACTAATAGCCCGTGGGTTTAATCTATGAAATTATACACACTCAATCATGCATCTCAGACAGTAAAGCAACGCTGCCAGAGTTCATATTGAGACTTGCAAGTGCAGATTTTAAAGTTCTGTGTTCCTATCTTCTTTCATAATCTCAGTGAAAAAAATGTTTTCAAATTAGAATCCAAAAATCGATCAGTGTTATTTCAGTTTCCAGCATATATTCCAGAGAAGTGGAAGTTTTTTCACAAGGTCAGCTAGCTGGGTTTCAGTTTTCCTTTTGTGAAGGCCTACATGCTCAGTACTAAAGAGTATGTAAAGATTCAAAACTTTCATCCAGCTGAGACATGCATACCAAAAAGAGAGGTAAGCAGAATTTTGTAATAAAATAGTAAATCTATTGAATTTCAGGTTTTTCTTTCCTTGTGGAAATAGGAGTAAAGTTTTTATTTCTCAGTATATAGTTCTGAGAGACCCTTTCTTCACTTAAATCCTGCCTCTGCTGAGGTCACTGGAAGTTTGGCTAACAACCTCAATAAAAGCAGGTTGTCACCTTTCATGTTTAAATTGATCTAATAATGACAGCTAATAAGGGCCATTTATGGAACTGCCTGACTGGGAAAACTAACCTTATAGCCTGTAGAAGGCTTAATCTCCTAAACATCAAATATAATTTTATTAAATATAAACTGTCCTTTCAGTCTGAAGAAAGGATTTAAATGTTGAGTACTTATCTCAATATTTTTATAAATCACGAAGCAAAAATTGTTAAGAAAAACAAATTCCCAAATAACAGGAAGATTAAATGCAGTGGGTGCTAAGCAGCTGCACTGTGCAGCACTTGTTTTTCTTGGGTTTCTCTCTTTCTCACTGCTATTGCAATTATTAGTATTAGTATTAATATGATTAGAATTACTATATTTTAAATTGTGTCAACTATTAAACTGTTCTTATCTCAAGTCATAAGTTTTTACTTTTTTATTTCCAATTCTCCTTCCCATCCCACCAGAAAAGGGTGGGAGTGAGTGAGCAGCTACATGGTCCTTCCTTGCCAGCTGGGGTTAAACTGCAAGAGGTTGGAAATTTGCAAATAGGAATCCCTAGCAATATATAAAAGAGAGTAAATAGTTTCAAGAAGATCAGGTCAAGAATACTATACACTTTTAAAATCATCATATGTGAAAAAAATCAAGTTTCCTTTAAAACTATTTGTCACTTTTTAAATATCCATATTCAGATCTTTTATGCTGTTTTGTTGATGAAAGGGAAGAAAAAAATTGTTGTGAAACAAAAAGAAAAGGTAGCTGACACTTAAGATCTCTCAGTAAACTCTCATTCATAAAACAGATTTTGGAACAAAATCAAATTGATAAATAAGCAAACCAAAACTATTGTTATTTGCTGACACTATTAAAAATGAACTGTGCATGCAGGTATTTGACAAGAAGCAAACAAAAAAAGAGCAATAATGTCATGGGGGTTCTTGAAACCTCTGATTCAGAGAAAAAATATTGAAGCAGAAAAAAATGACAAAAACCTCACAGTCAAACTTGCTAATCAGTTAATTGAGAAATATTCACATAGGAAACAAATTATTCCTTCTAATCAAACATGATTTGTAGAAGAAATGAAATCACATTTAACTGAAAAATTGCTCAAAACCAGGTGAATGAAAAGATAAATTTGAGATAATTGAAAAGATAACTGCAAAGTCAGGGAACAGAACACAGATTTGAGGTCTAATCAGTTTCTTGGATGTTTCAAAAGATGGAAGAGTTGGTTCAACAAATGAACATGCTCAGGTGGGGTAAATGGAGACTAAGATTGGTAACCTATTTATCAAGGTATTTTAAAGTTTCATGTATTTTAAACTCATACAGGTCCTATTTAGAAAAACAAAGCAATATTTATTGCACAGGAAAATATGTTCATATTCCCTTATTTTCTTTAGAAAGACTGTCTCTTTGAAGTCTCAAATACTGATATTGTAAAATAAATATTAATGACATGTTTCATTTACAAAACTCATTTTCTTTAAGTAAACAGATTAAAATTTTTGTTGTGTGCTGGAGAAATATTAGCTTGTTGGGAAATAAAATAATAATAATAAAACCAAAACCAACTAACCAAACAAAACTACAAAAAAATTATAGAAAAAACCCCAACCAACATCTCAAATCCAGTTTGTTTGGATTTTTTGGGAAAGCCTTTAGTCAAAGAACCTCTCCTGATTTATACTTTCTAACTTCAAAGCCTCTCCTGATACACACTTTCCAACTGTGAAATAATTTTTAATGCAAATGAACTGAATCTGGAGTTCAATGAAACGAAGCATCAGGCAAAGAAAAGCAATGAAAAGGAAAAGCAATATATTCTCAAAAAGCCTGCACTGAAAAAGATTGCCCATGCAAGATGTTTAATTAACTTCTTTTATTAAGTAAATTTACCTATTAAGTAAACTGGTCACAGCCACTGCGTGTCCTGTTCCCACGGGCATGTGAGTGCTGTGGCGTGGAGTGAGCACAAACAGCACGGCAGCTTGGTGGCTGGGGGGACAGCCCCTCTGTCTGCCCCTGGAGACCAACACAGCCCAAATTCATCAGGATTGCTGCAACCCTGTCTTACAAATTGGGATGTGTTTAGGAGCTCTAAACACAGACATTTTTTATTAAAAAATAAAGGCTTCTTAGTGGCCCTGTGCTTTGTCTACTACTACTAAGAGACAGAGTGGTTCAAGTGGTTTCCTGGCTGTAGATCTTTCTATGTATCAGTCCACCTGAGCATCTGCTGTCCATTCCCTGCAAATAAAAGGCCTGCTGACAACTGATCTTATCACCTTGGAGAGCAATATATTTTCAGTGATAATCAGTCAAACTAATAACTATTATTTCTGAGTTCTATGTAAAATTAAATGTATCACGACCATTTAAAACAAGCAATATACTCATCTCTCTTATTTTGGACACAGCTGCAGTCACAGGACAAACTGGGCTGCATCAAAAGCAGCAGGGTAAGGGAGAAGATTCTGACTACTTACTCCTCTCTTCTGAAACCCCACCAGGAGCACTGCATCAGCTCTGGGCTCCCTGGCATCAGAAGCAGGTGGACCTGTTGGAGCAAGTCCAGAGGAGGCCACAAAGATGATCAGGGGCTGGAGAATCTCTCCTCTGAAGACAGACTGAGAGAGTTGGGGTTGTTCAGCATGGAGAAAAGAAGGCTTCAAAAAAGCCTTATTGCAGCCTTCCAGTACCTAAAAGTGGCTTATAAAAAAGAGGGAGAGTGATTTTTTTTTATGTGGGCAGATGGTGATAGACCAAGGGGGAACTGTTTAAAATTAAAAAATGAGGGATTTAGATTAGGAGTAAGGAAGAAATTCTTTATTCGAATAGTGACAAGGCACTGAAAGAGATTTCCAAGTGAAATAGTGGTTAAGTAGTGGTTAGGACCAGTGGTTAAGGACCTTGCAAGTGCCCAAGGCCAGGTGAGATGGGACTCTGAGCAACGTGACCTAGTGGAAGGTGTCCCTGCCCATAGCCGAGCCAGTGGAACTAGATGATAACTTTAAGGTCCCTTCCAACCCAAAACATTCTATGATTCTACCATTCTGTGATCTGCAAAGAGCTCCAGGTTGACCAGACAGAAGGACTCCTCAAGTAGTCCCCACTGCTGGATGAAAGTTCAAAGTTACTCAGTTTTAGTTATTGCTTTTCATGACCAGAATAGTAAGAGGAAATGGTAAACATACACCTCCACTGCAAGCCTTGGATGTGAGAATAGCTCCTCGTAACATTAATATTATGATTATTTTTCCACTACATGAACTATTTTCGAAAGAAAATAAAATGTTGTTGCAGAAATAGCAGTCAGATCTTTGGGTTAAACTTCTAAGTCACCTAGGCTTATATAAATTATCAGCTTTTACTTTTACAGTTTACTTTTTTCATCTTTATTTGCATGGTCACCTCAATTCATGAAGGACAAGACAGAATTAGAACTGCTGGATGCCACACCTGAGAAAAGTTAATAATTTCTTTGTTCAGTTTTAACTGCTGTATCAATACTAATAAAGAGATGCATTTTTTAAAATCGTATAAACAATATCCTAAGCACTGAGGTCCAGATTTCAAGGTCTGCTGATATCAAAATGAACACATGATCAGAGAACACACTTCAGGTTTCTCCTTTTAGGAAAATTACCCAGATTAGTTATTTTTAAACTTTAAAATTTTACCATACTGATTAAAATGTGGATTGCAGCTTCTACATTGAAAGAAACCAGACGTAAACTTAATGCAGCAGTCAGGGTAAAATGTTTCTGTCTAGCACCCAAATATGCAGGACAGAAATGCAGTTGCACTTAAATATTGCTCACCATTCAATTAGGTAACTGAAAGGAACAGCCATGGTTTGTCTAACAGATGTAGAGGTCTGGTCTTCATGAAGTTGGAAAGATTCACACTACCATGTTTACTAGCTCAAACTTGTGAAAATTAAAAATGACACCCAAATGTCATAATAATTGGAAAGGGTAAGAAACAGCACACTCAGAACTGTCATCATTAATCCAACTGCCACCTTCTTTACACCTCTCTCCATTTCTGTCATTATACTGAAATACATTCCTGATAATACAAACCATTTCTGGCCAATATATGTAACAGTCTAGCATGAAACCTTTCACCAAGATTTCCCAATTCACAGTAGAAATAGATGCATGGTGTTTGCTTTAGAGTTAATTGCATAAAATAATGTTAATTTTAGCTGTTATTCACATTTTTATTAGGGTCAGTGGCTATTATAATACATTTTAGAGGAAAAAAAATTAGAAAGACAGAAAAAAGGTTTCCTCCAAATTCCCCATTAAAAGACTCTTTTACTTTACCAAATTCAACCGGGTCAACTGATTTTCTAGGCTGAGCACTTTTCTGATATATAATTAGATTTGTGTTCATGCATGTTCATATGCAAGGAAAAAAAAAGGAAAACAGTTTGCCCCTACAAAAGGTAATATTATAATTTTGACTAAAACATACCGTAGCAGACCCATCGTTTACACTCCTGAGTAGTGTTTTTAGTTTGGTTAATAACTCCATAAACATTCACCTTCTATGAACTTTACAGTTTTCCAGTTAACACAACTCAGTTTAAGTTTGCAAGTGAACTTCCCTGAGGGAGTCTTTCTTCTGTTTATTAGTTTCAAATACTATTTACCACCATATAAATAAAACCTAGAAGAAAGTGAACTATTCTAATTAGATAATTCATTAATCCATTCAGATTTTTCTTGAAATATGTTTAAGGAGCATGTGCAAGGAAGTTCTCTCCTAACATAGAATCTTATTCAAGCTTAGAAACAAATGGGTGAATTTGCAATTAATAAAATATGATATTTATTTTAACATAAATACCAATACAGAAAAATAAATTACTTAAAATATTAAAAAATATAATTTCATTTGTAAAAATATTATACTAGAATTAAAAATCAGTAAATGAACCTTTTTCCACAACTATATCCTTCCCGTGCCAAGGAAGAGTGGCTGTCCTTGATAAATAGCCTGTCTAAACTGCTATTGATATACATAACATTTGTTAAATGGATTCTTTATTTGTTAAATAAGCCATGTATTTTATTTGGGAGTTACCTTTAATCAACACTTTTCCAATTTTATTCAACATTATTTTATATCATGCAGACAAAGCCAAAACGTATTTCATCAGTTAAACTGGGATGCTGCATGTCTACTTTCTCAAATTACTACCAAATTACCTACATATACAGGGGGAACAAGCTCTCATAGATGTGTGATATTAAAGAGTTTAAGGGTTATGATGCAACTGTAGGCCCTTTAGGTACACTGGGACAGATGTCTGGCCGTAAAAATTGAAGTAACACTGGTAAGAGTCCAGTGCTCACTACTGAAAGGGTCTAAGGCACCCTGAAATACCACGTGTGAGAGCAGGGAACAGGGTGACAACACCTGAGGGTTAAGAACAACACCCTGGAGGGCCAGAGAGGGAGTTAAGAAACGTGTGCTGCATGCAAGAAGAGATCAAGTGAGTATAACAGATCCGTACATTAAGAATGAGGCAGCATTTCTGCTTGTAAAACCACAGTATGGATAACACAGAGTCAATTTATATCATAGCCCTTTCGGGAATGATTATATAGAGGTGCTTCTGGAGGAAAATTGAGACAGTTTTACATATCATCAGGACTGAATATAATCACATAGACATTTCTATATCGTAACTGGAGATACAAAAAGAACCAAGAGTTGTATTCTAGAAGAAAAAATTTCCAGGTCAGGAAGAAAAGGAAGATAGGAAGAGAGGGGGGGAAAAAGTAACAATGATAACCCAGATACTTATCAATTTTGAAGCTAACAAATGCCTTTGCTTTTTTGTTAGACTGGCTTTGGAGAAGAGCAGTCTTAGGCTGGAAAATATTGGGTGGAGCAACAGCAATTTGGTTCAGAAAGAAAGGAACAATGGTATACTTTGGATGTCAAAAAAGTAGAGACAAATAATATGCATTTTTCAAATTGCTATAGGAAAGATAACAATTGCTGAAAGTCAAGCCAGTAAAAGTCTGGAAATTATATTGAAACAAATATCAGTAGTCACACATTTGGAAGATGACCAAGAAAAGTTAAATAAATCCTTTGCTATTTTTCCATACTGATTAAACAGAAATTTCCGGAGTGATGAAACAGAAATCGAAGCATCTGTGTACTGAAATGGAAACATCCACACTGATGTGGAAGCTAAATTCAGAAAAGAAGCATGAGGGTAACGAGCCTGGATGACCTCTGGCCCAAACCACAAAGGAACTAATATGTGAAATTATAAATGCATAACCCAGATTTGCTAATAACATTAACTAACCTGGTCTACAGGTCCCTAGCATAACTAGAGGAGAGAAAAAAATAGCAGACTGTATTTAACAAAGGACATGTTAAGAAACTGAGACTACATAATCTGGCTTCAATAGTATGTAATCTTCAGGGGGAAACAAATGGATTTAGGGGTGAGTGAAATATTTCAAACTAATATGTTACCCTAAAACCCAAAAATCCTGCATCAGTGTGACTTTAATACATCTATTCAGTAAGGTTGAAAGAAATAACTCCTTTAATGAATACATGAAACCAATTCTAAGACATCCCATACTCCAAGCAGATCTTTCTCAGTCCTGTGCTTCCTATTCCAAAATCAGGAGATTTGAAGCAGATCAAACCAGAATCATCTGGCACTAAAAATTTTCCTTTAGATTTTATCTGTATTAAAAAAGATAACCCTGGAGCCTGATGCCATGGTGACTAGGCTATGCTGTCACTATGATGCCTAATGTATCCAACAGGAAGGCAGGCAATATTTAAAAGGCTGAGCCACTGGGAGGGATGGAGGGAGGAAGAGAGAGAGAATCAAGGGGAAATAAATGAAGGACAGACAAGGAAACCAATGTGAAGTTTACTAAGATTTTAAAACAAAGTTACAGATAGTTTCTCTATCATTACAAAAGAAGGTTTTATTCAGAAATAAAGCTAGCTCTAAACCACTCCTGGTGTTGTAAAAATAGAATCTCTCTTTCCACTGGTTGCCCTATTTCTGGATTTATTTCTTTTTTAAACCAAACCCAATTGTTCTGTATTGCTGTGACCTCAGAGGCCAGACTTCAGTCCAATCAGGCATCCCGGTGTGATTACTCAAGCTCTCCTCAAGTCTCATGCAATTAAAAGCATCAATACTGACACACATTAATGACAAAAAGTTAATGCAAGGGCTAATTGAGACCATCTCCCTCACAGGCCATTTCACAACATTAATAGCACAGAAAGTACCCGTTAATATGTAATTAAATTTCCAGGATGCATGGGCTATCAAAACCAGGTAGCTGGAACCTTTCTTCACACTTTTTAACCTCTCATTACCTCTCGAGCCCAAAATAGCCAGTGTGCCTGGCAATTCTGTGTTAATACCTCCCCTACAAAAGCAAACTGGCATGGCACCAAGTGCCAATTCTGCCAGCAACAAAAGCCAGCTCAGTGAAGCAAGCTGCATTTTCTGAGCTTTACCCATTAGGGAGACACCAAACAACAGATTACTAACTACTCTTTCTGGTACAGGTATGTAAATGCTTTGCTAACAGCAGATACCAACGACTCAGAATTTCAAGGCTCTGAACAACTTATTCTAAAATATAATATTCTTCTAATTGAAATTAACTGGTTTCATTAACAAAACAAAATTGTAA
Organism: Climacteris rufus; assembly: GCA_013398175.1. Classification (NCBI taxonomy): domain Eukaryota; kingdom Metazoa; phylum Chordata; class Aves; order Passeriformes; family Climacteridae; genus Climacteris; species Climacteris rufus. Next base: position 1,146,013 of record VZRZ01000211.1, on the reverse strand, counting down.
TTTTAATTCCTTCTGAATCTTTTCCCACACTGCCTCAGTTGAAAATGACTCAAAGAGAAAATTGCAAGGCTGGGGTTGAGAGAGATGCTTCCAAAATGCTTCAGGGAGAACACTAAGATTCTGAGAGACTGGTCCTTGTGTATATCACTTTCACATAGAAAGGAAATTTTCCCATTTTGGGCACACAGCTTGAGCTATCCCACATTTCTGGAACAGTCAGCACTACCCAAATATCAGTCTGAGTACACCTCAGTATGTGTGCAGTCACCACGGGGCACTTTTAATGCTTTTGAATAAACAGCAGACGATCATTTATGTCAGCCTCTGATAAGAGCAAAGCCAAAGTGTACTGCTGAGAGAAGGCATCCCATTTATCTCTGAACCCACAGAAATACCCCTTATTGAACTATCTGTTCCCCTGACAGCAGACTCCATGGGCTTTTTGGGGTTATTCTGAACTTAAAATTTATTTGGGTTCTAAAATGAAAACATTTTAGCATTCTGGAATAGCAATTGATATGGCAGACTTCCCAACTCCTCTGAGTCAGGGATGGACACTTTGTCATTCAATTAAAAGCATAAATTCAAAGTTGGTTTCCAGGAAGAATCTTAATTTCAAATACTGGTTGCATCTGAATCCATCATTCAGCTGAGGTGAATTTTCATTCATCTGGATGAACTATTTCAACCATTTCCAAAATGGACACATTTCTGGTGAGAAGGGAGGTGGAAACCAGTGCTAGCCTAGCATTTGAATAGACTTAATTTTTTTGTGTAAAAAATATTTTGTTAAAGAAGTTTCAGCCTTCGAGTTTTTCATCTTTCTCAGTTCCAGGTAAATGTTGAGAGTTTTGGTTTTATAGTCAAATATGAAACTGCAAAAGTCTTCTAAAAGCACCAATGCCCAAAATATTTTTGGCCCAATTTAATAGAGAAAGAAAAAAATAAAATTAAGGCTCAAGTCCTTAAAAAACAACTGAACCAAAAGGAAGGGTTTTTTTCAGTAATTCTTCAGACACCAAAATATTGTTTCACAATGAAAACTTCAACTGAACTAAGCTACAGTATTAAAAAGATGTTATAAAATCTGTTTTCAAGGGCTCAACATCCATGTAAAATCAGGTAGGGCACGTTATATGTCAAGGGTATTGCTTTAGAAACCTGAGATCTCCTTGATGCTCAGGGATATTGCTTCACTGGTACAGCGCTGCAGAATTAAGTTCACTTGAATACTCTGTAGGAAGGACTCTGTTTTCTAAAGTATCCCCTCACATGAGAACATAGTGAAAGGCAAATGTTTTCAGAGATGGGTTGCCTATCTCAAGTTGAGATATGGGCAGACAGAACGATTACTTAAAAAGCTTCTGCAGGAACAGAAAAGAATTATTCATCTCCCCTCATGCATTATTAGGACAGAGACAATCAATGTATTTTGTCAGGACTATTTTGAGGAAGTATTGCATTAAACATCAGGAAAAGAAAACAATCAATCCCAAACTTCCTAATAACAAAAATACTAAACTAGTGCAATAGAATAAGAGCAGCAACTAAGAAATCCAGACCACTGAAGCATTCAGAGAGTGCAGGCAAAACTCACAATTCATAGGTTGAGCTGCACTGTAGTATAGGATTGAAATCGATTCAATTCAGTGCCTTTTTCCTAAACTGTGATTTTAAAAATTTCCATCTTTTCACAAAATGGAATTGGGATAAAAAGTACAATTTTCAGCTTTTCTGCCAGCTTCGGCAATCATGAAATATTTTCCCCAGTTAATAATACAGCTTATTTATCTACAGGCAGAAAATAGTTTCTTTTTTAACGTGGTCCTTTGTTCTCCCTCAACATGGTTCTTCATCTTTAAAAAGTAAACAGAAACACAAATATCTACACACAGCTAATGGCAGCTGTATGCAGCCATCTTTTCAGTCAAAGTAATTAGTCATACCATTTATTTAATTAGTTTTGAAAACAGCATTTTTCATACTTATAGACATATGGACACAATAACTGCCATTCAAAAAAACCCACTGGTATTACAGTAGGTTCAGACTCTTGAATATAAATACATTTCTAACATCAAATGCAATATTTTGGGGCAGCAAACTGAGTGTTTACAAGAAAAAAATACAGCTTTTATAGTGTTTTGGTACTCTGGAATTGTACTTTGTAAGCCAACGATTTCTGTACATGGCAGATGACCACTGGAGTGGGTTTGCTCGTAACAGTCAAGGTTTAAGTTTCTCTCAAGTCTGTCTTACTTTCCAGAACTCAAATTCCATTACTTTTACCTCAAAACAATGCTTAACAGAGAAGATATAACAGATCTAATGCTTGGAATTTATTGCTGGAGTTTAAAATAACAAAATTTTGAGTTAAGCATGGAGTCTAAACACGAAAGCATGTGCCTGTGGAAGAAAAAGGCAAAATAATAATGAAAATTGCTTTGTTCTCTTTTTATTTGCAATAAAAGACAAAGCGGTATGAAGGGATAAAATTCAGAAGCAGTAACAACTTGGACAGTGAAGAGTGAGAAATAAGTACATGGGTTATATGGCTTCAGAAGAACTCAGGAAAACCACCACTTTCCAGAGATTTTGGTAATTTCTGGGGAGACACCCGGCCACTCAACAGATAAAACCAACCAGTCCAGAGTATGATTCTACAATGAAATGATTTTGTTGCATTCAACGGTAAGTCAAGGAAAAGGACCAGCTCTGACTTCATTTCATTTGTATATTCAGTGACTATTTTGCACGTTAAAAAAAAAAGAAAATCATAGCAGCCCTATTCCAAGTAAAAATGCATTCTTTCTTTCTTTCTTTTTTTTTTTTTTTTTTTCTTGGATTCCCTTTTTGTTTTTTGNTTTTTTTTTTTTTTCCTGGATGTCCTCTTGTGTTCTTGTGTTTGCCTGAGATGGTTTTGAATACTGCCATGGTACAGATGTCACAGCTTCCTCAGGCAGCCTGGGCTTAATGGCAGCTACAGACAAATGCAGTTGCTCTACAAGCTTTTGTATGCAACGTTGCCAACTTCTGACTTACAATTTAATTTGATTCTTGACCTGCTCATTATCTCTGCAGCAAAGACTTCCAATTATTTTGGCAATTGGTAACCTAAGGACTATTCTGACATATACAAATCCTCACTATCAGCTCTGAAGAAGGTTGTCAATCAACCCCTACACAAAACAGCATTCATGTCATCAGCTAGTGCTTCTCCAGAAAAAAACCCAGGACACAATCACGAGTAACCAAATAAGTAGACATCTGAGAGAGTTTTACTCATGCAGCTTTTGTAATATGTAGCTGTACAAATGTAATTGGAATTGGAATTTACCCTGACAAAAACAGTCATTGGCAAAACAATAGCAGCAATTCTCCCAGCCAAACTGGGGACAAACTGGGTCTATTATTCCTTAACCTCTCGCCTTGAGTCAAATTTCAATGAAGAATGGAATTTGCAAAGAAATAATGAAGTATCTCTTCAGGAATTTAAAGGAGAAGGCTATAGATAGAAAGAAAGAAAGAAAGATTTCAAGGGAGTTATTCTAAAAATAGGAAGATTTTCATGTTCACTTTTATATTAATATTAACGTCTTGTTGATATGAACATGAGTTGGTGATACAGTGAAAATTCTATCAGTGTGAAAGGTAGAAAGGCCTGTATTAAAGAATGAGCTACCAAGCCTGTGGCTCTCTGAATGTGCAGGAATGTCAGTTACAGTCCCTTTAGTTGCCCTACACACTCCCACCCTGCCATGGAGGACACCCAGCTTCAGTCACTGCCCTCTGCAGAAAAATGCATTTAATAATTTGGCTATATCCTCTGACATTGACACCTATCTCTACATTGCCTCTCTCCACCGAATCTTCCCAATGGCACAGGATCTTAAGGGACAACTCCAGCACCACACAGAGTGTCTGAAGCACAGTCCTTGTTACAGCAGACATCCTCCATGGCACAAAATCTTTTTCTTCTGCTACCCAACCATTTTCCAGTTGCGGTCTGTTACACCTTGCATTCACTTACAATTCTGGTTGACTTCTAAGAGACCTGAATGAACCCTAGACAGACATCTTAAACACAGTTGATTATTCATGATAATGCACTTCTCCATGGTCACTACACAGTGCTACCAAAGATCTGTTTCTCCTGATGGATTTAAGTTCACAGAGAGTTCAGATTAAACACTCTTGTGGATATTCTTTATGGTGTTCACTCACAAGCTGAAGGAGAAATCTCCTTATATTATACAACTGTACATGGCTCACAGGTATTTACTATTTGTGCCACCATGCAGTGTTAGATGTGGAAATTTATGGATTAATGGGGTTAGAAAAAGGTTGTCATGTTGGTTCAAATTTTCAGGGGAAAAAATCCCCAAAGTATGATTTTGCCTGCAATCAGCCTAAGAAAACATTTCCTAAACTCTTGGTTAGGGGCTGCTGTTCTGCTTCATTATGAATTAGAGGCCAGTAAATCCCTAGTTCCTTTAGCGAAGTCAGAAGTATATATATATTTACATCAAATGTTTAAAAAAGATCTAAAGAACTCGTCTCTCATTCTCACAAGGCTATCCTTATCCAATAAGATCAGACAAAAAACAAAACAAAAAACAAAACAAAAAAACCCCCCATAATTTTATACTCTGCTGAGGGAAACACAAGCAGAACAGCTAATTGATATTTAACTGGTGCAATCATTTGGAGGGGCTGTGAAACCATCCTACATTCAGTTTTCCAATAAGAATGCATACTTATTTTAGCTCTTCCACCTTTATATTGTAATTCTTTCCCTAGTTTTCTTTGGGAATTTTTTGCCATATAATTAGGATTAAGATCATCCACATATATTCATATTGCAGGAGTATAAAATACGAAACACCACCACCCTTTTTAGACACAGATAAATATGACAAATGTTCAGAGCATCTGAACATAGCTTAGCATAGAGGTAGTACTACAAATAATTTAAAAAACGCCATTTCAAAAGCCCACAAAAGCCTTCCAGATTTGTCAAACTAGTTAGCAAACAGTAAGAACTTACACATTTCTTCCACTTTCCTAGCGACACTAAAGTATTTACAGCCTTCACCAACTTCTGTGAAGCTGTCCTGTATTAGCTTCCTAAAACAGTATTTATATAAACAAACTTATGCAGACAAGGGGCATGAGTGTACTGAGATTATTAAACCATATTTTGGAGACTTAGAGTGATTAGAAAGTAGAAGTGCGTGCCCAGAGAAATCTCTGCCATTTAGTGCAATGTTGCCCACTCCAACAACTTCCTTTTTCCTCTTGAAAATTATTTTGGGAATCCCCAGGAAGGGTTCTGTCTTTAGCACTGATTTCTGATCTGCAGAGATATGTCCTGAGATGATAAACCAGAGATTCTGAAATTGTCCCAGCTTTGTTCTGTTAGGAGTAAGCAAGAAATGTTTCTCTCCTCAACTTATCTTGTGTACAATTTTGTGGCTCCCAACTTCTTTTCTCGTTTTTTTCTCCCTCTGATGCCAGAATCACCGCCCTTGCCCCTGCTTTCCCACTCTCACAAAAACAGCCTATAAAATTGCTGCAAGAAGCCAAGCGCTGCTTTTCACACAGCCGCGGACAGACTTCCTTTAGTGAACGTACTCTGCATAGAGCATGCATGTCAGCCTCCAAAGGAGAGAGATGATAATGTAATTGCCGAAATGCCGACAAGTTCCTCCGAGCATAGACTAAAGGGAAGACAAGAGCAGGGAGGCTCTACTATCGGAGAGTGCATCACATATTAAAAAGTAACTTTTCGGCAGCGCGTTGCGAGGCTGAGCACCAGGCAGGGAAGGGGAGCGCGCAGCCGCATGGTGTATCCCTGCCTCTGCCTTCTCCTCTCTCCCTTTGGGTCCTTCTCTCCGGCTTTCGCCGCCACCTCCCCTCCCCGGCGCTGCCCTCCCCTCTCCCCCTGCCGCAGGCTGCAGAATGGGACGCGCTCGTTCCCCAGCCAGCCGGCAGCTGTCACACGGCGGAGGCAGCCAGCAGCCGGTGCGAGGAGCGAGCCTACTCTGTCATTTAGGATGACTCACTGGAATCTGGCATTAATTTCTCTTTTTCTGATAGTGGACGGAGAACAACCAAAAAGCTACACTGGACTAGACCAAGGTAAGAGATTTAAGCGTCTTTTTTACCCTAAAGGCACCCAACGCGTCGAGGGTGCCAGGCTATGTAGGAAGCTGGCAGTGGCACTAATTCGGTGGGTGTCTGAACACCTGGCATTACATGCCATCAATGTGTCTTCTTGGTGTTAACCCTGTGTGTACCACCCAGCTACCCCGGGGGAGAGACGGCAGGTCAAAATATAACCTGGTGACTGCATTTTCTCCCCTTAATGCAACTTTTACGGCTGTGCTACCACCTGCTCCCGTGGACACAAGAAGCTTCTCTATACTGCTAAATGACGAGCCTTTTGTGCTGTGCTGCTGGGAATGTAGCGTACCAGGCGTCTGTCATGGATTCCATGTGGATTCATTCCCACAGCAGTTGTTTCATCACTTTAATGAGTTGAAATTCCACAGTCCACAGAAACGCTTCCCTGTCATTTCCCCTCTCTCTGAGGGGTTCTCATATAGATACAATCCATTTTCAGGCTTTTCAAAAGTAGTGCTCACTGAAACCACCAGAACAAGTCTGCTGAAGCACAGGCAGTGCTGCACTACATGTTCTGTCTGCATTCCTCTCTATTTTTTCTGCTGTGAATCAAAAATTCAGCGTTGCAGGAAGGTTTTTGCAAGGACAGTAAATGTCTCTGGCACAGCAATTTAAAGTAAAGGGAGAAGCTGCTTTTCCCCACATTCTGAAATCCTGGCAAAATATTCTTCCATTTTCTGAGGAGGTACAGTATTTCTAGCAGAGTTATCTAAGCAGGTTTCTGCTGGGGTTGATTGACAGTTTTTAGTTGTGATTTTAATGGAAATCTTTCACTGAATGTCTACAGCTTCATTTCTGTCAATCCAATGCTTTTTACCAAATGGCTTTCTTCGAAGGGTGACACCTTTAAAATTAACCCAGCATCATGGTTTTCTAGATTTATAAACTGAATACCAGACTAGCTAGTGCACATTGCAGAATCCCAAAATCTTATCATTGCATCTTTAATGGTGTAACTGCAGTGGAAGACATTTGGTTTGATTTACATGTTTTCTGTACTGTGGAAAGTGTCACAATTGTAACTGAATTTATCCGTGTTTCTTATACATTTTAAGGTATTTTTCTGCAATATCTTACATATTCTATTTGTTCAGACCTTCTGTGTACTGGCAATAGGTTTATTAAGAGTTGACTTTTAAACGCACAAAAAACTGCCCTGACATTACTGCCATGAAAAGGACTCTCTGCTCAAGGAAGATGACAGGTCCCACACTGATCACACCTATGGAGGTGACCAAACAGGTATCAGCAATTAACACCAAACACCACTCAGCTTCCCAGGAGTCACCAAGACCCACAGTTTGTTGACCCAGCATGAATATTTTTGAAATGAACTCAAACATGACACTAATAAACACTCCCCTGTCCCTCCATGCAATCTTTAAGATAGATTAAGGGTAAAAATATTCTTATTTCAAGGAAATTACAGGAATCTAGTGCAGAGCTTTGGGAAGAGGTAGCACAACAGCCTGATGTGTCAGCATGGATTCTACATTCTTTTCTATCAGAACATGGTACAATTTTTTTGCTTGTAAGAGTGGAAAATATTACCAACCTTATGTTTAAGATTATTTCTAGTCAATTGGACAACTGCAGAGACTTTACTACATTTTTTAACATTTCCTTCTTTTTCTTAGCATTTAGATATGATAGCTGACTGGAAAGGTATCAGATTATTTCCAGGGAAAGTAATTGTAAAGTACAATTCAGACAACATATCATGGTGATTCTGTCTTTAAGCAATTGATAATATTCATCAACTTATGTTTTAATTAGTAGCTTTTTATTGTACACAAGCTCTTAGTCACTTGCTAGTGAGGCATATGCCATAGTCTCTGGGGTCTGAACAGCTATTTTTGAGCCTGTCTGGCTAATGTCTTGAATACACAATTATCCTGTTCACAAGTTGGGTTTTTCTGTTTTATTTTCCTTTCTCCTGAGACATCAGTATATTATCAGTTTTCATCTGGGTGGCTCCTTTCAGGTAGAATCTTAGTCCGTTTAAATGCAGACAATTTACTGTGATAACAGTTTATTGTAACTTAGCAACAAGAGCTAAAAAAAAAAAATCAAGGTTCATGCATCACACATGCAAACCTTGTATTGTGCTGCCCTGTACTCAGCAAATTAAACCCTTGAGATAAATGACATTCTAGACCACTCAGTTTAATATCATTAGCTGGGCTGGTCAGTTGTTCTAATTACAGAAGTCAAAGACCACAGGAAGCAGCTGCAAAGTCAGAACATGTGCAAGGAGCTGTTTGTAAAGCAGAAACACATGCTTTAACTTGAGTCTTTTTTGTTGCAACATGAATTATTAAGGAAACGTATGGCATTTAGTATCACTGACAGAAAAATGGTCTGGCTCTGCTCCAGATGGCAAGACTTGTGTGAGTAGCATGGGGTTATCACTGGTCTTTCTGTGAAGCTTCATTTCTGGTGTAATATTTTCACTAAAATAAACAAACAAGCACTTCCAATGCTATTTCTCTATGATCAGGCTCTTGGGTCATTCATTTACTGGTGAGCTGGGAGGATAGAATGAGGAAAATTAGCACAGTGCTACCTACTGTCCTATTTTGCTACATACTTTACTCCAAATGGAGAATCCACTACCAGTGTTCAAGGAGCAATGAGATGCATAGCTGCTACACTGGAATTGGGATGAAAGATCCCCAAGACAGAGACATGCTCAACTCTGGAGCTCTGATTGAGTTTAAAAGATTAAGCCAGCCACAAACCAGCTAAAAGTAGTCAGGCAGCTGCTCTGATGGGTGGCTGGGGATCCCCTCAGCTTTGAGTTTCACATCGCTTTTAGCATTTCACCTCCACAAACTGGTGGTCAGGAGATGCAGAAATTTTGCAGTAGTTAGTTGAGTGGAGTCAGTCTTATAACTGATTTCATTCAGGAAAGAAAAGTGTTCAGCCAAGTCCTTACCCTCAAAAAAATCAGCTTAAAGAGAAGCTGCTTCACTTCAATTCTCTGCTATTTCTGTACATTTCATTTGAACGTAAAACCCCATGCAAAGATGAAGAGCTCTAAACAAATCAACAAGGTTTTACAGATCAGGAACATAGCAGCTCTTGGGAACAACCTCTAGGAAGGTATCAAATTCATCCCAACTACTTGATAAACTATATTCTGCACATAGGCCTGCAAAAATGGATAAAGTTTAATTATCCATTGCAACAAGCACACTTAGCCACTTTCATAGATCACAATTAATGTCACTGTAACTCCAGCAGCTGTAGATCTATTCACTGCACCCTGAACAGAGTCAAGATTACCACCACCCCACTACACAGTACTTTGTTATAAGGTAAGCAAACTGTACCTACAAGTAACATTTTGAACAGTTCTATTAATCATCATTAAGATGGTACTTCAAGTTGAATTTACACAGGTCCTATTCATAGAACATAGTGCACACTTGCTATATTGCTTTCCAGGACCTTCTTGTAACATAGTCTCATCAATTAAGATCACATCTAATCTTAGTCTAAGAGTAAGGATGTTTATGGGGTAAAAGTAAGACCTGTATGTGATATAAAACAGGCATCCAACCCTCATGATTAGGCATTACCTTTTGAGGACAGAATTTTTCTTTCATTAAAAAAGTCTTAGAATCATAAAATAGTAGAATATATTGAGTTGGAAGGTACCCACAAGGATCATTGAGTCCAACTCCTGGCCCTGCACAGGACATCCCCAAGAGTCACCCCATGTACCTGAGAGTGTTGTTCAAACGCTTCTTGGACTCAACCAGTCTTGGTGCTGTGACCATTTCCCTAGGGAGCCTGTTCCAGTGCCCAACCACCCTCTGGGGGAAAAACATTTTCCTGGTTCTTTCAAACACTGTGTAAGCTAGGGATGGTTGTACTTGTTGAAGAACTATTACTTTCTTTACTTTCAATTTTGTCATTTTTCAACAAACTTTACCACAGCCTTCTAACATGTTCAGTCCGATAGAATTTGAACCTTTAATCACTTGCACCAGTGAAGAGGACATCCAACTGAACCATAAAGGAGTAATGTAACAAATGTGTAGTGTATCTCAGTATATATGTGTGAAAATAGTGACAGAACATAATATAAATACAAGGTAATATGTCCAATTTCAATCAAAACTGAGTTTTAGCAGACTCTTTTTTTAAAATAAAGTCAGAAATTTTAGGTTTCTGTTTAATTATTTTATTTAAAATATTATATTTTTCATTAAAATCTGTATTATTTCTGTATTTATTTAATCCAAACAGTGGTCTGTATTTTCTCTGAAATAAAACACAGATGATGCAGATTTCAAGGCACCATTTTAGTTCTTTCTTGCTCATACAAAATAAAAACAATATTGTGTTCACCACAAAGTAGTTTTTCCCATACTCAAGCTTTGTCGTATAATTTGGATTTGTGAAAACTGACATCTTTCAACAACTGAAGCAACAGGAAAACACATTTTTTTCTTTTCATTCATTTATTAACATGTGAAAAGTCTTTTCACTCAATATCAGCTTGCTTGTTTGTAATTCAAACTTCAAAAATTATGAGGAAGCTAAGTATTCTAGACATGTATTCTCTTTAGGTTTTGAGGCAATTTCATTATCGAGTTGTTGGCCAGTTTAGGAATGCTGTGTTAAGTTAACCTGTGTGAATAAACTAACAACTGTTCAAAGGGAAACACTTCTGAGAGCAAAGAGTACATTCTCTAGAGCAGTTCTACTGCATGACACATCTGAAATGGATGTTAGACATAATCTGAATTTTCAGTTATACTCGGGAAGATCTATACAGCTTTTCCTTCCTATTTCTCCTTGTGTCTTTCCCAAGCTTTTCATGCTAATGATGTGTGTTTCTGAAAAATGTTCTTATTCCTAAGGGCACCAGCAATGTTGGGTAACATTTCGTAAAGCACATATCATCCAAGTGATCTGCAGGTTACACAAAGGACAATACCAGGATCCACACAGTGAAGTAACTAGAGTGAAAGCCAAGTGAATTGTTCATTTATCAGGAAGCTTGGAGCCACACGGTACTTGAAACCACACAGCAAATGATTTTGCATGCTGCAGAGATACTGGAGTTTTATGGGACGAGATCAACACATCAAGACGTACAAGAGCAAAACCAAAGCGTGTGGTGGTAGCATAAAATGAGATACATAAGTCTCTGTTAAAGACTTTCCATCTTTCACAATGAAGAGACTCGGGCTTTTTCCTAAGTTGTAAACACAAGTTCCATCATGAAACTTAAAAAGACAAAATGCTCAAAAATCGTATGAAACTGCGTGCTGTGTTATGGTGTCATATATATGCATGTATGACACCCATAAAGGCTCCAGATGTTAAAGTAGCAAAAAAAGCCCCCAAAATGGAAATACAACCACAGGTTCACACATGACATTTGATCACCTTTGAGGCAAGGTTCTAGGAAGAAATAATACATTTAAACAGGCACCCTCACATAAATAGTAAAGAACATGGGAGCTTTGAGCAGACTGGCCTTTCTTCAGTTCCCAAGCACCTATAAACTCTGCCTTGCTTACAATCACATCCTCACAACTTTACAATCACTATATCATGTTTAATATACTGAATATACATTAAACAAGAACTTATCCCATAAAACTCCAGGACACAGTTGAATTCATGAAACACATAGGACCCTGCCATGCCAGGATACAGTTCACAGTTCCCCTTCTTGGGGACACTGCTGGGGTGGAGTGCAGCAGAACAATGCCATAGACTGCTGGGAGCCACCTGGAACTGTGCATATCCCAGTTACTGCTCTTGGAGGGCAGAACAGAACAGAACTGGGCCAGGACAGAACTAAAAAAAGACAACCTCTATGCTACCAGGAACTGCAGAAAGCACCTACTATGTTACAGTTGTTAACTTCTTTATAGCTAGTAACTGATTTGGGAGGAAAGGAAGCAATACGGAAAGCTTTGCTCTTCTAAGAAAGCCAAATACTGCTACAGCCAGTTTCTTCACAAGGGAAATGAAAGAAAGAGTTAATTAAACTTGTTATCTGTAGTTTGAAATATTAACCTGACACTGGTGTTTATCTCCTGTGAAACAGCTTTAATGATTCTATTTATGCCTTTAAATTTCTCTCATTGTTTTGCCCACTGTCCTCTGTTGCCACTAGTATTATTACACTTTCAGTATTGGTAATAAAACAATTACTGAGCCTCTCTGCTGTTTAATGGGTTTGAAACCTCAGGAGCTGAAAATAATTAAGTTGGATATTTGTGTTTGCAAGGAAGTTTGATATTTGATGAAAAAAATAAAAAAGACAAGACTAGCAGAAAGATCCATAAATATTAAAGTCAGATGGGACCACTGAATGGGTCTGACTTCCAGCATACCACAGCAACCCTGTCATTTCATCCAATTTTACCTGTGTCAAACCTAGTATCTTACATGGATAAGTCCATTATTATAAAAATAGTTTCAGATCTCAAAAATGATAATACAAGCAGCAAGTGCAGGACCTTACAATTGCTGATCACAACAGAGTGGGATCATTCCCGTCTGCTCAAAACCAGCTAACATAAAACCCTCTACCTTGCAATACATTCATCCTGTCTAAGCATGGCAATTTAATCTCAAAATGCATTTCTCACAGAAAGCCAAGAGAAACTTAAAGCAAGTGGGAAAGTGGACCCAAGCTAGAATTCAACACAGATGACAGGTCCTTCTACCACTTGCTATTAAAAAAAATCCTAAAATTTTAATTTCAGAAGTCTCAGGGAAATTGCAACAACATCACATTACTAATTTGGGCGTTTTCCTGCCTGAATAATGCACTTTTTCCTCAGCATAGCTTCCTGGATAACAAAATGGGGAATAAGGTATAACTGCTAGGTCTAACATTAATCAAAAGTTTATCAGTGCTGTACATCAAAAAGTACATGTAAATGTTGACACTCTCTGTGCAATTTCCTGCAAAGGGAATCCATGAAGTTGTCCGGAGCCAAATGGATACACAACAAAGGATTAAAAAAAAAAAATTGAAGGATGGCTTTTACACAGTAGGAAAGAACATGACAAAGCAAGACAACCCTGTGCAGCATTATAGTTGGATTTCCCTCAGCTATTCTCTGCATTCCCTAAAGCTGCCTGAAAAATCTGTTTGCAGTATTGCTTCTGCTAATGAAGAAAATGAACACAACTGAGACAGAAAGGGAGCAATAGAACACAAAACAAAGGAAAGAATTGAGGGAAGGGAAAGGGAAAAAGAGAAGAAAAAGTATTTTCTCCCCTCCTTTACTCTCAACATTTCTGACACTTATAATGGATTTAGGGAAAAATCAATAAAGAAATAAGGATTAAGACACAAATGAATACAAAAGGAAAAGAAAACAGATACAAATCACAGAATCATTAAGGTTGGAAAGGACCTCCAAGATCATCGAGTCCAACCTTTGGCCGAGCACATCCGTGTCAAATAAACCATGGCACTGCACTGAGTGCCACATTCAGTCATTTCTTGAACACCTCCAGTGAGAGTGACTTCACCATTCCCCAGGGCAGCCTGTTCCAATGCCTGACCACCCTTTCAGTGAAGAAATTCTTCCTGATGTCCAACTTGCCCTGGGGTAGCTTGAGGATATCTCCTCTTATCCTGTCTCTGGTTGCCTGGAAGAGGAGACCAACCCACACCTGGCTACACCCTCCTTTCTTTGACACACTTCAGCACCTCAATGTCCTTCTTGTAGGGGTCAAGAAGGGGCCTTGTTAGGGGCCCAGAACTGGACACAAATGGAATGAAAAAAAGTAGCAAATAGAACATTTAGGTGATGTAACACGTCCCCTCCCCAAAAGCCAGGGCTGTCCTATGGTCCATTACTGTGGGCCGGAACTGAAATATCTGTCTTTAGTTATAAACCTTCTGACAAGCCATCTGCTGGGGGAGAGCGGGGGGTAGGGATGGGGGTTGATGCTGTTAGAGATCAGATACCATAGCAAAACATGGTTGTCACTCTGACATCAGTTTATTGCACATTACAAAATCAATTCAACATCTTTCATCGTCCTGTCAGTCACATTCTGAAGTACTGCAGGAAAAATGGATTTTCTCTGTGACAGGGGATAGGGATCATGAATTCTGATCCTTCTGTTGGACAGTTCAGTGTCCATAAATAGTCAAGACAGCAGAAACCACACTGCATTTTAGTCTCCCTCTGCCAGTGCACAAGGGTGTCCATCCAGAAGAAACAGATTATTGTAGATGGTGAAGGTATGGGACAGTGATTTTTGTGATGCATAAAAGAAAGAAAAGGTCTAGGAGCAATCACTGAAATACAAGGAACATAGTGCAAATATCTCCTTAAAAATACTGAAGTAGCAGAGAACTGTAGTCTGCTGAAGAAATATTGAAGAGAATAAATGTGGGTGCTAGTATATCACTAGTATTAAAATTGAAAGCTGTAGAACTAAGTGGGGATTTGATTTTCACCTGTTGTGACTCAGAGCCATGCTAAATCATTACAGTTTCTTTTCACTGAACACCTTAGATTGCCAGAGCCAAGTCTTCCATGCCAGTTAACCTGCTAGGGATGAAAAGTACTGTGATAGCAGCTAAGCATTTTACATAAGGAAAACCAGAAGAAAAACCACAGGAAAGCAACCCAGTATGTATTATTAATTAGTCTATCATCAATTTATAGTCACTAAATAACAGCATTGTTTTTATCTTCAGATCTGTACTGTTAACTCACAGTGACTAATATCCCATTCATATAATGCTTCTTGATATGTTTTGACAGCCAGAAAATTGTTCCTCTGCCTGAACTCAGGAAACAATTTATTTTGAGGTGAAAATGTAAATACAACAAGGCGCAGCAGAAATAGCCCAGTCATCCTCTGGTAAATATGAAAATTATTGTGACATACATTTATCCTTCATTAAGAAACTTACAATCACACTTGTGTGGGAGTACTAAACTGCTCAGAAGGTAGAGCCTAATATTGGTCAAATGTCATTACTGTAACGACAGCACAAGCGGGACAGGCACAGAAGAGAAGAATAAACTAACTTTTTCAAATTGCAGATGGTATAAGAATTGTCCCAGAGAGGGGGTGAAAGTAGTGAGGAAATTAAGTTTAAGGTCCCCACTCTGGAATGTAGACTGATGTCCTATAAGTGATATCTCAGCCTTCTGCTGTTAGCCTTGTATAATTATATTTCATGTAAGTACAGTGCTTTCATCACCCACCCCTCACTTCTGATCACTGCTCAGGGTCTGACTCCAAAGTGCCAGCTCTTACCTAGGCCTCTTTGAATATAAATAACCAAATGTCTCCAATAAGCCAGGCAGCAGCTGACTCCAGGGTTTTAAAGGTCAATAAATTCTTTTTAAAAATCAATATATTTGTAATGAGTGTAAAAGCTTCCAGCCTAAAAATGTGCTTAAATGGACAATCCAACAGGGCTTTTTTCCAAGCCACATGAATTTTAACAATGCTCACACTTGTCAGTTTTCAAATTGTCAGAAGGCCTTTTATAAAAGATGGGGAATTCTGAAGATTAATTCTGCTCCTTTCCAGGAAACCACCACTTCATCATCCCCTATTCACAGCTTATCACAGACAATGGATACTATTCAACAGCAACAACTCAGGTACATTAAAACAGGAAAAGTGTGTAAGCAATAGCCAAAAATTGGCATTTTGCTGTGTCAAAAGGAAGCAGACATGGTGTGCTTAGCTTCCCTGAAAGGAGTACTTTCTTTTAGCTCACTCCATTCTCCAGCTATTTCTGTAAGAGTCATCTCTGTTTTAAAGAAAGAAGGGATTGCCTGTAATCCAAGAGAAATGGTTCAAGCAAACATGCTCCCCCTTCCCCCATTTGTATAAATGTCTGTGCAATAAATAAGGATCTATGTGAATGGAATTACTTGCCCTTCCTAGAAACCATTTGTTTGGTAAGCTATGATACATTTAATTTATTATTTACAGACCTAAACTTTCAGATCATAATGAATCATATCAAGCAGACTTGAATAGTAGCATTCGAAATAAGCGTGATTGAGAAATGTATTTGATTGAAAGGAATTCAGATAATTTTATTTCCCTTTGTGTTCCATCTTTTACTGTGTCCACAAGCAGCAATAAATCAGAATAACTGCTATGTAAAGAAAACCTTAAAAGAAAGGTTACAGCAGGGTACAGCTCACGCAAGCAACAAGAGCCTACATGAAAATAGTGCTTGTGTTGCCTTTGGTTAAGTTTTTTAGACTCCAAGACAAGCTTCCTATTCCCTTGTAAGAGGGGCTCATAGAAAATAGGCTAGGGAGTAACACAGGACCCACAGGAACTCAGTTTCCTAAAATTAGGTCAGCACTAGTATAAAATTAGATTCCATGTTCTGCTGACCGAACTGAAAAGAGGAGGAGTAATTTTTAATCACAAATTCTTAAGGGTAATGATATATCTTGCTGGAAGTCACCAAGTATGGACCACAAACTTGCACAGTGGTTAGGTCCTTCCTCTTCCCAACACTGCTAACACTCATTTGAAGCCAGAACACAACTGAAACTTATAAATTAACTATGAGGGACAAATTGTTTCAAGTCAAAACATTCAGTACTATTTAGACAAATGATACACTCTATACTTATATGGCATTCAGTATGACTTATCTACTATAATTGATTTCTCAATTAAATTGTCTCATGAAATTGCTTTTGTTGGGGGGTATGGGGCTGTGAAACTAAAAACAGAAGAAAGAACAACACGCAACCATAACGTACTTCAATTCAAATCAACAAAACACTACAAATAAGTTGGTGAAGTAGAGATTGTAATTATAAAAAGGTATGAACTAGCAACCTTGGAACATACTGAACAATGATCTTGAACAATAACTTTCTAAAATCAATTCTAACCATCTATTGTCTTACAATGCAGTAGTTCTCAGACTTAGAAATTAAACTCTGGGGAGAAAAAAGTGCTGCTTTCTAGTAATGAACAAACTGACCTTATATTACAGAACCACCTGAGCAAAATAATGACTCAAGAAATGAGAAAGAAGGCAACACAAAAAACAATGCCCACTTCTACCTTACCAGTACTGCTGGGCTATTTCAAAATATTTTATTATAAACTTGTTTGACCTACAGTAAGCATCATTCTCATTTGCAGCAAGTTGTATCCCTACCCACCCCACTGTTCAGTCTCACTAAGGTCTCATCCCCTGTGGATCCCTCTCCAGAGGGCTGGGTGCACAGACTGACTCAGGGAGATCCTAGTGACTGCAGCCAGCAAATGCAGAGATCCAGAAGGGTGTCCAGAGATGCACCTACTCTGCAAAAAGTCCAGGAAAGCCATTTTGTGGATTGCAGTGATGTAAGGATATTGGACACTGCCAAGGTTGTAAACCAGACTTTGACAACTCTGGAACAGAATTTCCCTGTGTATCTCAGGAGTAGGCTAACTAGCGAAATGCAGGATTTTTGTTGGTTTGCAGACATAGTTACTTCAGAAGCTCAGCATGAAATAATCTAGCCTGAACCTATCACAGACTTGGACAAAAAAAAAAATTGTGCAATTCCTGCAGCATCACAGTATGACCAAATAAAGGCCTACCCAGTACAAAAGTCTATGAATTACCTTCTCTCAGCCATCTAACATTGATACTAGTTCCTGGTTAATAAATGAGAGGCTGGGAAATAAGCTTGTGGGCTTCTGGCCTGCAGTAAGCTGGGATGGAAATTTTTAATACTGTTGTAAAGGATATTTAGCTGGAACTGTACATTTCAAGGAGTATGACTCCCTCATCCTGCAGAGCTTGTACAGCACATCAGAAGACAGTTAATGAATGCCAGTGTGAGAAGCACTAATGAGACACCAAACAGTGCTTTGAAGAGATCTGGCTTTTTGCAACTAGACAAACACAAACTTCTTTTCATATGATCACTGACTAGGAACTGAATTCCCAGCCAGGTCTCTGTTGGGATGCAGAGTTATGGAGGAACTCCTCTAGTCTGGGCTGCCATAGCTTTTGAGGCTTTACCATACAACTTCAGATCCAAATGAATAATCACATTATTTCCCTTAGCATTCTCCAGGGGCACTATAATGGGTTCTTGCAATGCTGATGCCTTTAAGCTTTCACAGCAAACTTCCCTGTGCAGGCTCATCCCCTGCTGCGCTCCAAATAGCATATGTGAGACCAGAAACAAGCAATTACTTAGAGAGGGGACAGTAAGTGACAATGGGTGCCATAACCAATCCATACAATGAAGCAGCACGCCAGGAACAGCTCTATATGTACGTGCATTTATTGCACGTGTGACAGTCTTAATGTGTAATGAACTGCTAAAATGCATGCTGCTTTGTCACAAACTGCTGTGAAGCATATTGTTCTCCTGTGTGCTGGGGATCTGAAGTGCCAGTTGTGCTTATTTTCTGAAACTTCTTGGATGAAGAGCTTGCCAATCTGCATGGGGTATTTTGTGGCTGATTAATTTTATAGATAGTGCTAGGTAAGAACTCCCTGACTTACTGGATCTAATATCAATTTTAATCAAACTCTAGTTGCTTGCTAATTTGAAGACACAGGGTGCCACTTTAGTGGCTTCTATAGATTGCTTGCTCCCCCTATACATAAATATTTCAGAGAAACCTTCTGGCATGCCTGTTTCTTTCCAGAAGAATGGACCTACACAAGTGTTCAACTGCAAATTTCAAGGTTTCATACAAGAAGCAATTTAAGAACAGTGCAGCTAATTGATTTATACTCCTACTTTTGTAACTTTCTAACACGACAGCAACTACAAAAACAAATTTCAAATTTGAAAACAACTTGTAAACTGAAACACAAAATCCAAGAACAACAAAAATCAGAATGTTACTTGTCATATAGACCACTGACCAGTCTGTGGAGAGTTACAAACAATCCTATCCCCATACATAGCCAGCAAATATTGCGTGGACCTGTGCCTAGCCCTACAAGGAACTGTGGAATAAGGATTTGTAGGAAGTTCTGTTTCAGTATCATGGTCAACAAATAATACTCTGTGGGTTCCCAGGTCTGTTGCCTTTCTATAATCTACACTCTTCCATAATCTTGCTGTGTAAATCAACAAAAGCAGCTTCTGTGCCCCTGTTCACAATATGAGATATATAACTACATGAATCCAGTGATATATAACTGATATATGAGATATATAACTACATGAATCCAGTGAATCTCTGAAAGTCATTCTCCAGAGGGAAATTTCCTTTTGTCATCTGATGCAGCATCTTTGTGCCCATTCTCATTTGAAGGTGTCTGTGCTTCAAATCTTACAAAAACTTATAAGGAATGAGTTCTCTCCATTCCAGTTTTAGATTCAGTGTAATTTCCCCTTGTGTAATGCTTGTGTAATGTCCACACAAGCACATAGATTCGTTGAAGATCAGGGGTTTATCCACTTGTGTTTGCAAGCTTGTAAAACAAACAAACAAAAAATTACAAGACTTTTGGGTGGGTATTTTTGTTTGTGTTTTAATCTTTGCTACTTTTTCCTAGATGGCATATTATATGTCAAAGACAAAGAATTAGCTTGTCTGACAGGTTTTGGTTGTTTGTTTCGTATTGGTTTTAAATTAGGTTGCCCACTGAGGGGACACACTTTCTGGAGCTCCTGTAGTAGAAAAAAACCAGTTTCATACCAGGACAATGGAGATTTTTGAAAACGCAATGACAACACAACACATAAATGAAGAGTTTTTTCTATGACTATTTTTCTTATCACTGGATATGCAAATACCTTGAAATAGAACTAAAAAACTCAGAAAACCCTATCAACAGCAAAGGACTTACTTCGTTGGTAAGTCCTATAGAAAGAAATGAGTAAAATCCTTGTGCTCATTAAAACTGATAGATATAGCTCATTAACTAAACTACACTACCCCTGAGAAAACTACAATTTTCTGAAATGCATGCCTTTCCCTAAACTAGAGTGTATAATTCCATGAATATTGTACATATCACGATAATACTTTAGAAATATTAGCTGATCTTTCCTTACAACACCTATAGTAGGAACAGCACAGAGTTTCCTGTGCAAACGCAGAGGTTGTGTCAGCCTGCAAGATCCACCAAAGATGTTTTTAGTAATTTGTACTACACCTCCAGTAAAGGATTGCAGACTCTTGAGAGGCTTGAATCCAGCTCATTCAAATGGATTCATACTGTCTTACCTACATTTTTCTTTAAAAACACAGCTGCAAAATCAAGTCATCAAACTAACGTGCTTTATCTAAGCACTTGTTACATGTACATTGCCCAAGGTAAGCCAATTAGACTCTTTTGAGAGCTGATACCATCTGTTGAAATCACTGGGAGTCCAGCAGGTAGTCGTGTCTTAGTCCCCCAGAGGGTTTCACATTTTACCACTCAGACCTCCCAATCGCCCTTCCCAGTGCCAGATTGAAATAGAAAAGGAAGAGAAAAGCTTTAGTCCTTTTCTGTGGTGAAATGAGGGATAAGAGACTAAACATGCATCTGTGTATATGTAAAGTCAGTTCTTGCATTTCCACACTCACTGCAGTTCTGATTTTCCCTTGAAGAGATGAAGGTTTTTAGTTGCCATAGCAACCACATTAACAAATAGCAGCATAGCTTTTACACAAATGATGTGATTGTCAGGAGTTGGGGATAGTCTAACAGGTTCTTATTAGATCCCCCCAAAATACAGCTTTTTGTTAGCTAAAACAAATACATCACTTTTTTCCTTATTGCATACTTCTCATTTCATAACAGCAAAGGTTTTTGTTTAAGAGGATATACCTGTAACAAGAGCTTCTAAATTTGATACACCTTATCTTTCATGCATTAGAAAGGCATCACATGATTGCAGCATTCTTTAAAAGGCATAAACTGATTTGCATTAATGCTTCTCTCAGTGAGCTAACTGGGGGGCTATAAATACAGTTGCTGTCTTCAGGATCACTTAGCAATTTTGCTGCTCTGAAGGGGAAAAATAAAGGCAAAGAAAAGGATAATCTTCACAGACAGATGGAAAGGGGGAGAGAACGTTCTGTACATCATCCAAAAATTAATGATCAATCTAAGCAAAGATTTATAAAGGCTAAATTTTGCAGTCTCCAACACCTGAACATTTTCATTGCATGGGTTTAGTGGTTCATATGCATTTCTGGGATAAATTACTGATAGTCCACTGTAACAAATACTTACATTGGCAGATTTTTTTTTTCTAGAGAGAGCAAATTTTAGTTTTAGCTGAAGTATAATAGCAATAATGGTTTGCTCTTCTCTGGCCCCTTCCATCTTCATGTTTTCTTCAAAGCACTTCAAGTATCAGTCAAAATGATTAATTGGAAATATGGCCACATTTTAAGGATAAATAAAGATCCCACTTTAAAGGGATGGGAAAAGTCTAGGGCATAACAAACCATAGACCATGGTAAACAAGAAGTGATTAACTATTCTGAACAGCTAAGCACTTGCTCAGCCTTTTATAAGCCGAAGAAGAGAGATGAAGTTTCCCAAACAATGTAATATTTAAAAATTTATGGATCTATTTAAATACAACCAGAGTGTATGTGTACAGACACTTGCTTTAAAAAAAAAGCCACAAACTTTAGCTGGCTGAAGTATAATTTTGAATTCACATCTCATCTCCTCAGCCAAAGCAATGACTTAGCTCCTGCATTAAATTTACTTTCCACTTCACACAGCTATTATGCTAGCTCAAGAAATGGCTTTCTTCCAAACTCTTAACTAACACCATGTCAGAAACTGTTCAATAGAATTGCACTTTCATGACACCTGGCAGCCAACATTTTAGAGTTTACAGTTACACATTTCCACTTCACTGTCCGTTTCTACCTGAGAAAAATACTACAGTCCCAAGATACAATTATACAGAAGATTCTTACAGTAAGTAAATTAAATTAAGTTCTATTTTTCCTTATATTGTATCAAACAAATACAGAGGGGAAGCCTCCACTCTTCTAACATGCCATTTCTTTTTACCTCTGCAATAAGTGCTGTTTCCATTGGGCAACTTTCATCCATATCTGGTTGGTTTGATAAAACTAACAAGCCATAGATAAACTTCTGTTCAGCTGTTTAAGCCCACTCTCCTCCTTTTTACACAAATGCTACAAATCCAATATGAAGTAGGTGCTGTTAGGAAGACTGATTTCTGAGTTTTCTCATTCCCTCCCCTGTTAGCCCCTCAAGGCTCTGTAAAGGGTTAGCAACATCAGCTTCAACATTTTGAAAATTTTAGCAGCAAATATTCATTGCCCACAAATAGCAAAGGAGCCACCAGAGCAAATTTTTTTTTTTTTAATGTCGTTGCAAGCTGTATCACCTTGATAGGATAAGCAGCTGCTTATTTCCCCTACCTTTAAAGCTGACTGAGCTCTTTATGTGTTTTATGTCTCTGGTAGGCAGCACCTTGGAGAGTGTGCACAAGCCAACCACACTCTGCGCTTATTTCCATTGGGATTTCTCTCCCAATATATTCTAATTATGCCTAAAACATTTATAGAACAGCTTCCATTTTAAAAATAGCTCACAAGTCTAACATACCATAGAGCAGATTCAGTTCACCTACACCAGGCAGACCACAGAACAATATAACAGCTTTCAATGCTACCACAATGTGTATTTTGAGGATTGCTGTGAACAAAAAAAAAAAAAAAAAAAAGGCCNAAAAAAAAAAAAAAAAATGCCCACCTAAAACATCAGGGAGAATTTAGATAGATATACAGGCTATAACTGTATAATATGGGGTGATATTCAGACTGTAGGACTAAAATTACCAAAGGTGTTAAAACCACCAAATGCATGTTAAATGTCCATCAGCTTAAGCAGGATTGATTTTAGATCTTATTAACAGCAGCTTTCACAGACTAGCATTCTTCACTAGGATTGCCATAAGTTTTGGAGCTTGTTTTATTTTCTGTGTTTAAAAATTGTCACTTTTCATAAGACATTTAATTGGAAAAGACGGAACTTTTTCCTGTCAAGAATGAACGTTTTATGATAAAACATGCTTCACAATAATTAGTAGGCCAGGGTACCTAAAGAGGACAGGTTCAAAACTTTAAGAAATATTTTTTTAAACCACATTGCCTGTTTTCAGGAAAGTTCTCTTCCTAATGTGACAAGTGAGAGAGATTTATTGCCAGTGCCTCTCTGCTGCATGGTTCAGGTTTGAATGTGGTGTGCACTATATGCAACACTTTCTTTAGGTTTCCCAACAGTTCCAGATGTTACACAGGCTGGCTTGGAGGACAGCAGAGATAATTTTGGAGTGATATGGCTGAAGGTTTTCCCATCTATTTACTTTACACACATTGGAATTGTGAGTTAAATGTCTGAAATAAAAGCTTACAAGGGCACGGAGACCAGATATATTTAACATATGCAATAAAATCCTGCAGCTGCTTTTTCTTCCATACTTGATTGGTCACATGCAGACAACCTCATGCTAGAGTTGCAAGCAAGACCTAAATATTCAGCCTTTCAAAGTTCAAGCAGAATGTCATACATTGAGTAACTAAGATACCTCAGCAGTAGAACATCATAGCTGAACTACAAGAGGACTAAAAGTCTGGCTTGACAAAAAGTTATTCTTTAGATGTTCCACACTCTGTCCGTGACACATAATGTAGTGCCACGCAGAGATATCCAAACTAACCTAAGCATGCCAGCCAGTACATCAGCAGAAGGGCTTTAATGTACTTCTCTATCCAGGTTCATTAATCCTTTGGAGAAGCATCTTGCTAAAATGGCAAGTATAGGCATCTTTGCATGAAACTAAATTATGTCCCAAAGATTTAGAGCAGTAGGCAGCTTTGGCAGATTTCAGATTTAAAAAAAAAATTAAGAAAAAAAAAGTCCTTTTACTTTTGTAACTAATTACAAACTGCCTGTCCACTACATCAAATCAGACTCTATATGAGAAGTAAGTTAGTATTATTTTTTTTAATTTGAGAAAGGCTGGTTTGGTAATAAAGTAAAAATGCACATGTGGCATGTTCAAGGAATTTTTATTGTGTTTGAAAAGGATGCCAAGCTAATAGAGCCATAGAAATTGAACCACTCCATTAAAGCAGAGACAAGTATAGCATGGATAGTAGCAGTGCAAGCTGCCTCCACAGCTCTGACAGCCAAATTACATCAGTCATGGCCACAAGGGGATGGATTTAAGCATGAGGGTAGCAGTGCACATCTCCCCCATACCAAAGTTGGCCTTACTGAGTGCTTCTCAGGGAGTGCCAGCTGCGTGGTGCAGAGCAGCTGCCCACAAGTCATCAGGCAGACCCATCAGTTTACTGAACACAAAGAGCCAAACGGATCAGAGATAGTAACAAATTTTTGTCATAATAACCAGAGGAAAAAAGATTCTTCATGCCATTACTAATCTTGCAAGCCCTTTTGTTTCATTATTTTAGCAAACATCCTTAAGAAATCCTGGCCTCCACTTTCATAGTTTGTTGATGATTTGTACATTGAAAGCAGCATGTTCTTGAATCATGCACAGCCCTAACCTTTGCTGCTATAGTTTGCTGCTGAGAATCTTTAAAAGACAATGTCCCATTTTAATACTGCTATTGCCCCATTTATACTTTTATTTCTGTCCCAGAGAAAAGGAAATCACCATCAATGTTGCATGGCTTTCTGCTGTCTCAACATGCACAGAATACAAGACCTTTTGAAGAGGACAGCAATGATATGACAACAGAGAGAAAATAGAAATACTGGGTTCTTTGCCATACTAGCTCAGTTTTCATACAACAGGTACTCCCTTCTGAGTTCCTTAAACAGTGTTATTAAGGCCCTTACTGGAAGGCATGAAAATAGTGCAGTAATTTGGGAGGATTCAGAAGTGGATGTTGAAAGGAGAGGCAACTACACTACTGCACCAGTCTCAGTCTCTCTCACACAGGCAAAACTCTGCTGAGAGTTACACCCTGAAAAACATTCTGATGCTCACCAGCAGAAAGCAGCCTGAGTAGGGGGCCTGGAAGGAGTTGGTGGGGAAGGGCACAGGAAAAACATGGAATAGCTGGACTATTTGCATCACTCTCTGAAGACTTGGGTTCAAGTCCCACCCTCATGACCTTGGGCAAAACATGCCCAACCTGGGCCTGATGCACACTGAAATGCTGCTCTTTAAGCTCAAATCAGGCACCACTGCACAAGCATCAACATAATCCACTTGAGCCACTGGTCAGAAAGGACGACAATGCAGAGAATAAAAGAGCAATCTAGAAATTATTGCAAGCAATTTGTTCAGGCTGCAACGTTTTGGGGTTTTTGTAGTGCCTGCAAAGTGCCAGAAACTCCAAAAAAAGTTTAAAAAGAGTAAGCATGTGTTTTAATTTAAGATTCCTGCTTAGTAAAAGTAACAAATAGTAGAAAAGTCACTGCTCAACATAGGAGACAGGTGCAAGAGCTATAACCCAGGGGTAGTCAGAAAAACCCTGATTGCTCGGTTTTGGTTTTTTTTTTTAATCTAGGGGAGAAAAACCAGTATTAAAATAAAGAATATTTCTTGACAAGGTTATCAAGATGATGGAGCCAGGTTCTTTACTGTGGTACTGGATGTGAGACAATGGATATAATTTAAAAAAAAACAAAAACAAGTATCAGACTGGGTATAAAGAGCATTTTTTTGTCATGAAGGTGGCAAAGCAGCAGAATAGGCTGCCCAGAGAGGGTTTGCCATTGCCCTCCTTTGAGGTTTTCAAGACCAGATCAAATAAAGCTCTGAGAAACCTGGTTTGTTCTCACAGCTGACCCTGAGTTGAGCAGGAGCTTGAACTAGAGACCTTGTGAGGTCCCTTCCAGTGTGATTCATCCTATGATCCTAGGATCTTCCAAAAATAACCCAGAGATATTTATAGAAAAACAATCCATGCATAGGAAAGATCAATGAATAATTCAGGGAGAGAAGGCATCTATAAAACAGAGGAAAGCTTCACATGTAACTCTTTCAGATGCATACGGAGACATTAACTTTGCTTTTGCAATGTATAAAAAGTTTCTATTTGGAGAAGAATTGCTACAATACTTTCTCATCAAAATTGTCCAACTACAATAACCTTCTTACAAAGTAGAATGATTATTATGAACATCCTTTTTACCATGATAAATTTTACTGCTTTCTCAAGAGAGCAGCATTTATTCATCTTATTTCAGGGAAAATTGACAAGTTTCAAGACTAAACCAAATGAACAGAAGAAGTCTTCACCCTATGTCAGCAAGGAGTAAAATCTAGGAAAACTGTCCTTTTCACTCCTCAAAAGTTTGATAGCTATTGTCTGCCCTTGCAATATTCACCAGCTTTTGTCTTCACTTACTTTTTCTTCTTTCATCTCTCTCAGTGGGTAAAAGGCAAGTTGCACATTGTTGTCCTGTGATTCATCCTGAATGCAAAACTACCCTTTTAGTATGACATGTGGTGTTAATCACCATCTTCCTCTCACTTGATGTCAGAGTTGGCAATTTTCTAGCATCTTCACTGTGTGGCCATGTGTACATCATTTCCCATTTCTTTACTGCATCCAAGTCTGGGTAGCAACTGCAATTAAACTAACCTTTTCCAAAGGACTTTTTTTCTTTTTTATATATTCAGAACCTGCCTCATGTTTAGACAGTGTGAGATAGATTAAACTACTCTCAATCCCAATGGATATAAATCAACACATTTTTTAATACAGACTTTTTTGTTTGTTTTTCTTCATCCTTGTCAGTGTATTCCTCTCAGCTATTTATTTATCTGAGAGGAAAGCCAAGTACATTTTTCCACCCCCTGCCAATAAGCTGATTGTTCTTTGGCTCAAGCTGCTCAATATATTCCAGACTAGAGCAAGGAAGTTACTTGTCCTCAACAGCTTGGCAATGTTCTGATATGTTAAACAGATGCTTGTGTTTTACACCCAATTCATAACTACTTATCAGTGGTGGACTTAAAGATCTTATACATGAGCTCTTCTTGGCTCCCGGGGGTCAAGAGGTGCATTGAAATACCTCATTTGTTTCTACTCTGTGTTTGTGCTGTGTGCTAATTCTACTGGAATACTTTGTTTAGCTCAAGTTGCAGCGCTAGGATTTGCATGTGATTCTTGGAGTAGGTCCTTCTGAGCCCCTAAGGTTTCACAGACAATACCACTACTAAACTATACTACTACTGATCATTTCTCACTAGCAACAAACCCAATGAGAGCTGTGAAAACTGCAAACAAGTCACAGCAACATAAAATGAATTTGTAAAGGAAATGCTCAGTCTCACAAAAGTGTTTAGTTCTTGGACAAGTGTCTATGAAATGAACAGTTCAAAATTCCCCTTTGCAGTTCTACAGCTAATATATAACAGTCTTCCTGTAGCACCAAGGGTAAATTAAAAATCTGTTTTGAGTTGTTTATACTTGACAAGGAATTATATTATTTATGTTTTTCAGGGGTTTCATTCATATGGCACTTCCTTTAAAATGTATCTGCATACTGTTAATTGTACCTGGAAAAAAATAAGTAAACATACATTTACAGAGAAGTGGTACATTAATAATTAAATCCAAACCTAAAGGGTCTGCATCAGATTTTGTATGCCAATGGCTTCAAACCTGCCTGTTTGTCGTTCCAAAAGTATTATTTATGATGTCAGAAAAGTCCGCATTAATCCAGGACTCTAAAACTTGCATTAGCGCTTGAGTTTAGTCACAATTAAATTCAGCAAAGTGAATAATGCAGCGATCCATGCTGTTCCAGAAATCTAAGCTACACAAGATTTATACTGTTATCCAGTTCCCTAATTTACCTGCCTCTGCCTGCAACTAAACCATACCACACTTTCACTTATCACATTTTCAGCATAACCATGGTAAAATTACCTTAGTATTAAAAAACACAAAACCAATTCCCATATTCAAGAAAATTGTAATTTAGAAATGTAATGAATCAGGGGTATCCTGGTTATGAAAATCCCCAAACAATTTCACTACTGTATGTCACAACTAGGTCAGACAGTGTCCTGGTTAGAATGCCGTTTGGTTAACTCTGGCTGTCTGTCCCCTTTCCCAGTTTTGTCTAAATTGGATACTCCCCCAGGTAAAGCCACGCTTGGTTTTTAAGCTATTCTTGACCCCTCTGTGCTGCCAGTTGCTTCCTAACCCATGTCAAGGCCTGTGATTTCCCACCAGTACTTACATCACCCGATGCCCCACTAGAAACAGCAATATTGGGAATGCTGACCCATGAAGAACACCATATGGCTGCAGATGTTCCTAAGTGCCATGATGTGTAACCCACCTTACAGTGAGTCAGATGCCATGGTAATTAAAAGTTGGATACCATCCAGGGGCCAGAGTGTAACATACTTCCAAAATTGTTCAATATGTAGAGATACTATAATTTTGTTAATATTTAACTTCAGAAAAATAGATGTAATGAGAGTTACAGCAACAGAATCAAATATAAATTAGGATGTGCATTTACAGAGAGAACTCTGGGTCATCCCTACATACTGTGTTGCTCTCATTCATATTTAGATATTCTCTAACTATAGTGCAGTGAACATTCATGAAGGTCCATTTATTTTCACTCATCTTTTACTCATTGAATTCCAGCTTTTTTTGCCAATAAGACAGTTTAAAAAAAAATCGTCACCACAAGTATGAACATTTATGCTTCATTGCACAAACATTTGTGCTAAACAAACCTCAAAGGGGTATGTCCTTTACCAAAGCAATCTCATTAAAAAATTTAAATGCATATTCAAGGAAAACCTTTCCTAATATTTCTCCCATAGCTCCGGGAGCACAGAAGATACATTATCCACAACTTTCAGTCAAGCATTTTTATGACCATCAAATTAAATGAAAAATATTTTGAAGTGGAAGATTCTATACAGCAGTTCACAGACCTGACAAAAGTGCAATACACCGGCCAAACTTTTTTTATTCTTACAAAAGTCAAGATGTATCTTCTTGGCATGCTCTAGAGAAAATATCCTTATTGATTATCAGTACATCTCCTTGAAGATTAAAATTACTAAATGTTTCTTCATTACAGAACATTTTTATCCTTAACAGATATCATCAAAAAGGATGTGTTTACAAAGACAAGACAACATTTTCTCTCTCTCTAAAGACAGCAAACATACAGTAAATCTATAGAGGGTATTTGCATTTAACATCATTGCCTAACTGTGCCCATCCTTCATTACATATCAACATTAAAGCCAGGCTTTTAGTGCCATTCTGGGTTATCTGTTTGGACATAGCTACAGCAAAAGAAAAATGACCATGATGATTGGACTAGTTTTGATTTTACTGCTTATTTCACCTCTATTCATTGCATAAACATTATAGCAAGGGGAACCTTCAGATGAAATTATGACCTGTATAATCTCAGTAAGTAATTAAACTTTGATCTCTTTTAATAATTTCTATGGATATATGAAGTGACTCTTCAGAAATAAAAGTTATTTGTTCAAGAAAATATAAGACAAGAGCTAAAGGGTAAGAAGGAGTGCATAGGACCTATAGGCAAGTTTTTCTTGCAAGTTTTGGGAGGTCCACTTTTTCTAAGTACACACCATAATTGAGAACAGATGAAATGGCTGTCCATAAGCCTTTGCCTTAACCTGATTTAATCAGTGTGCATTCCTCTGAGCTCACTGTTACTGCTTCATTCTTTGCAAAGTTTCTTTGTCTGTTCTGGGAATTTGGAGCCTGTCCAATCTGATTAGTTCATCAATAAAGGTCTGGAGGACAAAAGTACTCTTCTACAAAAGAGTTTGCTATTCATTCAGCAGTTTCGGTTTTTCCTATCCTTGCCACCTTCATGCAGGTCTCCTTCAGGACTGATTTACTGTTTTTACTTCTGTAGCTGAGAGTATGAAAAAAATAAAATCAGGTGTGCATCAGCAATATTAATTAGAAATAAGCACACCATGCCCCACTGTGGCCACAAGCTACCTAGAGAAAAAGGATGGGGGGCAAGGATGACCGAGTGTTGCATTATCAGTTTGCTAAAGAACGACACATCCCGTTGGAGTCACCCACTGGCATTCTGGCCCTCTGCAGTCAACACCCTGCCACTGCAATTTCTCTGTGACTCACAGCAAAGGCAACGTCAGTGTGGAGGAGATAAGCGCAGTTGTGATACGAGCTGCTCAGATACTGTGGGAACAGAAACCAGGTAATTGTCCTAGTCAGGCACATTTGCCTGGACAGAAAATGATGTCTTCCCTAATAGATAGTAAGATCTATGGAAGAGACTATTAACTAAATATGAAAATTATTAATCTCCCTTTGGACTAAAAGACAGATTTAATAATTTACTAAAGGGTATGCATCTGCCTAGGGAGAACAAAACGACAGAGCATCAAGTTTCCAATGTTAACACTGAAATTTGGCTATGCAAAGTTCACAGCACAATCTAAAACTGCAGTCATAAGAATAAAGAATGGTCTTTCAGAGCTATTTGGATCACAATTCACATGTGCAGATGAGGTCATGCCAGCCCTATGGTTTGTGGCAAGAGTACGACAGTAACCAAGACAAGAACACAAATGCTTCATGCAAATTCCTCTTGTCAGAGTATACAGAACATAGTGACCAGCATATGCTTTCCTCCAGATAAAGCCCAGTTATCTATCTTAGCACAAGATCTCATTAAGACTAAAGCTTGTCTCAGCTAATTAACATTAATTCTTGCTTTATCATGCCCAGTTTTAGTCAGCTGGTGCATGGTTAGGGGCACAAACCAGAAAGCAAAGAATCCATAAGTTGTATCTCAACGCTCAACAGAAGCAAATCTGAAATTCCCTGTGGAAAACTGCACAGGGGACAAATATTTATACCAGAATGGGCCTACAAATATATTGCCCTCCTCTTCTTCTGCATTATGAAGAGCACATAAGCGTATGTGCTTATTCCTCTTTATTTCTGTTAGACCTAAATGCATGGTTAAGTCCTCCAAGTCTGTGGATTAGCATTGCATTTCAAATTGAATGCCTTCTTCATAGGAAAGGATAACAAACTCTTTCATATTAACCATTCTTGAACTCTAGCAACTCCAGCAAAACCTGAATGCATTTCTGAACGTTGAAGTACTTTTCATTAAATTTCAGTGCATCTCTGCTCTTATTGCTTTCTAGGCAGTTGAATGCTTGTTTGTACAAAACCTTCTGAGTTATGTTCATCATTACTTTCAGGTTCATGGCTGCTTTAGTTTCTCTGACAGCATCAGAATGAATTCTTCACATTCATTTGTAAGTCCCATAAATAAATTTCTCAGGTCATATAAGTTCATCTCAAAGAGGTGCCTTCTTTTGCTAAGTGTCATAACATGTCAGTCATCCAGACGTGTGCTGCTCCTCAGCTACCTATTTCTCCTTGGACTGTCTCAGGACACACCTTCCCTTGGCACTTTACCCACAGGCTCAATCCAAAGCTTACTGAAGCCACAGGGCTTAGGGGAGCTTTTTATCTTTATAGCATTCTTTCGAAGAGCTATATTTTCTAATGTGCACTTCTCGATACAAAAAATTACATTGAAGAAAACAGATTCTGTCTGTTCTGGTAAGCAGTCATTTAATTCAAACTAATTCTTCCCTTTTCAAGACAGAGGTCCTATCTGGAGTCACAATAAAAATCATACAAATAATTGCTTTTTAAATACTGTTGCTATTATCTTTTGCTTAATAAACTCCAAAATCATAACAGGATTTTTTTTTTAAGCAGAAGGGCTGTAAAATCCACCCACCTAAAATATGCCACAGGTATGCACTAAAAATTCACCATAAATTTAGGATTCAGTTACTAGTATTCAGTTACTAGTTACTAGTAGTTTCTGTATTTTGTCAAATCACTGTGATAGTGCAGACAGAGGGAACAAAATACCAAACTCCAATTTTTTCTATAAAATCTGTTTCCTTTATAGTGATTAAATGGATCGAACAATAGCTAATTACTATCATAATACAAAATCTTTTTTGTGAGAATCCATGTTTTGTTGTGTCCTAAGCTACATCTAAACTACTTAAGTATTTTTTGGCATATGTTTTTGAGAACTTCTCAAATTTGTCAAAAATGTCTATATTCTCACAGCAGGTTTTATGGAAGAAATCTTATTAACATTTTATAATACAGTGAAGAGAGACAAATTTGAGATTAACTGAGAGACACAGGGCATCCTCTGGGGAATCATGTTCTTCCCATTATAACTGCAGAGTCATACCTTTCTGCTCCTTTCATTTAAAAATCAAAAAAACTTTTAAATAAAAAAAAGTTGTGGGCATGGAGCATTGCAAGCTACTACATTATTGTATCTTTGCACTTTCTGCCCTAATAGTGGATTATAGAGAGATGTGACTCAGTTATAAACAACCCCAGAAGTTGATTGGATGCTAAAACAGAAACAGAGTGGATTTATTCTTTTTTATTCAAGAAACCTGTTGCTCATTTTAATTTTTTAGTTTTCCCTTATACCCTTCTGCTGCACTGCAGTTAAATTAAAAGTCCCAACAGGCAGACAAAATATAACAAGTTATTGCACTGGTATCACCTATTCTGGGAATTGAGAAAGACCAAGACTTCCTTAGCATATTGTCAGCTTTCATACGAAAATCATCCATAGTTCCTTCTGTAATGAAAATTTGCATATCAAATGCTCATTAGTGGTGGGGAAATGTTTACAAGAGGTCAAATCCATATCCGCTTTCATAGCCATTAAAAGTTTAATTATAACATACTCAGAAAGAATTCAAAAATAATTTAACAAAGTATATTTTGTTGCTACTTGTAACTATTTATCAAAGATTCCTGGGTTTAAATGTGTCATTTTTGACTTTTCCACAGACTTCATGGAGGTTAAGAACCATACATTTATACATGTTCAAGACTACAAAAATAGTCAAATTTCAGAAAGGATATGAAGAAACTTAACTTTTAGAAATTAATTGTATCTGGAATTCTCAAGGAAAACATAACAGAAAATAAAATTTTCAAACATGCATGAAACATCTTAGAAAATCAACCGTCTTCTCCTCTCTCTCTTTTCAAAACACTCTTCCCTCATGTATCCAAATTGTACAATTTTTAACCTATATCAGTTTAACTATCTTATGCTGTTGATTAACTCTGCATGCACCTACTTTTATTATGATATTGTAGAAGTTTCAATATTATCAACCATTTAACTAAGCTAAATTAAGGGCTCTGTGCAAGCCCTGCTCTGCAATAACAATACCATCTCTATATTATCATCACTGTGTTCAGCACAAATCCAAAACACAGAACCATACCAGCCACTGTGAAGTAAATTACCCCAGCCAAAACCAGAACAACAGCATAGCCTGAAGTCATTGAAAGCCCATGGACCCATAATGATTATTTTATTCAATAATTTAGCAACCATTTTGCAGGTCTGTGTGTCATTTTTCCCACATAACAACTTTTTGAATCCATATGCCATTAGAATGTCAAAAATAGTTTAAGGGTCAATGAGCTGTAACTCTGACATTGCTGCAAAATCTTTATTTTTCAGTCATCTGTAAGATGATCCTTTGCTTTACTTGTTTCATTTCTTTTCCTTCTACCCTAGGCCTTCCTCTGATATGTCACTCACAGTCCACAACAGGCAGAATTCCACTATGACAGACATAATAGATTAACTTGATAATAATTTGTTCTTCTCTACTTGACAGTTATTTACATCCCCATCCTAATTCTTCCCTCACCTTTTATAAAAATGCCATTAGCTAATATTTGAAAAGTCACCTTTGCTTCCAAGCCCAGGCCTTAATCAACAGTCTGTACCTCAAAAAAGGAAAAAAAAAAGTCTTTACACCAAGTGCTTCTGTTATTGTAGACATTATTAACAGGGCTGACAGAGCTACCTGCTCATTGCCACAGCTCTACCTTTCTGAGGAATGCTGTGCACTGCTGCAAGATAGGAATAAGAGTTGTGGAGGAACATATTGCCATGGAAATACTTACAAATGCCTTAATTTCTGAGTCACACTACCACAGGGAGTTTCCAGATTGCTGGGAATGACTCAAGTGTTTATTGACCAGTTGCAAATTATATTCCAGTTATGCCTGGATTCTCAAAGTATCCCGTTCTCATAATTCTCTCTTAAATTGAGCTCTACGGCTTCTGCTGATGAAGCTAGTGTGTTTACTGGTTTTGCTTTTGTGTTCTCTGCTCCAAACATATCCAATGGAAGTCACAGCTCCAAATATAGATTACTAGACTAAAAGCCCTTCCCCCTCAAGTACCTTTTGGTGCTAACAGGTATCTAAACAAAGACCAAAATTCTTCAGAAATGTTCACTGCTTTTCAGCTCCAAAACTGACATTTACAGACAGACCTTCATGAGAAACTATCATCTGCTTTCAGCACATGAACTGTAGGGCAAAGGTGTGCAGCACCAATTACTTCCATCATCCTCCAATGCAAAGTTATCCTTTTTTGGGACATAAGTTACCAGGCGGTATTTGAGAGTTATTTGTGTTTTTGTGTGGAAACTTTCTGCAAAACTAATGCACACTTTTTGTATTTTCTCATCAATACACTGCCAATTTCTAGGTCTTTCTGAATTTCTAGGTCTTTCTGCCCAGGCTCAGTGGGCACTAAGTATTAAGTTTTAGTCCTATCATATGGATCTGCTCAAGCAAATACTTCTTAGTTCTCAAGGCTATGAAATCTAGAATTTCAAATAGTTGTTCCACATTCAAAATGCAATATCCATCAAAACATCTTTGCTTACTTTAACCCTGTCTACTAAGTGCTTTTTTTTTTGCTACTAAGCAAATGCAACAGAGGCCAGTACAATATCTTACTCTTAGCCTTTACAAATAGTTTGTCTTTATCAACAGTTTCATGAATTGCTTTGGGATTTTTTTTAAGTAAGGTGTAGATTCTCTTCACTTTGTAAGAGTGACAATTGGCCAATAACCTTTTATATAATGAAGCAAGAATGACAATATAAAGGCTAATCCTTTGCAGACAGTAATGAGTTGCAGTACAAATTTGCAACTTACCTGTGGTTGTCAAGAGATAATCAGAACCACTTTACGAGTTGCTAAGCAGAGCCTACTCAGTCTGTCCCTTGGACAAGCTCTAATAAGTTCTCTGAGCAACAGAAAAGTGACAACCCAAAGGACAGCAGTCACCTTTACAAGATGATTATGTAAACCCTGCATCTCAATTTATCTCTGCACACTTCACTTCAACTTAGATTCCCTGGATGCTACGAAAGCAATTATAACTGGAAGCACAATAGTTGTCATTAGGAAAGGCAGAACTGCATGTTATCGATCCATCCATGCCTTTGTCCTATCCCTTCCCTGCCAACCTGTCCCCTTCTCTCTTAGGATGCTGTTGGTGACAAAATACTTGTTCACTTAATTACTTTCATTAATGATGAACCTCAAGCTTCAAAACATGCAATAAAGACAAGACACTAATTAGGTATTGAATTGTCTTTATCAGATTAAATTCAGTTAATCCGTGGTTGTTCCCATTTAATTATTTCAGAGAGTACATCTTTTCTTCTTAAATAGAATTACCATCCAATGAAAAAAGTAATCTTTTAACCCCAGTATAGACAGCCATTTTATGATGACATCTTGGGGAGATGTGTAGAAGATATAAAACTGAAATATTTTCAAGCCAGTTTAGAGGGGCAACAAGATTACAGTTTTCTCAAGAAATTTGAATCTCCCTCTGATCAAAGGAAAAAAGCACAGGTATAAGAGAAAACATTATTTCTTTTAAAGTGTACTAATGTGTTATCTGTCTTATAAAATTATTTAGCACTTATTGATATGTTTTCTGACCTCTGCAGCACCACATCAAAGCTTGCTGTGAAATCCTGAAATGCAGATTTAACTGCTATGATGCTGGCATCTCCATTCTCTTCTTGTGCAGTATTGCAAAGTTATCTGTAGCACATCTCCTCCTTATAGCACTTTTAATGCAACCAAAATGCTGAGACTTTCAGAAGCAAAGATACTCAGGTTCAGGCAAAATAATTCATTCAGAATAGCAGCATAGCCTTGTAACAATGGATAAAACGTCTTCCATGAGGAGTAACAACATTACCACTTAGTCACTAAGCTCAGAAATATATTTCCTCTAATACTTCCCTGCTCACAGAATTCCCACTACTTCACACATAATGTTCATGTCTGGGACCACAGAACCGCTCCCAGTAGTAAGCACAGGCCAGACCAGGCCAGCTTATCCATTTTTCAAACCTATGTTGTTCTCCAGATGCATCCTTTAAGCCTTGCACAGTTTAGATAACCTTGTGTCCTGATGCATAAAACACTCTCAAAAAAGGTGACAAAATCAGCACTCTGGCAAGCCTAGAGCCCTCCCATTTTAAACACTTTGGAATTTAAATAAAGTTGTGATGTTAATGAAGTCAGAAGCACCACAGATTACCCACTAAGAAACTAAATTGAGGGCTTTAGGTCAGTCTAAGGGAACTGGATGTAAGCAGTGTGTGGAAGAGCCTCCTGTGCCGTCTGTTTAGGAGATCATTCCTTGAAGGAATGGCACTTGTCAGTAAAGATGCAGTTTTGTTCCTGCATCTGCTTGGTGCTGTCCTTCACTTGAGGTTTTCTGTCTAACACTAGCAAAGAAATCTGACTATGAAGAAGGGATTATATCAGTGGTTCTTCACCATACACATATTTATGAATTAGCTACAAGTCTGTCACCTGTTGAAAACACCTTTTTCCCACCAAATACACAGCATTAGCCCGTAAAAAAGCACCAGCTTTCTAAGAATCAACACAACTATTGATAGACAATAATCTCGTACTTGTATTAAGGAATTTTCTTCATTCTGACATGACAACATGCTATTTTTTCCTGTCACTTCAGAGGAGTAGTTCATAGTATACTACATTAAAATACTATGTATAATCAAAATTGTAAAAGGAAAAATGTAATCCCACTTTAAAACAAACAGATCTATATTTCTGATATAATAATCTCTGCAAGACTAGAAAATAAGTCCCTTCATGTAAGAGTATGGACCTAAATTACAATGGAAAGACTTAAGAAAAAGAACTTGTCATGACTACAACAGCGTTTTCAGAATTCAAAAAGAAAATACAATTAAAGAGGAAAAGGAAGGTATCAGTGAGGAAGAGTCTAAAGCACTTGGAATGACATCAGTATTTAAAAATCACTGTTTTCCTCTAGTAAAAGAGCAGTCCAAGTAACTGAGGGCTCTGACAGGAAGAAGTTACCCGTAGTGACCACAGCTGTGAAAAGCAGTGGTCTGTGCCGTTCAAGTAACCCCAACCAGAGGAGATAAACCACTAGTAAAACAAAGTTAGTTTAACTCAAATTTCTTCATTTTCCTTGGATTAAGAACAAATACATACCAAATACCAGACATCAGCTCAATTCAGTCCTTTATTTGCATGTCTGCACTTTATCCCACTGAACTACATAGATGGAAAACCTCCCAATTAATAAATGTAATAGGAGCAAAAAGGCTTCCCTAGAGGAAAAAAAGCTTAATCAGTTGAAAATGCAACATGTTTCCTACCAGAGACTCATTTAAAAGTGGTATGTGCAGTGCAGTGAAATGAGGCAGATAGAACTTCAATTCCTTACATCATATTTTTCTCATTATTAAATCTTTTAACTGCTCCTATCACAGAAATAGCTCTCTTTCAGGGGCTGTCCGATTTTAGGCATAATATGCATATGTGACTCTCAAAAACCCACATCACTTCTTTAACCTAAATTTGTTGCTATAACAAACACTGGCTAAAACTTTTTATGCGTCAGAATCTTTTAGGGTTTATTTGTACAATATGCTTTCACCTATCATATTTTATTGTCATACTAGCAACAATTAATGCACTCTTTTGGCGTGACAACAATAGAGATTCATTAGAGTTCATAAAGTACAACAAAAAAATCACCTCTCATCATTTTAGAAACTTTAATGGATATTTTTATGGGAACAAAAAGATAAAATTTGTCAGTAAGTAACAGACATGTTAGAGGGTATGCCTTAAAAAGACTGCCTACAACAATCTGAGTAAAGCTCCAAAGAGTTAAAAAAACAAGCAAAATCAGCCCCATACAAAAAAAAAAAAAAAATCCATGTAAGAATTTGCTCATAATAAATATAGGCAGCAAATCAAAAACTGAAAAAAGGATACAAATTAATTTTGTGTCTCACGACCAAAGCTGCAGGGAAGAGTTTACCAGAATTTCAAAGTCTGGTGAATAAGCCCCTAAAGGCTCACTTGGAAAAGCTTGAAAACTGACTGGCATTTTCCCATCAGGCATGGGATGAAAAGCAAACCTGAGAGCTGCCAATATTTATCTCTCTGCATTTGGAGACTGTGGTTTTTATCTGCAGAGGAAACCAGCTGGAGAGAGGAGAGGCAGAAAGGCTTTATGAAACCAGAACAAACACTTCACCGTTCCATTTTTTTCCTCACAGAGATTTCCCTGCTGACATTAATTAAAATTTCTTTAAGGTTATGCACTTGGAGAGTTTGGGAATATTTTTTTTTAATTCTTAAATAGCTTATTTACGATGTGACAAACTGGAACCGAACACAACTTGCTTAAGTGTCACCATACAGACCACCACAGCATGTAACACAATAATTAAGGTTTCCCTGTATTGCTCTCTAAAATATGCTTTCATCAAACCAACACAGGTGACAGATGAGTGTTACTCCATCCTCATTTACACCATATCAGCTGGAAAGACAATTTTCTGCTTATTGTTAATAGTGTCTGAACAGATCTCACCAGAAACTGTCTCAAGGCACAGGCCTCATTTGGAGGCAGAGGTTTCCACTGCTAATTAAGTAAATATCAACAGACACCTTGGAAGAGGTGTGGCCGAACCCTCCAACAGCTGGCTGCTGAAAGGCATGATGAGGTTTTGACAGACACAAATCATAATCCACTGTAGCGCTCAGTTAAATCTGGATTTTCTAGAGATTTTGCTAAGCAAAGCTCAATTTTACTTGATGTTTAATGTTTTTATAAATAATTCTTAGATTTCTCAAATAAAAGGTATCAGAAATAAATTGTAATTTTGAATTTCATTTAATCTTCAACCCTTCAAGTATACAAAAAGCATAACTGAAAAAGACAAAGAAATACTTTAAAGCCCTAACTGGGAGTACAACCCCAAGATTTAGTAGGAAGATTTTTAGGCTGAATAATGAGTAAGAATGATTTGGAATTGAGAGAAGAGAGGGGTGGGGGGAAGAAAAAAAAACAGCTACAATTTACTTGGTTTCTAGTATTGTGTCAATTATCTGTGGATTAACTGCAGATATTTACCTTTTTTTTTTATTTCAACTGAGGTGGTAATAAGAAAGAAAACAAACAAAAAGCCCCATATTGTTACTGAAGTAATTATGTTACAGTCTCCCTAAACTGGAAAACATCTTACACTGTAGAGATCCATCCTGGCTTTTAAAAATGAGTTTCACCATGTACTTTTCTAAATTACTTCACCCTTAACAATCTAGTCACATGGACATGCCACAAAGTATTCAGGAATTCAAGTCTGGGTATTAACCCCTTCAGTGGGGAAAAGTAGTAAAACAAAGGGAAATTAGTATCTTTTTTGACCGCATA
Source organism: Climacteris rufus (assembly GCA_013398175.1). NCBI lineage: Eukaryota > Metazoa > Chordata > Aves > Passeriformes > Climacteridae > Climacteris > Climacteris rufus. The sequence goes on along the minus strand of VZRZ01000211.1, from coordinate 1,106,202 downwards.
CTTGCAACTTCTGTACTAACAACTTGTTTCTATCTGTCAGCACAGAGAGCAAGAGAGCAGACCTCAGCTGAAGTAATACGTAAAAACCCACCAGGCTTCTCATGCAGATGAGTTCGCTATTGTAAACAAAATACAAATGGAATAAATATTGGGAATATGACTATTTTGTGATATTGTGAGGACACTGTGAAGAAGTCTGGGTTTACTTGTTTTTAGGCATTTAGTGGAGAAACTGCTTCAGCAATTTGATGCAGAAGGAATCCATTCCAGAGAGAAGTCAACTAGTGTGAACTTCTAAAAAGAATAGAAGAAGATTAAAAAAAAAACTTCAAAAAAGGAGCCTGAAAGAAATTCTAATCTTCTAGTTTGTACAGATGAATACTGTGATGATTAAATAAACATATATTAAAGAACAGACTAAATTCAGCAATGTTCCCAAAGCACTTGTCTTTGACCAGCTGTTCACTATGTTTCACAATACCATGGTTTATAATTCACGTTGAAAGAGCATTTAATTATGAGAAGTGATCTCTGGGTTTCCTACACAGTCATCAGTGGAAAGAGATGTTGAGTAAATTAGGCAATCTCCTGGCTGTAATCAATTATGAACAAGGGTTACACAAAGTGTCAGTCACAGAAAGCAGTTATTGAGACCCCCACAAGATCCAAGTTGATTAGACACAAATGTTTCCAGTACTTTCAATAGAAATGTTGAGCATTCAGCAACTCAAAGGGTCAAGTCTCAGCTTTACAGAGACTGGCTTTTCCGTGCACATCACATTAACAGAAGAACTGCACTGAATTATTGCAATCACTATAGACAAAAGAAAAGGCTGTAACTAAGATTAAGCAACACATTCGTTTTGTATAAAAATTGTTGTCAGTAATCTGCATCTGTTGGTTTTATTCTTATTTCTTAAGAACTGGTCTAAGTGGGAGTGGAAGAAAGTATCTTTTTTGTGAAGGCCACAGTCAAATCTGATTGCATGTGCAAGACCCTTAGATAAGCTTATCTTCAGTACTGAAGTAAATTATAAGAAGGCCCTTGCTCCTATCTGTACACATTCCTAGTATATCACTACTTGTTTTGGGGAAATTAGCTCCTGATTAGATGGCTTGAGCATCAATCCCTAGCTAATGTGACCACAACTAGCTATCAGATGTGATTGTGTTCACATTATCAGGATTTAACTTTTCCTCCAGGTCTTTAGAGGTAAAAAGATCAGCAGTATGACAGACTAGTAAACTCAATAAATCAACCTAATCAACTGTTTATAAATAGTGAGGTGACATGTCATTTTTTTCTGTAAAGCCTTTCTCTATTCCTTCCTGCAGTCAGTAGAATTAGAGCACAGATTAAACTGGCATTTCTGGTGGGTTTTTTCAAGATCATCACTCCATCAACATTTCAAGATCATCCCAAGATCATCATTCTTGGGACTTAGGTAGGCCTGATTTTTTAAAATTTATTTTAATTGCAATGCAAGGCTCCGTAGAACTGACCTGTAAGGACAACAGCATGTTTTTGAAACATGAAGTTACATCCTCAGTTTCTAACACATTTAACAAAGCAACATATGCTTGCAAGACTTCTTTCTCTAACTATAGGAGTGGTTGCTCAGACAAGACAAATCTGGTCCTGAGTAAATTAAATTAAGATTTGCATAAATATCTCTTGTTTAAGTATTGATTTGGTCAAGGGACTTTCAATTTATCTTTATTTTTTAAGCTTCTAACAATGGCAGTAGAGGAAAACCTCAGCATACTTGGTTCAAGAATAGAGCTTTCAAACCTGCTGGTTTCTTAAAATGCAAAAGCTCGTTGGAACAGAAAGAACATCCTGACATAAGTAAAATAGGAAACACTAATCCAGTAATTCCCTGCTTTGAAATACTAAACCAAAAGAAAGAAAAAGAAAAACCTCAAACCCAAACCTCACACAAAGTCATCAAATCTATTATGGTAACCACAACCCAGCACTGCCTTCGCTGGTTCTGAGTTTTACATCATGTTCCTCTCCAGCAGTAAAAAGCCAAGTCTTGTTAATGCAGAAAAATTAACTCTATAACTAATCAAACTGAGATCTGTTTTCTTCAATCTGTGAAACTGATACTCTCACTACTTTTATATTCAGTCTTAATCCCACACCTTTCATAGCTGTTCTGTTCCCTTCTCTTGCCCTTAATCATGGACACCTTTGTGCACAGTACATACAAAAAAAAGATTAAGTGAGGTAGTGTCAGTTATTCATCAATGTTTCATGTCCATGGGTAATTAATTTCATGACTCTCTATAGTGGAAGTAAATTGCGCTACTGCTTTGTATTAAATGTCAGTTTTACTTTGGAAATTATTTTATTTACAGGTTACTGTAAAATGAATTTATTTTCTCCTTGTATTCCTACAGCATTTTTGAAAGTTAATTATAAGAAGAAACAAAAGCTATTGAAATAATAATTCAGTGCTGTTGAACAAGGACAGGCCGTTTGAGAAAAGGCATTTTCCAGAAAACTGTGATCCATTAACATAATAGGAACTACAAAGCCAAGGCAGCATTTGTCACCACAGATAAATCATATATTTATACTGGGAGATAATTCAAACATGATGAGGACAAACCACAGTGAGTTTCTCAATTAGGTTTAGAAAAGGTGTGAGATTTGTGAAATAACACACATTCACCTAATATTAGCTTTTAGCATAAATCACAATGACACCAGAGAACCATTTCCTCCAACAGTCCATCCCCAAAACTAAATCTTTATGTCCAGATTGTAATGATGCAAAATAGGCTGCTTCAGGATGAAAGTATAAAATATGAATATGCTAAATAAAATATTCTAGAGATCTGAGAGTCTTGAGAATATAAGTATTTGAGATTTAAAATACATGGACTAAAATTTCAAGCTTTTCTCTGCCTCTTTTCCAATGCTACCTTTAGAAAGAATATAAATCCATTGTCTGCTTAGATTATTGACGTTTTCTGTTGAGGGACTGTCTCTTCTTACTGTATTACATCTCCCAAGTAGAGAAGATAAAAACTAAATAACTCAAGACAGCCATGTAGTTAATGCACATCCTCTATGTCTACCAGTCTTGGGGTATTTGTAGAGTATCTTACTACTTAGACAAAAGCTGGAAAAAACTTCTAGTCAGTAGTGGAGACAGATCCACCTCTAGCTGTTTAAGTGGCATGCACTATGAGGGATTTTTCAGCTCCTTTTACTCCTGCTTTACCAGATAATGATATGCTGATAGGATGGTAATTCAAATGTTTTCCCAACTGGAACACACATCGTCACCTGAAAACAGCAACGAGGTTATTGGGTTGGTGTCAGGAGCACAAAGATTTCACACGAGTCCTTGCAGACCCTGAACTGGAAACAGCATGTCAAGAGCTGAGCAGATAATTGAGTCTCACTTCCTACTTATTTAACTAAAATTAAAAAAGCATTTGCATACATAAAAACACTTGATGCATGCTTACTTAAGAGGGCATAGTTTAGAAGTTTACTCACTAAAATCAGATTGAGATCTTATACCACATAGACAGAACAAAACCACATTACATCTTATTCAAAAAACACATTTAGAACTACTTCTGAAACAAAATCATGAAGGTACATAAAGGAATTTCACACCTGGTGTGTTTTGAGAAATGAAACTTCATAAGAAAATGTACTGATGTACTGTAAAACTCTTATCTTGATTCAGGCTTCAAAACCAGAAAAAATGTGGAATGCAGTTCCTTTTTGGGTGTCTCTTACCTCAAGACTGATGGCAAGAAGTGGGCCAAAAAAAGCTACTGCCAGCACTTCTTTGGCATGATGTGTGCATAAAATGTTCCCAATGTCTTCTCTGCAAGATTAATGTGTCAGGAAAGGGCAAAGGCACTTAATTTGCTAACCTCTTCATGACTACAGTTCAAGAGACTCCGCAATCCAGGTCAATGACCCTGCATACTTGGCTTTCAATGAATGCTTGCTGCTTTTACATTGGTAAGGGATTAATATACTATATCTGTAGCAGTGACATGACATGAGCCACTTAGCTTTATTCCTATCAGCTGCATACAACAAATTATTCTTCGCAGCTAGATGATTTCTCCCTTCTGACACTATATAGGGTTTTTTTCATAGGGTATTTGCATCTACCATGGGAAATGACGTTCACTAAAAATAAATCATTTCAGCCTTCTTTTTAATACTGCTGAAGAAGAAAAGAGAGGGGAAACATACTCCAACAACTGACAGCTCAGAATTTTTGAAAAATTAGTTCATGGCAAGATGTTGCTGTCTACACCAAAATCCACCTTTTAAAATCACTGCATATTATAATGGTGCACACTGATTATCTGCTTTGAAAGAGCAACACATCCCAAACATCTTCTAGCCTTTATTCACTGCTCATTCTGACATGCAAGCACATGGTTTAGTAATAGGATTATATTTATATCAATCCTATTATATGATCGGATTACAGTTCCTGATCCCAGGAATGCTTTTCAGCCCTAACAGGAATTTTATATTGTGCAGCTTTAAGGACCAGCAGTTTCTGTTGGTGAACATCTTAGCTTTGAACTAATTGCAGGTACAAGGAGTTACTGAATAAGGTAGCAGAGGTGTATATAGTTTGCAAATATGCTTCTTGTACTAATTTCACTAATATAATTTACTTTTTTTGTATTGTTGCTCTGTTCTTATTAGTCAGTTCAGGAAATTAAAAGTGACCTTTGGTGGGCTATGTTTCAAGAAGAACAGACAGGGCACTCCAGAGACAAAGCCTACGGTATCTTTTCCAAGACTTTTCTATTCTGATAAGCAAAAATTCACCCCTTCTTCCTATATTTCAGTCTCTGTCTTGCAGACCTAGACTTAATATTGTCTCCCCCTTAAAGGAGTTATCTTTTATCACGTCAAAATATGGTCTGAGTCCTTTTGTGTCATTTAAACAGATTTATTTCTCAGAGGCATAAAAGTGTCTGTTCACGGAGTGAGGGGTGGTAAGACTGTGTACCTGAACAGATAACAACATTCATGTTCATTACATTTTAAAACCTCAGTGCTACCAGGATGGTGTTGTCAAGATAGAACAAGTATAAAATGTCTTGCTGCTGTTTGGTTTGGCCCATCTTGAAGGCATCACTTTACTAAAAGCACCCTGTTAGTCTTGCTGGAGAATTAATTTTTACAATGCTGCAATAGCATTCAGTCATGTGTTTACCGTCCATCGACAAGGGTTAAGGGAACAAGTCACCATGACTACCAGGATGGCTTTGCTTTTACAAACTAGCATTTTATTGTGTTTATGGTTAAGAGAACCATGTTGTTACCCTGATGGTAACAACAGGAAAGGATGTAAGATGATGATAAATCTCAGTGTTAGCCAAATCTGAGTCAGTATTGAAAATAGCTCTGAAATGATGACAAAAACTCTCATTATGTATCATGCAAAGACTCACAATTAATTAGCAGCACTCCTACTGACCTCATGCCCATCCTTCCCTCCATGGCTCAGAGAGAAGATGGTACAAATCCTTCTCTCTTTAACTCCAAGTCAACTTAGCCACTGAAAATGACCTAATGCACTCTGGCAGATTCTCAGTCCTAACACACAGGAGTATCAAGTACAATCTTCCCCTATCTCAAAACAACAGAACTCCTTTAGCAATCTCTGACATATTCAATTGCACTTTGCAAGAATTTCAATCTACAGTAAGAAAAACCCCTTTAGTGTTTCAAAGGTACATCCATCAAGCAAGCTGAAAGACATATGGTTAAGTTTGTCTTTAAACACAGAAATTTAGTCTTGTAGAGTTTATGTTTCAAATTTTGATGCATTTAGTCTTTGATTTGGAATTTCGCGAGTTTCTTTACTTAGTAATGTCTAAGAAAAATATAATACAAAAATAAGTGTTACGCACTTGCCTTTCAGGTATGTATTAAAAAAATTGTCTTTAATGCTAGTCATTCCTAGTTTTGTCTTAGTGTAGATGTGGAAAGGACTCAAAAAGAAAAAAAAAGCAGTGGATATTTTTCTTAATTTAGTTGGATTTGTTTGGGTTTTTTTTTAAGGAATGGATTTTTTAAAGAATTTGTTCTGTTATTTGATATACAGAGATAAATGGTTCACATATCAAAAGTGTGAACACAAGAAGAGCTGGATTGAAAGTCTAATGAAATTCAAAGAAGATGAATCCAGAAAAGGATCATTTGCTTGGGAAAGTATCTAATCTCTCCCAGCTGAGAAAATAATGGGACCATATTTTCCCTGAGAGCAGTGTTCTGGCACTCCAGTTCATTGAATTATTTTAGTCAACTTTTTCCTTAAACATTTCATCACATAAAATTCAGAATCCAGACTCTTCTTTTAAAAAGTCAGGAGCATTTGTTTAAAAATAATCACACTGCTAATTAAATGTGGACAAAATTTGCAGTCACTGACAAATTTGCACATCTCATACGACATTTTGCTTAAAAAAAACCCAACAAAAAAATCAACAAAAAGCTGGTGAGCTGAGAGATCTAATTGCCTGCACAGCAGTCTCAGCTTATGTCTACATCCCAGAGTCTCAAACTGTGAGTTGGATGTATGATGTATACTGCAAGGTAGTAACTGTAACTTAGAATTTAACAGCCTAGAATCAGGTCAACACATTTTGGGGGTAAAAACTGCTTATAGTGCAGAGCAGTGAGTAGCCATGATGACTTGCCAGATGCGATCCTGCTTGGTGTAACATATTCCCCGTATCAGCACTTATTATTAATAAAATGTTATAGGAAGCTGCCTGCAACAGCATTCTGCAACCATGATTAATTAACTAGTAGGTTTTAAAGGGAAACAAGTCACTTTTTCAGAGCTGAGAGTCTCTAGATTAAAAACTCCTAAGCATAAATGTAGGACTGCAGCATGTCAGCTACTCAGCTGATTTTGTCCGTCTTGAGTGGCAGAGGTGCATGTCAGGCAAATTAAATGTGCTTTCACTGCACATCCAGAAGTACAGTAGAGAGGCACTCCATGGTGCTGAATTGTCTCTGAAGAGTCAAACAATGATAATGCTGGGTTATCTGTAAAGCACAGGCTCTCTAGTGAGAAGACAGAACCCAAACTTGGCAACTAGTAGCAAATGTCTGTAATTTAGAGCAAGGTTTTAGCTAAATTACTTATCAGGAAAAAAGTAAAAATCTTAGGCTGACTTAAATGGCAACTCTCTTTCCCTGAAGTCTGCATGAGAACCACACAAGCATTTGACCTTAACTGAATAGCCATACTTTATGGGAAAAAAATTATTAGCTGACCTATATCCTTTATAATTTAAGTGACACACATACATGTTCTAAAAGCTCTTCCTATTGACAAAGAAAAAAAACCTCATGCCATATCCTGCTAACAATTAGGCATTCTAGTTCCACAAGTTAATCACATATCTAGCTTCACATAAAATAATGGTATTGCTACAAAATGACAGGTTCTGTTAAAAATAAAAGTTTTTGTTACATTCACAAATGGAAGTTTTTGATTTCTAGATTGGCAGGTTCACCAGTACAGGAGAAGACACAACTGGGGCTCCTTAATTCCAGCAGAGAGTGGAAATATTAAGGGCATGTGATTTGTTCCTAAAGCAGGATTACCTTCAGCACCTTTAGCAGCCATTGCCTAATCCCTGATATAGCAATATCACATGTCCTTATGTAGCATCTGACAAGCACAAGAACCACACTCAAAGTCATGGCTCATAAGACACAGGTCACCCCCCTAAACACATTTTTATTATAGTTTACAGAACTGTGGGCACTGGACCTACTAAATTTGGTACACATGTAAATTCCTACCTCTGTCAAATGCTCTCCAAGATGTGTCTCAGTTTCCCTGCTACAGATAATACCTTCTTTCCCATCTTTTAATTTTTCTTATCCTATTTTATTACTCCACATAATACATCACCCCTTAAAGATTTTAATATGCATATAGCAACATTTAGCCAAGCCCAAGGACCCAGAATATGGTTTGGGTTTCCAGGATTAGTTTCTTCAAGTCTATAGGAGGCTCAACCCCAACATCTCAAACAAAGAAAGGACGCAGGAGTAGAAACCAACTACAATGAGCTTATGCACTACATTATTATGGTAATGCATTAAATAAATACAGATATGAGCAATCACTGGTGGCAGAAAGGTAATATATGGTATCAGGAACATAAACACAAAATAGTAACATTAAATTCCTTTTCTACCAAGGACACAAGTGATGGAGTAGCACATACAAATGCAGCAGCCATAGGAATTAATTAACTTTTGAATGCTCACATTCCCTTAACAAGCCCCTGAATTAAGGAAATAGTCCTGATTGTGCTGAAGGCAGACACTTAGTGGTTCTGAACACATCTTAAAAATTGAGTAACTGAAGTTTGCTTTTGTAGCAAAAGTGTCAGCCTGTATATGTTAAGCACTGTCAAAGACAGATACCCAATAGGAAGCACAAGACAATCTCTGTCTTTAAACCATTGGTTTAAATAGTCTTTCTTCATTGTATTTCTTGATAAGAGCGGCTTCCAAACACTCAGACATCAATTACAACTCAGGCTGATGTTACACAAAGTAATACACTTGTTATCTGTGATTACAGAAACTTTATCTGTAAGCACAGACCATATGGTATAAAATTATTTTGTAAGACACGTAGCAGTCTACATAGTTCCTATCTACCAGCGTGGAAATAACCAACAGCAACCAGAAGAACAGAAACCAATCACAAATGATATGCTTGTGTTTTCAAATTTAAGATTTTTACTTAGTACTACTAACACATGGACATGGAAGAACCAAATACATCCCTGAAATAAAACAAAACCAACAACAACAACAACAAAAAAACCAACCAACCAACCAAAAAAAAACAACCAACCAAACAAACAAAAAAACACACTAAGAAGGAGGGGAGGGAGGGGAGATTTGTAAACAGAGGATATAGTTTAAATACATGTTAACTCTCTGTCACAAAATTCACCATCAGCATTTCTATGAGCTTCTGAAACTAGAAATTCAAGTTAGTGCATGGACTTCTGTGGCACAGGTAAGCAAGTAGTTCTTGCAAAAGAGTTTGAGTAAAGCTGGCACACGTCAATCCCCACTCTCATATGCCCTTGCCCTACCAGTATAACACCTAAACTTGCCAGGGTCAGGCCTTTATTCAGTGACACCAGTGAGCTTGGCACTGACATTAATATTTTTGGCAGTAAAATTACTGGTAGAATCTCTGCACATCAAAAAGGTGTCCAGGTGCCAACACAGAACAGGCACACTTGTGCCCCTCCACAAGTGGCACTGCTGCCAAATGCCATTGCTTGGTCAGGCAGTGCATGCACTGTCCCACCTGTTCCACACTACCCACAGACAGCAAAGTGGCAGGTCAGCACCCACCAGGTTAAAGGCCAGCACTATAAAGACCTGGACTTTATAGTCTGTCTCACAAATAGCAATCTAATCTTCATATCTCTTCAGTATTAGCTCAAAGAATCCTTCAAGATCCATCTCTGTAATTTTCACACTTAACTTAGGAAACCATGAACTATTCTCACACATTTTAATGCACTTTTCCAATTACTGCTTTATACTCCTGGGTCTTTACCAGCTATCATCTTGTTTCTTATACTCATGTGGACATATTTTTATACTTCTCAGAGTACAAAAGTGTTTTCACAAATTAAAAGTGCACCAAAGCCTTGTGAGAGAGAAGGAAAAAGGCAAGAAAGATGTCTTTGCCTGCATCTAATACTGGTGTATTTCTCCAGGAGAAGGGGAAAAAAAAAAACCAAACAGCAAAACTCCTCAATAATCATATTCAGATACCCATTTGTGACTATAATAAAAACACTCATTTCAACAGCTGGCCTCTACTCCAGAAAATGGAATCACACTCACAGTGCACAACTTGAATGTTAACAGTCATTTTCCCCCTGGGCAGCATATTACACCATGCCCAGCCTCACTGACCTTGGTGACACTGTCACACTGACTGCTCAAGGCATTTGTAAAATCAAACCAATTAAGATTTGGAGCCAGTAAGAACTCAGAATTGTCGCAGTAATGACATGAAAGAAGGAGACAGACACCTGTTGAGATCAAGGAACAAAAACCCTGGGCTTCCCCCGCCCACCTTTATTTTATATGTGTCTCATAAGCCACTGTGGATTGGAGGAGACAAAGGGCCTCCCCTCAATTACACTGGTCAAAGGAAATGTCCATCAAACTTCTGTGCCCAGGAGAAAGAAATGTAAATAAAAAGATACCATTACAATAACATGGCTATGTTTACAAAGAATGTCTGAGAACCAGTTACAAAAGAATGATAACATCCAGAACTGCAAAAGTCAGGGCAACACAGAATTTCTTTTTTTTTCCTGTTTTTTTTTTTTTTTAAGGAATTCTGAAAATTCAGAACTCCTTTTTAGGTCACATGGAAGCACATCAAAATTCTCAGAAACCTTTCCTTATCACACAGTCAAAATCCCTTTCCCCTCTTTTTAGTTTCAAATGTTATTGTGACCTTATTACCTTGCACCATAGCATTCAATCACATGACGTGAGAAAGGACATCAGGTACCATTGTATGGCACTGAATATCCTAATTTCATTTTCTAATAAAAATTAATGACATAGCTATGTACACACAGATTGTATTTTCATGATTCAGGTATTTTAGTTTGTACCTGAATAAAAGAGTTCAATAATGAAAAACTGAAACCTGTACTGACAAAAATACTGGTGATGAATAGCTTTTGATTAGAAAGCTAGTTTTATTAATATTTCATTTTCACAAACAGGAAAGAAACCAAAATCCCATCAAAAGAGAAATACAACATGTTAAAAGTTTTCCTTTTTGTCTGTTCATTTTGCATGGGTGGTATTTTTATACCCACTCTAAAGATCCCTTAGCTTCGTGTTACCACTAGTGTGTGCTCAGAGGGCAGACAGGAGTGTTTGGAACAGCAAGTTGCAGGGTCTGAGCTTTTAGGGGTTGGCTTTCACAGAGACTGCTTAGTGTGGGCTCTTCCAAGTATGCTTCGTTCCAGCCCAAGCAGCTAAGGCAGTTAATATAGTTCCTTATAAGTAATAAAAATGGTGATGCAGCAATACATGTAAACCAAATATTAATCTATTTGAAGACAGCATCACCTGTTCTGACACTGCCTAAAAAAAAAACCCAAATCCATATACAGAAGTCCCACCTTCCATCCACTATGCCCCAGCTGGTTGCCAGGCAACCAAAAAAATAAAGTCTTTGTGCATGTGAATTAGGCATGGGTAAAGAAAACACAAACACACAAAAGAAATGTTTGCAAATATTGTAAACTGGCCTTCCCTGAATGGTTCCTAGGACTTAGGTGGCCTGAGCTATGCTTGCAGCCAGGTGGTCCTGGGCAGGTGACAGCACTTCTGCTGCAAATGCTTTACAAGTAGCTCATTAAAAGACAACGTGGATCAGGCAGCTCAATTCAGTAATGTGACCAAGCTATTGAACATGATTAAGGGGGTGTAGTGGTGCTTTTCAGAGGAAAAGAGCAACCACACGAAGTCAGATACAATTTGGTTTATTTCACTCAGGTAACCAGCACTTTCTTACAACTTCTCTGCTCTGGAATGGGATAAACCTAGTGAAAATGAGTGCTGGTGAACTTGGAACACTACATCAGGATCCGTGTTATGCCCAGTAACTCATGTCACATGGACACTACACATATACATGTGCCCATCTCACATTTTAACCAAAGAAAATTCTCCGGTGTGGAAAAACCCTTCCTGCCAATCTATTACGTGATGACAGCTCAGAACTGAATTTCAGCACGGAGGTAGAAGGGATACCACAGTGGCAGCAAGCTGAAAATGTGGCTCCTGACAGAAACAAATAGGGGAGAAAATGGCACTGATAACAGGATACTTGTTTTCCATCACTGTCATGATGGAGGGGGGGCAGGGAGGCAGACAAAACTTCTTGACTCTTCGGTAACAGGACAAGCCCTACAGTTAAGTAAAATTGTTCCAAGATGTCCATCACGTAAATGTAACAATTTGAAATAGTAAGGTTTATGACAAAAGAATAGGAACATTATTTGAAAGAAACCACTGGTGGTCATCAAATCCAACCTCCTGGTCAACATGGGGCTGGAGATCAAATCAGCCACAGCTCTGAGGCTTGCATACTTCCAGGGATGAGAGTCCAGAGCCCCAGCAGGCAGCCTCTTCCTGTACTGAATCATCCCTCCAAGGAAGATACACCTCTCTCTGTTAAAGCCTCTGTTAAAGGAAGAGGACAGCATAGCCTCATGCTAGAGTTGAGCCAGAGGTGTGAAGATGAAAGCCCTGGTGTCTTATTGCTTGTCTCCAGAGACATTGATTTTCCTTAATTTGATATAATGTTGTTATTATATAATCCTCTGTAGTTGGTGAATTAAAAAGGCTGATTTACAAATATCTCTCACTTGACAGCAATACTTCTAGACTACACTATTTATGACTGAGGTAGCAATATCATTGAAATTGGCTTTATTTCCAGTTAGACTGAACAGTTTTATTTTCAGCTCTTATTCACCTTTTCTTTTGAATATGTTGAGTCTGAACATGATTTTGGTGATATAGATCTCAAATATGCTTTTCAGTAAGGTGAAAATGCATTTGCATTTTGAAACAAGCCAAGCAAAGTCAATTCTTTATGGATCATGTCTTTAGGCCTAGGAAAGCAAAAGCCTGTGTGTTTAATCTGTGAAATTCTGCACACTTGAACATGCACCTCACATAGTAAAATAACCCTGCAGAGCAGCTATTTTGACTTGAAAACAGTTATCCACTGTTCTTTAACACTTGGTTGAAAAAGGGAGAGAGAGCAATTAAATAGTTACCACTCAATGGTCAGTACTTCAAGGACAGCACTTTTTTCACTCCTGAGCATGAGAGAAACAGAATAAAGAAATAAAGTACTACATGGAATTCTCTGCATTGATCTTCAGCTTCAAACTTGCACTCCTTTTGTGTGTGACTCCATTCAGTCAGGCGTTAGCACACCATTTTCCTGGATTAATTCCCTGAGACCTACAAAATTGTTACAGTCCTTTTCTTATTCATCCATAAAAAGCAGGGTTCACAGTCTGTGAGGAGGTATGTTCCTATCTTTCGAACCCTAGACTAGCAGACCTCTACAGATACCGCCAACCAAAACTCAACTCTGCAAAGAGCTAACCAATCATTATATCCTTGTCCATCCACAAAAAGGAAAACTATTGCTATTTTTTTATAATGACAATATTTAGACCCCCTAAATATTAAATACATGTCAATCCCAAGAAATCCGTGGGTTTGGGGCCTTTTTGTTTGGCTTTTTTTTCCCCTAAAAGAAACCATGGCACTATAGGAGAATAAACTGCAGATTTTCTCAGGAGGTTAGAATCATGTCATGAGTACAGAAGATTATGTGCAAAGATAATTACTTCCCATAGATAAAAGCACTTGCATGATTTCCTTTAAAACGTGGTGTGGCAAGCACTTAACACCTATTAGATGCACATCAGTTCTACCAGAAATCTAATAGCTACAACTGCTTTGCTTAACCACTAATTAGCCTGACAAAAGGTAATGTTGCCACCAGCCTTACTACTCTATATTCCAATGATTTGTCATACAGAAGCTAAAAGCCAACATATTCTTCCTATATCAATGTCTCTACTTGACACCTACAACAACTACATGGAAAACGTTCTTTTCCCCAGGTACAACAGATTACCTAACAGCATTACTTGCCAATCCCTCTCTTTTCACAGACATTTCACTTGAACCATTAAAAACACTTGGCATTACCACCAGACTCAAATTTCAAGAGGATGGTTTAGCAAAGGCTGGACTGTGTCCAAAGAACAGCAATGAAGTGTGAAGGGTCTAGAGAACAAGACTTAGGAGGAGCAGCTGGAGAAACAAGGGTGGTTTAGTCTGCAGGAAAGGAGGGCTCAGGAAGATCTTACAGCTTTCTACAACTACCTGAAAGGAAGTGGTAGTGAGGGCAGGGGGCCATTGGTCTCTTCTCCCAAGTAATAAATAATAAGAGCTGCATCAGAAGAGGTTTAGATTGTATAGAAGGAAAAATTTCTCCATTGAAAAATTTATCAAGCATTGGTATAGGCTGCCCAGGGAGGTGGTTGAGTCACCATGTGTATCTGTGACACTTAGGGACATGGTTTAGTGGTGGACTTGGCAGTGCTGAATTAACAGCTGGCCTCCATGATCTTAAAGGTCTTTTCTATGCTAAAGGATTCTATGACATCAACACCACAGTCATCCTCAAATCAGAGGACACATTCAAACTGAGGACATTGCTACTCCAAGCCCACCAGTCTTCAGTCTAGTCAGCTTCCAACACAAGCAGCAGCCTCTGCTTCCAGACCTTAATAAATTATTAAAATACGAGGGCCTGAGACTGTTGTATACTCACGAGTTACAAAGAATACTTGTTCCTTCCTTAATCATTTCCCAAATAATTTTCACTAAGAAATGCTTCCTCCCACAGTTCTAACATCTCTCAACATGCACCACAAACAGCCTACACTGTTTTTTGAGCCTCCCCTCTGGAGCAAGCCCACCATCAGTTTTCACCCTCTGCTGCTACTGCTGAAACAAGAATCCCCTCCTCAACTCTGTTATCAGTCTACTCTACTGCCAACAGCACCTTAAGTGTTTTCAAGGTAATCTGCACAAGAGAAAAATAATTTACCATGCACACTGACTGACATTTAGCTCTCACCACACAGGCAAGAAAATCATCAAGGCAAAAAAGGTGTCTGATGTGGAACAGATAAAATAAAGCACATCAAGTGAAGAATAAATTGCATGCCAAAACGTTGAGAGAGACAGACATGTTTTCCCTTTCTAAGACATCTGCAGGGAAAGCGGGTATCAACTGAATCATAAACTTCCTAGGGTAGGACACAATAAGGAAATGAACTTATATATAGCACAGTGCCCTCAATGCATCAGAACTGTCCATGTGCAAAACAAGCATAGAAAAGTCTCATTTGCTTTTTTTACTGCCACACAGGAATAATCAGAAGAGACAGCTCTCCTCCACAGATTGATCTGCAGATTAATTTGCACTTATTTACCTAATAAAAGAGGTGTGCCAGTTGGTAACATGACCAAGGAAAGGGTTTAAATATAAGAAATAACATCCAGAATGGCATAGTGCATTTTGGGATTGTGCTGTTTGCTCTAACAGGAAGGACCTTTACTGAGAAGTACAGAGGCCTGTTTCAATA
The DNA here is from genome assembly GCA_013398175.1 of Climacteris rufus. Taxonomy (NCBI): domain Eukaryota; kingdom Metazoa; phylum Chordata; class Aves; order Passeriformes; family Climacteridae; genus Climacteris; species Climacteris rufus. Next base: position 1,090,908 of record VZRZ01000211.1, on the reverse strand, counting down.
CCTCCTGAAAATTCTGTTTCTGTTCTTCCAGAAATGTGTTGACTAATATATAACAAAAAAGTTACTATTCTACTTAGCAAGAAATAACAAACTATTTCCCCCACATAACACAAACAGTGTGGGGAAAATAGCACAAGAAGAGTACTCTCCTCCATAAGGAATGGCAAATCCAAACCCAGTAGTGACTGCATCATACAGACAGGTTGCCAAATCTGGGGTTTCACAAGAGCAGAGTCCACCAACCTGCAATGAATCACTGGAGAGCTTGTGAGATTAGGTGATGATCAGTGGGGACTTCTCCCTGGCAAGTGCGAGACACCCCTTCTTTCAAAGAGCAAGCAGTGGGTGGGGAAATTGTTTATGAGTCCAGGAGAATCATTATATGTTATAAATCTTCTTAGAAATTAAAGCAAATATATGTCTTCTTAAATAAGTCTACTTTGAAAGAAAAGAAGCAAAATTAAACTACAGTTTATAAATCCTTTTAAAACCTAGGGAGCAATAACATTTTTAAATCCTACTAATCTGGTATTTATAACAGTATAGATAGCTACCATATCCCTGTTCGTGCAAAAGCATGATTCATTTTACTTCTTGCACTCCCCCTTCCTTTTTCCTCTCCCCACAGGCATCTACTTTATTTCTAAGTGTAAGTGTAAAAGGGTGAGAAAAAAGCCTGAGAAAATACAGAACTAAAATACTAGTTATGTAACAGAAAATGCAAACAAAAGGTGGAAAAATCCCATGATAAGAATAAAACTGCAGGATCTGACCTAAGTTATAATTCAGTTCTGCAGTAGTATCGCAAAGACTGAGGACTATAAAACTATAGTACAGTTTTTGCAGTATTGGTAAGAGGTGCTTCCAATATATGAGTCCTGCTCAGTTACTTAAAGCATCAGTTCTGCAAAGCACTTGAGCATGCAATTAACATTGAGTATATGCTTAAATTGCACTGATTTTAAAGCAGTTTAGACACACTCTTTGCAGAATCAGAGGTGTCAGAGCCTGACTGCCAGCTGCCTGCACTGTTTCAAGTAAGACACTAAATACTTCAGATGAAGATCTGCATTTCACTCTTCAGTTTTGAACCACTGCGTCAAAGAAAGCTTCTGTTAACCTTTCCTTGAACCAAAGGCAAGCCATATTCTTAAAAAGATATGCCTTGTGTATTCTTCTGTCATCTCTCCATTATGTAAATGCAGGAAAACCTATGTCCAAGCATAATTAAGACTTGACCATGACATTAAGGAAAATAAGTAACTAAGACTTTATTTCAACAAGATGTAAAATACTAAAATTCCTAAAGGACAAAAATGTCCTTTTCATCCTCATTTTATTTTGGGATTACTAAAAAGCATTTATTGTGGTTTTGATTTGGGGTTTTGTGGGTTTTTTAACATTTTTGTATCCATATTACCACTTTTTAGAACACTTTGGTACAGGTTGCATCTGTAGCACTGATAATATACAGACTTCTGTTTCATACAGAGAAATAAAGGAAATTATAGAGCACCAAGTGGAAATTACAGAGGACAATATGCATTTTTTTTTTCAGACCTAACTAGTATAAGTTTATATAATGTAAATGTATGGTATTTGAACATGTATAACATACAGACATATACAATTAACTAGATTAATACTAATGTTATAGTGAAGAGAGTTATTACAGGAGATACGGAATAAGGGACAAATAATACCAATGCAAATTTGTGACTCCAGTCACAGAACTGGGAGAAAGGGTGAAAAAGAACCAGAATACATGGGATAAATATTTTTCAAGTCTCTTACACCAGGACAAACTGTACCTGAAATAAACCTCCAAAAGTTGCCAATCTTGCCATAGGTTTGTTCCTGGGCATCCCATTAGCTTTCAGGACACGTTGTCAGTACCCTCGCTGAGAACACTATCAGTGAAGGCTGCAATGCCAAGCCAAGGTTCTGGGTTAAGTGGCTATTAAAGGGAAGTTATTAATAGAGCACTCATTCTGTATATTATCGCTGCCATATCAATTACATCACTCGAATGTCACAAAAAGCAGGGCAAGCAGAGATATCCTAACCTGAACCAAGTCCAGAATTGCCACTACTCTTACTGCTTCAGGGAGATCATGCTGAATATTGAGCTTCCCCAGCTGTGCCATACATTTGAAACATCTTTGTAGAGAGGATCCATTTACATCCAAAAAGCAAACCTGTGCTGCCTTTAATTCTTGGGATTTCTGCACAGCATTACTGTTGTCTGCACTACTGCAGCATGAAAAACAAGGAAAGGCTTCCTTACTCCTGAAGAAATGCTGCATAGTTAATCCGTGACGAAGTGAAAGCCCCCAGCCAGCCAGGGGAATTGCAGTGTCCTGGAAGAGCTTGAAGAACAAGGACAATCTCCCCTTGCAAACCCCAGGAAGAGGGGATGTTGACGCAGTGGGGAGGTTCTGGGAGGATTTGGACAGCTCTGACTTAAGGCAGTCACAGGAGATGGCACTTATCCAACAGAGGCCGCTGCAGCCTGTGGTACAGCCTGGAAAATCGGAGGTGGACAGGCAAAACCTGGGGATGTCGGCACGGTGCTCCCCGCAGCGTGTTCCCAGGGACAGGAGCTATTCCACCTGGGTTTCCTGAAGCAACCACGCCTCACTAGTCAGGCACTCCAAGAGGAAATCTGTAGAGGACTGTCTCAATGCAGCTATTCTCTGCATGACAACCTTGTGCTGTCCTCTGCCATCTGCATATGCCAATATAGCACAAATATACCGTGCGCAACATTTGCCCAGTTTTTTCTTATATATTTACTTCTCAACTTTCCAGGCAATATGGATTTTTACTGATGTGTGAAGCTCTTATGTTTTAATCATCAGGCAGAAAGGTAATTTTCAATCCCACTGTATTAGTAGCCATTCCCATGTGTGTAATCATGACTAAATGTGAACACTCAGAAACATTTTCTATGACTGCTACAAGAAGTAAATCCAGTACAAATGCAGCTAATACGTTCACAGTCATATTCACAGCACTAATACAAAAAAAAAAGGACAATTTTGTAAACTGCAGATAAATGAACAGTACAGCCACATATATTCACTCCTGTCACATTCAAACTCATCACAGCAAGTGGTATATCCTTTTAATTTAGTCATGGCTATAACTGTATTTTGTGATGCAATGCTTGTGGAGAGCAGAGTTCTGCTCTTTTCAGCATAACAGAAATCTATATGGTGCTGATACTGACTTAACTGAGGTGGTCCCCAATGGAAACACAATAAACCTAGATTTCAACTGAAAATGCAGGAAAGGACTTCTACTTAAGAGCCTTAGTAATCAGTGAAGACATTCCCTAAATACAATGGGTGGAAATCCTTGCTTCCCTTGATCCCCAGTATCTGAGCACAGATGTGGTTGCTCGAGAGAGCAACCACAACGAGGCCCCGCTTCCTCTGCACATGTTCCTTCCTCCAAAGGACAATGACAAGCATATCAGCAAGCCAGGCTATACTGGCAGAGCACGCAGAAAACTCATTCCCTCTAGCAGAGGTGGGAAGTACATCACAATCCAGGGCTGCACTGCTGCTGCAGTAAAGAGCCTCAGCCCAGCTGCAGCCAAGCTTCCAGAGAGCTCGTCTGGGTGTGCGCCAGCACTGCCACAGGGGCTCAAAGAAAAACCACTGTGCTCAGGCCTCTTTACATATTTTACAGCAAACAGCACTGATTTGAGAGAGAGTCAGTAAGGATGTGCTATTTTCTGGGTTCCCTCCTGCTGTTTCCACCATGCAAAGGAATTATTTTGGTGCAGAATATTGCAGGTTGTCTTACTGCAGTGTTTTGGGGCTTTGGATGAGGGGTGAATCTCTTTTGACTAATAGTAACTATTTCACCAAACACTCTAATTTCAAGCAATGTGAAATGACATTAAGTGCACTCTACACAGAAATTTTCTCCAAGCTTTTTTTTGACTTTTCATTCAACAATTTACACCAAATTAAAACTACTTTGATTTGTAACAGTGATACTAACCAGTAGTAGTGAGAATCAAGTGAATCAAAACAACATACTGAACATTCTAAAACCGCACCTTACATACTCTTATAATGAAATTTCAAAACATAGTTCAAGTGTATTAGAACACTGCTAAATCCATCTTTTGTCATGGAAAATATCACTTCATAAATGAGACATGGACATGGTATTTTGAATCTTATTCATCAGTCAGCAATCGTAAACTCTAAGATGTGAACCTGGAATCATCAGTGATGATTGAACACTTATCATTAACCTGATTGCAGAGAATTCACAGGGATAAATATCCATAACTTTGAGACTCCCACTCTTGCCTTGTAGAACAAAGCAAGAAATTCTATCAGAGAAAAGAGTGGGATAACTGGGAAAGAAGTATCTACATATTTGTCAAGTCTTTGATACACATGCAGAATGTGCAATATAAATATTTCTACATGTGTCTGTTTCATGAAAACATGTATATTAAGGTGTCTTTCTAAACTTTCATTAATGGATCATTAATAGTATGACTAATGGACAGCCAAATCATGCCCAGAAGGATTTCACTTGCTTTCTTCATCATTGCCTTTTCTTACTACTCACGAGAGAGTATATAATACCTCACCTGCATCTCAAAAGACTGGGTTGGTCTACATCAACTATTTAAACTAAAAAACATTTTGGAGAAAACTGTGAGTCATTTAGAGTTGGATTGGGTAGCAATTTCTAATACAGATAATGGGATAAAATCTGACGAATAGCATAGAGGTGCCAAGATCTGAAGCAAGATGCCTGAAGGCACACCAATTACACTCTGGATGTTGTTAGTCTAATTTTTGTTATTCTAATTATTTTTTTATTAAAGGACAAGCTTTGAAATTCTAAATAAGATAAACCATACACTTTAAACAATTTATCAATATATATTGAAAGCTTAAGAGACTGTACTATTATCTGGGTCATTTTGATAGAAATACTTGCAAACACCCTTTTTTTCCCCCGATTAAGGTTAAAAAGGCAAGGTTTTCAGGAAATGAAGTTATATGCTGACTATTCTCAGCACAATATCTCTGTCAGTGTTTCCAAGGGGTTAAGTTTGAAAATTAGTGATTATGAAACTAAATCTATGTCTTGCACATAAAAACATTAATTATGATTTCTCAAATGAATACAGAAAAAGGCACACATCTTTTAAAGAACCATATGCTTCTGCTTTTAAAATGAAAACAAATTAAAATATCCACAGGAGCTTTTATAGTGATTAAAATCTGCCAACCAGTTGAGCTAAGTAAGTTAATTAGCACCAAAGAAGCCTCAAGTGATCTGCAGTTTTACTCACAATTCCTTTGTCTTAAATTCAGATGACTAAGGTTACTTTATACATGGAAAAGACTTAGGTAGTATGGTACAAAACACAAAGAACAATGTTAGAATGATTTTCATCTGATTTCTTTTCTACCGTATTTCCTATGCTGGTTTGATTACAGCACAGAGCTCCTATCAGATAATAGCCGCCATTTTATGACCATCACTTTACCAAATGCAAATGCCCACGAGGAAGAAGCTTACTATTTAACCAAAGTTAAAAGGAAATATCTGATAGAGTTAAATTCCCAACCACAGACAAATTTAAAATGAACACAAAAAAGTGCCCTTTTTGATGCCCTTTGGGACTCAAACTGCTTGAAGCACTTCACACCATTTAAAAACTATCTTCTAAAATACTTGTTATGACAAATTTGTCCTCAAAAAACAAGGTATACTGAAAACAAATGCCTGACATTTGCTAGTTGCCCTCTAACAGTAACCAAGAGCATACACACAACATTCATTGCACCCAGTCATAATATCACGAACAAGGAAAATAATTTTTATTTTACTAACTGCAAATAGGTCTGCAAAAATACTGAAAACAATTTTCTATGAATACTAGTTGAAATTTTAAATTAATCTCCATTGTATGTGTGAGCATCTGTGTTTATTTTCTCTGAATAGTCTATTTACTGGCAGCATTTCTGAATGAATGAAGTTACTGGCAGCACAATTCACGTAAACAGAATTCACTTCTTGCAAGCATTCACACCAAACCCAAATGAGCAAGGAATTCTTCCAGTGAAATAACAAAAATAATAAATGCAAAGGAATAAACCATGATGGAAGTTAATGAAACACCTCCTATGTCAAAACAGGATCTAGGACCATGCAGCTGGGACAGAACATTCAGCCAGTTTTCCTATACCCAATACTCACAATTGCTTGTTAATGATCTGATGAAATTATTTGATAAATTCTCTGTGAAAAACAGTTGGGAAAAATTTCACCCATCAGGGATAGTTTGAAGATGTGAAAAAAAGAATAAATTAGTCAAATAATTAGTACCAAATTACAAATACAAAATGAATTTGAACAAGCACTTCAAATGACCAGTGTGCACAAATAAAGAACATTAATAAAACAAATTATTCACTGCATTGTAGAAACTCAGTTTCTGTGCATTCTACAGGCACAGAGAACCAAATGGTTTCTTTGCACAGACCTTGATTTGCCCTTGCAATTCAGAAAAAAAAGTGTTTTCAACTATACCTTCCACCCACAAAAGAAAGAGGGGTGAAAGTGCTACTGCAGCCCAGTGCCCTCAGAGCTGTCCCTGAACTGAAGCAGGCTATGATGGAGACCTCAGAGCTCCTCCCAGCTCCCAACTCTGCAGGCTGATGTTCTCATCTCACACAAGAATCAAAATCTTTTGGTCCACTGTGATGTAACATTTCAACAAATTCTGCAATTCTTCCTGCCTCTAAACTTCTCAACAACCTACTTCAAAGGTCAAGTGGTATCTGAGCAGCGTAGCACCTCATAGTTCAGATGAAAGATCAAAGATCAGAGCAAGATTCGTGATTATTGAACCTGTTCAACAGGAGTCTCACAATTATGTCATTATATCTGGGGAGAAAAATGACAAAACTAATACTTGACTAACTTCTACATATTTCTGATGGCACATTTGTTTTCAGCAAGAAAGCCTCAATAGCCATTTGCGACAAAGACTCGATCTTCATTGAATGATCTAAAGTTAGGGAGCTCTAAGACACTTCCCTTCCTGTTTTGGAAACTGGATGAGTCTTGAATTCTTCATGGGCTACAGTGAATATTAATTTACTGAAAAAATGGAGGCATACAGTTATGGAAGCACACAGCATGGAAGAAAGAGTTCAGCAAATGCTTTTCCTAAGCCTAGCGTGAGATGTTGGCTCAGAGAGAGGCACCTCCCTATGAGAACATGCCAAGTCCTCTAACCCCTGAGAATTGGGGGTTTCAGTGTGGTTATCCACAAAAGGAAATGATAATGCATTTGGAAAACCTGACTGTAATGGGAGTTTCCTTCATCTCAGTGAGATTAGAGTAAAGTAAACAGTCTGCTACTGTACTAGAAGTCATTTGTGTTCTTACAGCTGAAAGCATTCAAGTAGGTGTAATAAAGAAAAATCTCTATTGATGGATTCTTGTCTGATTTACATTCTTTCCCCCCCCACCCCCCTTAGTTTGTTCAAAAAATGTATTACTTTATTTTAAATTAAACCAACTGATATTGCTGGGAAAAACACACAAGTTTTGTTAAGCAGTAACTAAGTACCAGCTGCATTTAATTATTCTTTAAGTTTTACTTGATTTTGCTGAACAACCAATTTGATAGAAAGGAGAGAGCAGCACAAGGATGTAACAGCAAAACCATTTTAAACCTATTATATTTGGTGCTTTCTTGAATCATTGTACAGCAGAGCAGACAAAGCTTTCTCGAGCACAGCAACACAGCTTACAAAAACTTGTAAGACAAAGCTTCCAGTTTAGTTTATGTATTATTAGTAAATTTAAAAGCAAACATTCATGGGAATTAAACTATTTTCCTGCATTATCTTCAGCCATTAACATGAGCTAACCAGCAGCAACATTTCTATTAGATTCCAAATTAACAGGCATTGATGGAATTTTTCTGCTAATAACTAAGACTTTTTCTAACATTGGATACAATAGATAAAAGAAAGGGGTCCTGATGCATCCTTTCACATAATGAGTGTTATGATTAATGTTTTTTTAATTTTCTTTCATGAATACACATCACTTTTCTACTTAAATAAAAGATCCTATCTTTGTTCTGCAGTATGTCTGTGCTGAATAAGTTTAAATCTGAAGCAAATAAAATCCTGTGTACCAAACTCTAGAAAATATAAAACAAGTTGAGTGTATATTTAGTTAACAACTGCAGTGAAGTCCACCTGCAAGAATATGTAGTAATGAGAGGACAAAAAAGTAGAGTTGCTATCAAGAGGGTAACATCTTTAGAAGTTTACTGAAATTACTAACTTTTTTTTCTAAGTTGTTACTGTAATTATAAAAAATTACCTGTTGTCTAGAAGTTTCATTTATAGATGCCACAAACTTCCACTACTTTATTCTGAAAATAGCAAAGTAACATATTTGAACAATTCCCTCCTTTGTCCTGGTCCAAATTCAAGAACTGACACCCAATAAAGACCTAAAACAACGAAGACAAAATACTTTCTGAGTGAAATGATGTCATAGATTCCATTCTCCTGGATAAAGAATGGATTCATTAACACAAAATAATTATCCAAATTTGTAAAGCATATATAAGATTTTGGAACTGAAGTATAAAAATATGTGCATTTATACTTTGAGCTACAATAGTGCATTATTTAATCTTTGTAATCATCTGTACACTATTCTAATCTACCTGCAGGTTAGTGCCATCTTTTTCTCCCCTCAGTCTCATTAGTCTTAACAGTGGTTGCTTTCCTCTAGGAATCAATAAAGTAAGTTAAAGATCTCTTATCTATGTAGCAGGGACGACAATGGATGTTTGGAGAGATTACTGAAATATAGGAGATTTAAGAAAAAGGGAAGAGCATTATAATGGAAGTAAATATGAAGTGAAAGTCAAAAGCTTTGCAAAGAACTAAGTACATTAAGGTAAATATTACAAACAATTGACAAGAGTACAAGAGCTATACCATGACATACTACAGAAAAGGAAGTGGGGAGGTTGTTCTATGCACTAACCAGGTTTGGTTGGGAGTTACACTGTTTAAACAACTTGGGTTGGACATGACAGGAATGTTCAGACATTACTTACAGTATGAATTCTCAATTTCTCCAATTGCCACAAGTATGAGCAGAAACTGTATTTTTGTTCAGTCTAAGAATTTGAGATTACAGCATGGTTAGCAATTCCTTGTATCTTTTTTACACATTTTAAATATTACGGTGTGTTGCAAACACAAAGGAATCTTCATTCAAGTCAGAACTGCTTATATAGAATTTCATGGCAAATTCTGTCCATTCCCAAACCCAAGAAATTATTATTTTGTGTTATTTGGAACTGCACACTCTTACAGATGATTTTTCTGATGTAAATATTTTTCCAGTAGAAAAAGGGAGGAGTAATTAATCTTGACTAATACTTTGAGTTTCTCCAGTACTCAGTGTCATAAAACACTGGCAAGTAACTTGGTCATTTACAAGACTGACTTCAAAAAGATTTTTTGCTATACTTTTGTTGCCAAAAAAGAAAATCAAATGCTGTGTGTCAAGTAGAACAGGTATCCAAACTGCAATTTCAGGTAGCTTCTTTTGGACACATGGAAGAGAGCCATTCCTATCAGAATAAATAATGCAGTGAATTTCTTCTAAAGATCACAGAAATGAAGCAAGGCACAGCTGGAAGGGAAAGGTGAAGAGATGATCTTAGCTAACTGCTGGTCGAATTAGTATCCTTGTAGATATCCATCTAATCCGTTTTTAAACACTTCCAAGAAAAGCTATTCTGCAGTCTCCTAAGGAGACAGGAATACAGTTCACTTCTTGATCTACAAAACTTGAATTCTCAATTCATTACCTGAATCTCCCTGGCTGCAATTAAGCAACTTAGCTTTTGTCTTGCCCTTGGTGAAAATGCCTCTCTCCTTTGGGCAATATTTTTCAGATTTTTAAAACTCTGCTCTTGTCTCCAAATTCAACCAAACAATTCTTCAAACCCTTCCTCACAAATCACATTTTCTAAAGGTCTCTGTCATTTTTTTTGCAGTTCCTTGGACTCTTTCTCTGCATTCCCCCATAGAGAGTGCCCATGGTCAGGCCAGCCTCGCCACCTGCACACTCTGGCAGGACCAGAGGGAGGTGATTGCTTCCCATGATTTACACATTGTCATTGCTAATTTCACCTAGAACAGGCTCTGCCACGTTAGCACACCATCACACCACCTGCTCACATTTACTTTGTTGTCCATCATAAATTCCCATACCCTTTCCTTCCATATTGCTGTCTTGCCAGTTGCTCTCTTTCTTTGCACTTGTGGCTTTCTGTCTTTGTGCAGCACTTTGTTGTTGTCTCCCTGAGAGTCATCTTGTCCTGAGGCCACCGTATCAGCTACCAAACTCTGCTCTACACCTTGCCAGTACCCCTTCCTCAGCTTGGCATCACCTGCAGGGTTTATCTAATCCCTGTTACAATGCCTAAAAATTATGACGAGTACAAATAGACCTGGAAACCTATTAATCCTTCCTGAGAAAACAGATAAAATGGTGTGCCCTTTGATGAATTGGTAACTATTTTGAAGTACCTCAGAGCCCCTTGTTAACTCCCTTTATGGCAAGTTTTCTGATCCTACTGCTCTTCAAACTGCAGACCACTAATCCTGAAGAGCCCAGCCACAAGTAATCCAATTTATCTGTTTTAAATATATGAGGGGACTCTCATGAAGCATCACAGACAACAGACTAGTAGAGTTCTGGTTTACTTTTTCCTCCTGTTCACACATCTGAGTGCTGTGTTTGCTTGCTTGGGATACCATCCACCCCCCGACTCAGAAATGGTCACTAACATTCAGCAATACTGTCATAGTTAGTTCTTTATATAATCTGGAATTAAGTAACTCAGAATGCTTTTATTTCATAAGTTTCCTGGTATAGAAAGATGTATTTGTGTTTAACACTTACAAAAGCTTTATTCCTTCAGACAGACAGAACAAGGAAACCATGCACACTTATGCATTAATTTTAATCTAAGATAACACAGGAGTACAATATTGAACAATTTTGGCAGAGTTGTGTGGTGGCTGAGTTATTTACTGCAAACATTCTAGCAAATGTAGACATATTTCCCTGTGTGCCCTTCATTCACACTGGAGATCTGGGTCCATGATAATGGGAGCAGAAGAGGAACCTTACCAACATGCCAATAAGTTATTTAACTGCTATCTTTCTAGCACTCTAAGCCTTCCCCAAACAATGATTAATGAACAATAAAACGTTAAAACATATAGAACAGTAAGTCTAACATTTAGCTATTTTAAATGCTGGAATCAGAATGAGGGCTCAAGCATCAGATTTTTCATAAATCCTACTGAAGTGTTCAGTTTATGAAGATTATTTTATTCCAACTGTGCTTCTTACTAGATCAGTCAGTTCTGGTTTTGGTTCACTGAAGAGAGAATTTTAAGGGAGTTTGTGCTTTATTTTGCTGTGCTCTTAGTTTGCTTTATGATTCCTTCTTCTTACTCATTCTAAATGCTATGAAGGTACTGAAGACAGAGAGCAAGATAGAAACATAAAAGAATGTGTCTTTGCACATCCAGTCACTGCTATAAACACCAATTTGACAGGTGTCATTAACAATAAGCAAGTGGAGTTATAAGAAGCTCCTAGCAAATATTTTGTCCCAGAGCCCACCCTTTCCAAAAGACTTATAGTTTTGGATAAGCACTTCACTAGGAATTAATCAAAATGTACTTGTTGCATTCAAAAAAAATGCTATAAGCAAGACAGTTTTTATCATCCCACCGATTTGACTGAAACTCAGGGAGGTTTAAGGCATTGGAATGTATTTCTTTGCCCACACAGGCTGTAGATCATTGCAGTGAGTGGTAAATGATGGTGTCACCATGGGGTACAACAGAAGGAGGCAGAAATCCCTGTGCTTTGCATATCTAACGGAACAGATTGCTTTAAATCAGAAATGAGTTCTCTGCAATTCATCTGTTAAATTTGTAGCCAAGAAGCATTTTCCTTGTGGAAAACCAAAAGCAATGAAAGCAGAAACGTAACTGAGATAGAGTATTTGCTCCTGTAAGAAGCTTCATTTGGTAGATATCTCTGGACTTCAGTAACAGATTCAAAATTGATCTGGGCAAATGCAGAAGACAAATTTTAATAAGGGAACTGAAATTACATGTCTTCAATTTTACACAGTCAAATCATTCATGTGGGCAAATATGGCCTATATCTCACTACTGACAGTCTTTTGACTGATCTAAAGGTTCAGTTTTTATTCAGTGGGTGTAATCTCTATTTAGAGGGGAATGCTTTAGATAGGAAGTCAGAAATGCAGCCGTAGAAATGGCATTTTGAGTGGCAGAGAAGAACACAGAACAAAACTGTAGAATTAATCAGGAATAGGAGCAGAGAGATCTGCACTACGCAACCTGTGGCTGTCCTTATTTAGCGTCTCACACTGGAGGGTGACACATTTCAAATACAGCATGCATAAAGAATTAGAGAGACACCTGAAGAGACAGAAAGAGTCAGAAACCCTTGAACAAGCATTGGTCTCTACCTTTAAGGAAAGATAACATAATTTGATGAAACTCAGCATGTTCCAAAGTCATTGTTTTTTCAGTAATATATTTATGAAACAAAGATAACAGATTCTCAGGAAAAGAAGGAGTAACAATATCAAGTTCTAAAAAGAAGGGACTGAAAATGGAGTGCACTAGACTTGAAAATAAACATCCTTGCTTTTCCTCAATAGCTAAGCCTCTAACATGCTGCATTAACTAACACATCTAATGGTGTCACCATGTCACCACAAACACATCCCAAAGTTATCATCACTTCAGCATATCTAAGAACTCTAAACCAACAACTTCAAAGTACTTCCCTTGCTGCTTTGGGTCTCACTACCATATGAAAACATGGAAGCATGTTCATACCAGGGAATTTGAGTTTGTCTGTCTTCCCACCAACCAGAACGTATTCTGAGAGGTTCTGACCGTGACTCATTTCTCAAATGTACATAATGGGTCAGTTTAAGCTAAAAGCTGGTGCATCCTGTTCCTGATTACAAAAAGAAAGAGGTCAATTTAAGTCCCTCTTTTCCTTTAAAGTGATTGCTGTACTAGTGAAAGATGCCAAAATGACAGCTCCATAAGATAAACTTCACCATTAATCATAGGGTGGAAACAGTGCAGCACAGGAGTCAGCAGAGCAGACTACCGAAGCAGCTGTGGTAGTTAATTTCTTTCAGTTCTACCGCTGCATCTGATTCTGCCACCAGCACTAATTCCCCAAGAATTGCTTTCCTTGCTTTGTCTTCTCAGCTGATACTCCAAAGTATGTCAGCTAGGGTTGGGTTTGATTGTTAGTTGTTTTGTGTTGTTTCCCAAAGGTGGAAAGACATTTTATTAATGCAAATATATGGTATATGTAGACCCAAAATTATAAGCCATTTCATGTAGCTTAATCAGATAACAGCCAATAATACTTGCTTAATTTTCCATTAAAATCGTTATTGCACACCTATTTTCAGCTCCTGAAATGATTTCAAGTCAGCATTTCTAGGGTGCTGTGGCAAACTAACTTTCAATAATTAATAGATTCAAAAACTAAACTTTTAACAATGCTTATGTTATTAAAATGGGTTGGTGACAGAAAGAAGAATTTGCTGATTTATTCACTTTTCCTGGATTTATCTGTAACAAATCAGCATTGAAATTTCAACCTACTTTTTAGCACTCCAAATGACAGGAGTTTGGAGAGCTACTGAAGGACTCAGAACTCAGAAAGAAGTCATATTCTGGTAACAGACAGGAAATCTACAACTACATGGAATGCAAAATAACATTAAATTCCACTCATGCTCTGAAGAAAATATATGAAGCAAAATGTTAAATCACAATCCATAACAAATTGGTCTAAATGATGAACAGTTCCAGACCAATAGCCTTAAGCTTCCAAATTCTTTCTGCCCAAAAAAATGAAGAGACAAATGAAAACTGAAAGCAACAGAAGCTGCAAACATAAAAAATGGAAAGAAACATACAATTAAAAGTATCTGAGTGTTCATGGCCTTTACTGCATCCTAAGAACAGACTGTCTAGAAAACTAGATAGATAATATTAATGAAGGATCATCACAGAGGCACTGAAAAGCAATAGTATTTCTCTGTCTGGACCCAATAGTTATCATAAACAAAAATTCTGCTTTCCCTGAATTGGGAACTGTTTGCAGATCTTTGACCAGATCCACAGGTAACAGCAAAAGTACTAATTTCTTAATATTAGAATACAGAAACACAGAAATTTAAAGCAGCTTGCTGGTGAAATCCCCTAAATACAAGATACTGGATGCGATTATTTAGATTTCAGGGAAGGTAGCACCTTGTCTGTATTTTAAACCCAGATCACAGGCAGGTGGAACACAGTAGCTGCTCACTCCTGATATGTCAGCTGTAAAGACCAGGGAGAGATGCAGTCAGCAGCTACTTACCAGTGCAGAGACCTGAGCCTTGGACACAGGGTGAACCTGGAATGGAGGGATGGGGATTCCTCATTTCAACACAGCCTGTGAAGGGGCTTAGACTACAGAAGGACTAGAGGTTTGTAGAATTCCCGAGGAACAAAGCAGACAATAACTAAGCTGAACTTCCCTGGTTTGCTCAAATGATGCCCTAACCTTCACCATCTAAAAGGCACCTTGCTAACTTGAAGATAGAAAGGGTAAGTTTTAGCCACAGACTTTCTCTTTGTTCCACATAAAGAGATCCCTGTCAGGATTAGCCCAAACTCCTGTTTCATATTCTCCCATTTCTCTTACCAAATCATGCAACAGTGCTGTGTCTACTTACTTATCATTTTTACCAAATAACAGCTGCATTTCAAGGATGCTTCACAAATACATTCATGGACTGTAAAGCCCTTTGAATGAAATGCCTTGTACACCACGAGTATTGTCAAGATAACACAGGTTCGGAGAAGCACAGCAGTTGCTAGGAGACACTACAGCAAAGAGATGAGAAGCTGTTCACTGACAGATATTTGAACCACTAATTGTTGTTATTTGGGGTTTTGAATCTCAAACCACACTTTTAAATTTCCAATTACTAATTCCAATTTGAATTCTGTTACAGAAAGAATCCACATGTATCTCAACATCACTGAATTACATTCCCCTGTGCTCTAAGACTGTAAACAGACTAAAAATCCTGGACTTTTGTAGAACCAGTTGATGGTTTTGGAACATTTTTCAGAGTACAGGACTCTACCACATTTACCATAGATCACCACCATCCCAGACACCTGACTGAGTTGCAGGAATTTCTTTCCATTGTACATGGGCTCCAGCAGAATTTTTACCACGGCATTTGAGACAGATGTTTAAAAACAAAACAAAAAAAGCTTTCGTTTACTTTCAGGCAGGGGAATTATTTGCATAGTTGTTTGAACAAAGCACATAGAGGAAATCAGCATTCCTGAAACTTTTGCAAGCACTAAGCAGCACAAAAAATAAGACATACAATATTATGTAAGCTAGTCAGGTTAACAAAAAAAAAAATAATGTCAGAGCAGATACTCTCATCCTCTGACTTTATTGCAAATGGAAAGAATTTCCTCAATGTAACTGAGACAAATAGTAAATGAGATTCAAATGACAACAACAAAAACAACAACAAAAAGAAGGAAATACAAATTTTTATAAGCGAAGTTGTTCAGTCATACACTACGGGCAACAACAGGAAAAAGCACATCAGGACAACTTTGCTGAAGTTGCCAAGTCAAACAGTAGGAAGGTGGAACACAATACAAAAAAAAAATCCTACAGCCTTCCATCTACTTTTCTTGTACACATACAGCATGATAGTATCTGCGTGTGATAAAGACTGAAAAAGCCTATTTTTCTGAGACAGCATTCAACAGCTTAAGATGTTGCATTTCTTAATTAACTTATTTCACCACAAGGGTAACAATCCAAAAATTTCACAAAATAGTCAGGCTCACAAAGGAGAGCTATCCTATACTTAAATGGATCAAAGAACCCAGGCAAAAAAAAGTGCAACAGTAACTAAAAAGTAATAATAATATACCCGCAAAAGAACCAGAAGGTGTAAAAGCCATTAAGCTATAAAAGTAACATTAGAATGGAAGGTCTCAATTTATCAACACTTGACAGTGCAAATATAATATGTATAATACAGCCTTCATACATAGAACAAATAGAAAAAAATCAGAAATGTTAGCATGTCACACTATACTCAAATCAGTGTCAGCAGCAGTGAACTAGTGTGTTAAAAATTGGGATAATTTACTTGCTCTGTAAAACTCCATAGTAACAAATCCATTTCAACAACCTCTCATTCATTAAAAAAGACAAAAAAAAAAAAAAGAAAATCCACAGGCAGCATTTCAGTAAAATGAAATTTCTTTCTCCAAAGTTCATTTTTAGACTGCAATTTATATCAAAGAAAGCAAACCAAACACCCAACTGTGAATAAACCTTTTTGATTTTAATGAAGAATGGAGCATTTTGTCTGACAAAGGCAGCTATAGCTGCTGTCATTCTTTCTAGGGGATAAAAATGTAACTTAGCTGTACTCATACGTGGCTCTGAATAAGTTGGAATGGTGGAGGGATCATTTGGATTAGTACATGACCAATGCACTTTATTTTCCCCATTTAAGAATTCTGCCCAGGCAGAAGTGGAGGATTTTGTACATTGTGTGCATTCCAAGGTCCAGCCACAGCCACCTGGCCATGGCACTACACTCCCAAATTGTCACCCTGTCACTGCCTATGCAGCACCTGCCCAGAGCCTCAGTGTTCCTGGGCAGGCTGAGCCCACTGAGCACAGGGTATGAAGCCCAGACACATGGACTTGCACCACAAAAGAAAATCCACAAGAAAATAGTGTCAACCCTCTTCTTACTGCATTCTAAAGGCCTGCAACAAAGCACACTGACACTATTCTAGGAACTGCCATTTGAATATATTATCAGAAGAAAAATCCTTTATTCCTGCTACTGAATTTATTATCAGAAATAGCTAAAATTAAAACAAAACAACGTACAAAAATATCTAATAACAACTATCACAAGCTGAGAAGCTGCCCATCAGTAAGTACACAGAGAACCACTTTTAAAAACCCTCCCTGTCAAGTTCTGACTTTTTGATGTCATCATAAATAGAATTACATTAAGAAAATTGTAATGAACAATTATTTCATTCAATGTCCATTTTCAACAGCAAATTAAAATGAAAAAAACACAAATTTTCACTTTTTATAGGCTTGATTCTTCCTCATTATATTGTGATTATCTGTGTACAGAAATTTTACACTGAAAAGGTTGCTTTTAACATTACTGGTCATAAAAAAGTGGGTACAAATAATAGGAGCCTGAATAGTAGGGGAAAGATTCATTACATCTGTTGGGGACAGATAAGCATTTATGAACAGACTTGTAAAGTGTAGATGAGTTTCAAGGAGCATGATCTCTCAATCACTCTGGTGGCTTTGGGAGACAAGTCCCCTGCATGGGCATGTTATCTTCCAAATAACTGATGGAAAAAATAAGTGTTCTTAATCAGACTCTATTGGAATCCATAGGATAAAGCCAGGATGATAATTTTAATGCCCCAGAAGTTACTATAAAAGAAAAAACAATAGAGAACTACAATATAAAATTTACTTCTCCCACTTACAGTCATTACCCAATCAATAAATGGGCACACCAGCTAAGAACAAGTAGGTCCTACTGCGAACTAATTCAAATTTCCACCCCAGAGCTCAAGCCAAACTTGGGGAAAGAAATGAGTGAGTGATTTTGGTCTGCTCTCAAATAGCAAAAGTTCTCTACTCAAGGCAGGAACATGGAGAGGCTTCTAATCAAGAATGCAGGTGAAAGATTTGTGTAAAGTTCAGGGAAGTACCTGATTATGTAGAGAATTTCAGCTTCCCCCAAACATTTCACAGCAGGCAGAGCAGTAAAATTTGTACTATTTTGTAATTTGTACTAAATTTGCAATTTTATCATTTGATCCTCTGTGTCAGCCAGCATCAACTCTGACTCCAGCACTCACTCCTGCAATGCAGCTCCTGTCTGTGCTGCAGCTGCCTGAGGTAGGCCAGGATTGATGGAGATGCCCCAAGGATTCATTACAGGCTACATAATAACTGCCCTACAAGTCAGGGAGCTAATACACAAGTCAGTGAAACCCATGGCTGTTCACAGATCACCTGTGATTTTCTTGCAAGTTCAACATTCATTGCAACCTTACCAGAGCTCAGCTTTTCTCAAATCAAATAAATATATCTTACCAAATTTAACAATGTCAATAGAAAGGCTAGATAAGAAATGCAGACTTCTTCCAGACAGAGCAAATGTGCTTCATATTTATGAAGTTGTTTGAGCACTGAACTACAATCCTTGAACTAGAATCATCATTGGAATTTTGATTAACTACTTGAGTCAGAGTTCTCATTTTTCCAGCAACTCCATTTATTGCCATACTGACTTACAGAAATTGTTTCCAATTACTCAGCTAATTGTTTGGTGCCAGATATGGTTTATCTAGATTAACAATAGTGAGCAGATTTAAAGAAATATTGCTTATCTTGGCTATCACAAGGGTTCATAGAACTGCCTACCATTCAGATTATGCATTTGATACCCTTATATTAGTCCTCTGTTGAAACAGAAAGGGGAGCAGAGAAAACCTGAACGGGCTACATGATACCAGACAAGAATACTGGCAAAGCAAAAAAATAATGCACAGAAGGGAGGATTATGATTGTCTGAAGTCCCTTTTATCATGAGTATCCTATAATCCTTCATTCCTGGTCTTCTGCCCTCTGGCCCTTTATAATTGTCCTGTGCATAACACCATTACAGGAAATGTAACTGCAAACTTTCTTTTTCTGAAAATAAACAGACACTGAGTCCTACTTCTCAGTCACATACTGTATTAGGCTAATACTGAATTCAAATATCAAGATAAGAACAAAATTTCAGGAATTAGCTCCAACACTCACATTTTCTGCCATTACACTTTATGGCAGTCACCTCCATCTCACTGCAGCCAGTCAAGGTGGAAGCTTGCTGTGCTAACTCACAAGTGTAAAAATAAACCAAACAACCAGTATATGCACAGGGATTTGATTAACAAAAGACACAGAAAAAGGAGATTTTTCTATTTCTATTCTGCAAACGTTCTAATTCAGAGAGGAAGAGACACTGAAGCAACAACCTCCTCCAGGTCTGACAAGTCCACACCAAAGAGCATCTACCACACACTGTTCTGCTAGCAAGTGATTCTCACTCTTTTTCTCATTAAGGCTCTTCAAGGAAAATAATCTCAGGCTTTTTAAACTCACATTGGTCAGGATGATCATAATGTCTCTCACCAATCTTGGCTTTCAGGCGTTATTAGTCATACATTTAATCTGCTGTCCAAGGCTTCAGCTAGTGACTTTGTTCTTTCATTTAATGTGTCAGACATGATATGTAGACATGAAGAATGATTACTGTAGCTATTTTTCAAGAGGCTCTTTATTTAATATACATATAAATCCTCAGTTCAACATCTAAATGAGGTGTATGTTTGCAGGATGAACTAACAGCTTGGGAAGAGGCATTATGGACGGCTACACAAATAAATTCACATTCCAAGTCATCTGTTTACCTATTCAAATTACTGAGGCATTTCAGGTCTAAACAGTATAACCATGCCCTAAAATATTTTGAGAAGACAAACAGGCATTCATCTCAGCAAGATAATCAACTTCTTAGCAAGATTCTAATAAAGACTAAACATAAAATCTTTCTTAACTAGATCAAGCTAAAACCCTAAGATGTGCAAACACCACATACACATATAAAATTAGATTTTATTTGTGCAGTGAGCAATTTTTTGTACATTTAGTTTCTTGAGCTGCTGTTCAGGGGCAGCAAGGGCAGGAAATATTTGCAGAACAGCTGTGGGGGAACAATAAGAGGAAGAAGTGGCGTGCGGGTGTCAACCCTGTGGGACATCCCTATTGTGTCACACCTTCCTTGGGGTCCAAAGGACATGGGAGGAGCCAGGGACGATCCTCTGAAAGGGGGGACAAGTTGTGCATTCCTTCAAAGATCACTTATGCCTTACAGACTTGGGCAAATGGGCAGTGGCACTCCACCCTGGCCATCACCTGAGCCCATCCTGAGCCTGCATGTAAAAAGTTTCAGCTGTGAACACAACAGTTTTGTCTCCTGGGGAGAGAGGAGGAAGTACAGTCAGTAGAGTGAAGTACATTGTTTAATGGCTTGTATTGGCCTAGGCCTTCTGTCAGCTCAGGAAAAGGATTTTTCCCACAGTATGTACTGCTCAGTATGTAACATTGTCTCTTACTATGTTTATCCTCAAGTTCAGAAACCGGCCCTTTTCCATACAGATGAACAGCACAGAAGCATGGGACACTGTGAGCAATGGAAAGTTTAGATGCCAAGAAGCTTTGCTGGCACAATAAGCAGAGAGCAGGCTACCTGCACAGCTGGGATCAGGGCCTGCACAGCACTACCAACAAGCAAAATTGTACAAACAGGTATTTTCATGCATGGCTTTCAGAATGCTTTATAAGGATCTTTAGCCATCATGATTCCTAGCTGACAGATGCTTAAACAATCTTTGAAAAGTTACCTGACATTTTGCAGATAGCTGCCATGGCTTTAGAATTGCTTTCACAGACATTTTGGAGGCACCCATTAAATAAAAATTGGGGCTAAAATGAAGCTAAGATAAGTAGCTGTTTGATGATATCCTCACGCATTTCATTTTATGGTAGCAATATTCAAGCTAAAAGTCAACTCTCCACATATTTCAGCAGCTGATGACTTCTTAGACCCTAAAATTGTTCTTAATAGAAATACAAACGATAGTGCAAAGACAGGAAATGTTTTAGACGTAAGTGCAGACACAGCCACAGAAATTACTGAAGAGTAAAAATTGATTCCATTTGCTAAGAAAAAGCAAAGACTTTGAAAAGATTAGACTGGGTTGTGTTATTCCATTAGAAACCTGATGGAGTTTAAAGCTCTGTGGAGACACTGAGATTAGGCCCATGAAGTGCTAGTTCTGACAGAAATATGCTGACTAAGAAAAATCCCCTTCTATATTTAAAAATTGTACCAGATGGTGCTAGCAGTAGGATGCTGCATCAAGTTGCTATGACTGTGGGCACTGTCATCTATCACTGAAAGTCTCAAAATGCCATCACTCTACTGCAGGTCTCAACCTGAACTCTGCAAAATGCTGCAAGTACTAACATGATTTATTTGGTACCAGTGCCCCTGGGTCAGGCTTCTCTAGAAAAGCTTCAAAAATTACATTCCTATGGCTTAAGAGAACTTAGGATGTTTTTAAAACAGTCAGGATATTGGAGCTCTGCACCCTATATTCAAAACAAGGTATTCAAATACCCAAAGCAAAAATGTTGCCCCAGTTCCAGTCCAGAGCTTTTGAAAATCTTGGGTATTTGTACATAGTATAACATAATGATGGTCAGGCCTGCTAGGATGCCAGAAGGGGTGTGAGCTGGAACCTGGCAAAGAGGGGACAGCTCATGTCCGTGAAAGGTGCAGACTGAGAGCTAAGAGGTAAGCCTTCCTGGGAGCTAGGAGCCTTGTGGGCTCAGGGACCCTTTCCTGAACATGAGGCTGCACAAGCACAAGGCTTGCAGCTGCATCAGCCAACACACACCCTCACACCCGAAAACGTGCTGCCCCTGTCTCTCCTCCTCCGTGCGGAGGCGGCACACGGAGCTCTAGCAGCCTCCCTGTCCTCCCACGCCGCTCAGGCTGCTCAGAGCAGCACTGCTCCATCCCACCTGCCTCCAAGCGTGGCCAGGGAACCAGCCTCTCTTTGCCAGAAGGTATGAACACGCTCACACCCACGGCAAAGCTAAAATCACACCATCATGTAGCTCCCCCCTCCCGGTCACCTCTGCTCTTCAGCAGCGTGTGCAATCATCTGAACAGGACGAGACACATCAGTGGAGAAATTCCCTCACAGCCTTCTGAAAAACCCACAGTATTTTTTGTGAGTTATTAAGCACACAGCCCTGCTGAGCGATGATTTTGGAATTATAAAGGTATTCGCTACAGGAATTTTTTATTCTTTTTCTCTCTTGCCATGGCAACCAGGGTTTGAAGTACTTCAGAGGAAGACAGCGCCTCACAGTATATAATGTGTTTGCAGCACATCTGACTTGTTTCTTTTTTATAACGAGTTAAGCATTTTTAAAGCTGCCTTGGAAATATTGGTTGAAAAAACCAAAACCTACACAGCATGAATTATTTCTGCCTGCTTTAATAAAAGGATGTGGATATAGTCTGCGCTTCATAGACTTAGGAGTCCAAAACTCTAACAAAGGGCAAAGACTGCAAAACAGGAGCTGGTTTGTCTTCTTACAATTAGAGGGCACGCTTAAAAGAACTGGTAAAAATATCAGGAGGGAAAGAAAAAAAGCAAAAGCAATTTGTCTTTTAAAGACTTTCTGTTAGGATATGTGGAAATACATTAATTTAGATTTCTTTCTTTTTTTTTGGTCAGTTCTCAAAATTCAGGATGCTGCTTCTGTATATCTTATCTACATGTCAGTAGCTGATATCTTTCATCAGTTGTAAAATGCAACTAAGAAATATAGGGGGAAATTAACATAACTAAAATAATATATGTTTGTAAAGGGATGGAATTGAAAGCTAAAGGACTCCTTTATCCCAAGACAGTAGCATTTATCCTAATCACAATGAAGCAGGATATTTTCTCATTCATAAAATAGATAGAATTGTTACTGTGCCATTAGGAATTTTATAGGGGGTCATGACACAATCAGTAGACATGCAGTAGTAATGATGAACTTCTTCAATTAAATAACAATTCTTTAAAAAAGAGTTGTCAAAAATCAGGGTGATTTCCATAAAAAAACAGCGCTTCATTAGCAAAGACTGTCTTGCCTTCCTCTTGTTATCCTTATTGAGGCAACCAGAATTGTCTCCCTAATACTTATTTGAACATGGATAAATTACTTGCCTTAGGTACTATCTGATGACAGCAATTTCAGCTGCTGCCTTAGGTTTAACCCTTATATTTTTTCGAATTCTGTATTGCCTAATGTGTTACTCTGAGATGCTTCATAGCCTGTTGGCTGCTGTTCTCTCATGCTAAGATAGACATAACAGTGCCTCTCTGGGCTTGCTCTTCAAGGACACTTAGACTGCCCAGGCCCAAGCTTGTAAAGGGGGGAGGGGGAAATTGCAGTTTTAATTGGTGAATTTGTGCTTATATGCAAATGGACCAAACCTATAAAGGTGTGGAGAACTCGTGACTCATTGTCCATTTTGGGTGATGCCCCTATGGGGGCTTTGTCTGCCCTCAATGTACCTTTGAAGGCCTTTTGAATAAATACTCACCTTTATTCCCTTTCTCCTGACTAGTCTCACTTTTTGGGCTAGCCTTTTCAGGCAACACAGCCAGCCACAAAATTGTTTATGTATACTCAGGGTTTTATCCTTTTCTCCTCATACTGTAGAGCACAGAAAATGGGAAGAATTAAATACCTTTCCCCATTTTTGGAAGTTCAAAACCAACTACAGTCAACAAACAGACTCCTAGTGTCTTCAGCAAACTGGAGAATAAGACTGCTCTCATCTTTCTTTCAGTATTTTTAATATAAAAAAAGATAGTGAAACAAATAAAACTCTTAAGAACTGTCTGAAAACAGCTTTTAGGCTTTCTAAAGGCTTTCCCTGATGGAATATCAGGGAAAGAACTTTATTCTCACATATAAATAAATGGAATTTCCAAGATGAAAAATAATTAATGCTTCCACTAATGAACACTTCCCAAACTCTCTCACTTGTATTGATTCTGTTATCCATTTGCTGAAGAACAACAGCCATCTACTCTTACCCAAATTAAAAACCAGAATAAAGAACAAAAAGCCCATTTCTATACAAATTTTTACAGAATTTTTAGCTACCTTTAGTTACCTACTCCTTAGATGGTATACAGTATCCAAAAGTTATTATATTATACTATTGGATAATATATGCACAACTGAAATCCAGGGAGAAAAAAAAGTCCCACCTTTTTTCAAAATATTGAAAATGGATTTCTTGAACACTGATTTTGTGAAATGAATTACAATATTCCAAAATCAAATTCTGCCCTTCTTTACCAAATGAGTTCAAAGACATCTAATAGTTTTGTTACTGCCCATTGCTGAACAAATCCAATTTTGCTATCCAACCCCAATATCTAATTTCAATATCCTAAAAAACATTTATTACTGCCTACTTTGCAAGTAAGTGCATTTACTTTTCCCTTTTTATTTTCTTTATATGCTTTATTAGCAGTTCATAATGCACAACAGAAAGGAGGCTTACTTCTCCTGAAGAACAGTATTTCCATGGCAATACACGTCACGTACAGCAACAATCTCTTATCATCTTTTCCCAACACCTTCGACTGCTGGGGCTTAGCTTAATGTTAAATAATAAAGCACAGTATAAAGAACACAATCTCAATGGAGACTTTAGTGCTTCCCTTATGTATCTTAGATATTCATGGTTTTATAAGAGCCTTTAGGTCATAATGTCTCTTAGGCAACTGGAAGCTCTTTAATTAGAAGCAGGTGCAGACAATGTTGGCACACATTTCCCAAGACAAACTCACCTGGAAAGACTCTTAATGAAGCAGCAAAGAATGGATGACAACAGCTACAAGACCAGATGTTTGCTCTTGGAAATATTCTGATGCAAAATTTTACTGTTGCAAAACCTTCAAAAATTATTTGGTTTGATTTTATTTTGCTTTTTTTTAAGGTTTTTTGTGTTGTTGTTTGCTTTGTTGTTTGATTTTTTTTTTTTTAATTCACAGTGGGTTTGAAGCAAAGGCACATAGTCGGCCATACAGGAGCGCTATTTGCTTGTACCTCTATAAATGTCATATATCAGTATAGATAATGTCAATAAATTCATATTTAGTCTGACACACCAAGCAGTCTTGATGATCTGTCTCCAAAACATGCAAATGTCCATGTCAATTAAACCTATTGCATCTGAGCATTCAAAGTTAACACTGCAGTTACCATTCCGGTCAAACTCTGTAGTATAAATGGTTCATATGTGAATATTACTGTGAAAAAAATGAAGATAAATAGGAAAGAAATATTTGCATCCTGATTAGTCTCTGCTTTAGTGGGGTGTGCTTATAATCTTTAGCAATACAAACCTTTCAGCCTTAATACCAACATAGCAGCCATAGTTAGCAATATTTGTCCTAATTTCCCCTGTCCACAAGGCAATAAAACCAATTGCAAGGAAAGAGTTGAAGTTTGATTATTGTGCTGTTGCTCTTAAACCCAGAGTCAGTTTTCACTGTACCAGAAAGACAGCATGACTGACATGAAAATGAAGATATTTTGACATGCAAACTAATTATTTTATTTCTAACCCTCACTGATAATTATTCAACTTTCAATCTGATCCAGCTAAGTGGGAACACAAAAGCCTATTATAAACTCAAGCACATGGCACTGATTAAAGGAATTTAACTTTCTTTTCCAGGCTAAAATTATATTCTTTAGTAAGACCAAAAAACAGCATTGATCTGCTGCTTTCGTCTTCATGTTTCACTTCAGCAAGATAAGAGAAATTCAACTGCACTGTCAACAATGGACATTATCTTCAAGATGAGTGACTTCAGTCCTGCTACTCATTTAATAACAATACTGTTTCTTTAGTAGGAAGAAGGCTTGATGATTGCTTAATGTGCAAGCAACAATTAAATCTGAGAAAAAGACTGCTTTTGTAATAATAGTGTAGAAAGGCATTATATCATTCCCTGAAAAATGAGTAGTTAATGGATAGAGTGCCTCAAGAAAGGGTTGGCATCAACAACACTAGAACTTAAATTGCATAAAGTGAAACTAAAATTCTGATTCAGTTTAAATAGCATCTCCTACAAAAGAAACATCTGGTCGAAAGGAAAATTCAATGATTTGGCATTGCAGTACGGCATTAAATATGGATACTGACGTTGAAATGACCGTGCTGCCTAATGCAAGAACATCGTGGTGTTCATTGCATTGGGGTCATTCTAAATGGTACCACTCTGAAAAGTGGCTTGGTCTTGCTGCTGAATTGTCGTTTCAAGCTTTGCAATGTCATTCAGGAACAGTCATGGCTCTAAGTGAAGTCTTGCTGAGAAAATAAGGTATCTGTTCAGTGAGTGAGGAAGGGGAGGAATGTATATAGATTCAGTCTAAATCAGGCAGCAATAACTACTTTATGCAACACCATTCTGTGCACATACTGATCAGCACTAGCAGAGAGATTTCTCAACTTCCTTGCACAAATACATGTCTATATGTCAAGTACTCCATGTTGCCGCCACATCAGTGGCAACTGTATCTTGTAATGTATTCATAGACCTTCAGTCTTCTGATCTGGAAACTATTCTCACTGCAACACTACATAGTAAGCACTAGGAATATTTTCTCATCCCTTGCTCCATCCCGGATTTTAAAAGAATGTAACACACTATTTCCCCGTCCTTTGTTAAAAGAAACTTCTTTGCTCTGGTGTTTCTCAACAGCCCAACAGCAGCAGCCACTGGTGAAGAAAGGTTCCAGCCGCTTTTGCATTTGCATCCTCTCATATATTTGCTTGGTATCTCCAAGAACACAGAGTTAAGAAGACAAATATAAATTCATTGCAGCTCCAAAGAAAGAATCATCTATTACTTCTCCCCCAAAGAAACTTCCTTTTCAGAACATCACACAGGCAAATGAATCCCTTTACTCCTACACAACTGCATCCAAAATAATTTTCTGTTATCGGTCAATAAAGAATTTTCAATTCAGATATCAGAAACTAAAGAACATAGTAAGTCTAAGTTTACAAACTTAAATACAATTTACAGTGCTTTAGCGTAACAGCAACCTAGTCTTCAAGCTGTTCAGAGAGCTGTTTCCATAGCAGATTTTGTATAGTGATTGCCTTAGTGTTAAAAGCCTCTATGTTAAATTGCTGGAAGATGAACATTGCATCAGTGAAGACATTTCTGGTTTTTTGTGGACAATATGAAACAACATAAACCATTAAACAAACTGCAGCATTGTGGAAGATAAAGACATCACACAAACTGATGGTGCATGCCAAAAACTCTCCTCTCCTGAAAAATGTGAGGAATTTGCATTGATAGCTACAAGAATTTACATATGGTTCAGTGATATATTTCATTCCATAGTGATCAAAAACTGCCTGGGGGGAGGGAAAAAAGAGAGAAGGGAAAAGAGACAGCTAAATATAAAAACTGAAATAATAAATATTGAAGAGGTAATTTTTATAACTTATGCATGCAAACACATAACCAAATCACAGAAAAACTAAGTATATGCAAATAGTTTGAGTCTTCTACAATAACTTTTGTGTATTGTGGGTCATAGTTCGCAGATTGCTTGTTTTTTTCTCATTTAATTGGACTGAAAAATCTGGAACAAACTGCTACTGAGCAAAAACTCTTCCTATGTGAAGAGGGGAAGAAATATAAAACCATAACAAAAGAGTATGCTAAAGAGAAGGTTATTAACACTGAAAAATGATTGTAGCAATCATTGCACATACAAGTAAAGCATTCCAAAGCTAGGAAAGGTCGAGATTAAAGAAGTCTGTATAATCTTGGCTTCACCTTCTGTAGTGTTTTGATCCAGTCTTAAAGTGACATAATCACTCCGTGCTCACTGTGCGTTCACAACAGGCAGTGCTCAGTGAACCAGCAATGAACAATTTGGTTTAGTCTCTCTGTTCAGTGCAAACTGTCATGTGCAGACCTAAGACGTAATGACAAATTACATACTAACCAAAAACTGCTTTCAGACAGGAATCTCTGCCAAAACTTTCCCTCAGTGCCAAGTGCTTCACCAAGAGTCTTTGCTACACCTCTTACGGGAGGAGTAACTATCCCCTTCTCTTTGCAGCTGTGAAGTTTCTTACTCAGCATTGAACTTTGGTTTGCAACTTTGAGATCCAGTGTAGAAAATCTCTTAAGTCCATTTCCATTGTACTAGTAGCAACCACCTAAAACACCTTCCAAATAAAAAGCATGTTTCTAGCTGAAGTTGTCCTGTTCTAAAACCAAGCAGCTTCATCCCCAACTTTTTACAGTGCCTTTGTAGAATCAGAGACATTGATATAAATCTGAACTTGCATGACATAATAAATCCTCTGAATCTCTCAAAATCTTCCTGTCTCAATCATTTTCTTCAAAGCTGATATTTCTCTTACTGGGCTGGAATCAAAAAGACCATATTCTCTTGCAGAACAAATCAACACAGTTTCTTCTAATTTCCCCATAGGTTTTAAGCAGCTTTTATTCTCTCCTATTCTGAAAGGTTTTGTGATATTTGTGTATGTTCCACATTGTTTTTAATGTATCAAGCATCAAGGGAGGAAAAAAGAAAACACTGTCCCGTTATATAAGCTTCAGAAGGCATTAGTTTAAATTCCTTCTGTTGCCAAATATTTCAATTAAATGGCTTTGACTTTTTTAAAAAACAAATAACTTCTCCCTGTGACAAAA
>VZRZ01000211.1:1015183-1062200 GCA_013398175.1 Climacteris rufus | reverse complement strand
AAAAAAAAAAAAAGGCCAAAAACATTGACAAGTCATTCCCAGATTAAAGAAACTGAATTTGAGCTGCACAAGACTTCTTTAAAGATAAATATCCCGGCCTTTTTACAAAATTATACTGTGTGGGCCCAAACTTTCAAAGTACTACTGAGGGATTAAGGAGAATGCAACAGCTCAGTCAGAAGTTAGGGTCAGTTACAACGAGGATACAGGGATTCTTACTCAGCACATTTTCTTTTTCAGTGTTTTGTTACAGAAACTGTTGAATGGCTCTTAGAAAAAGGACAAGAAAAAGCTTTCTAAACAAGAGAAAGAACATTCTTGAGAAACATAAAACTTCCTCTTTTTGGTGTTTATCCTTGCTTTTAAATGACAACATATAATGTGCCTTAACTTTTCCAACAGATTAAAAGAACTTCAAAAAAATAACTTACTTATGTATTCATGTATTTTTAAAGGAAAAAAGGTCATAATTTAAGTCAATAGTACAAAAAATAATTTTTAAAAGGTTGGTTTTATCCAGTTCTGTATTTATCAGTGAGAAAATATCTGGGCAGGACTCATCTATGAACTCAGTCTGATGCTGTTTTAAAAATGAGGTAGGGGGTGCTTTTAACCAAGTGAATAGTTCAAATAATTATGTTTTAGTACTGGATTGTAACCAGGCCATTTAGCTGACATAGCTACTTGAATTAAGTAAGCATTGGCTTTTCTTTGCTTAGTACACCTATAGCAGTTTAATTTTGATGTGCATGTCTTAATGTTCTTGAACCCAGGACAACAACAGCAGCAGGCTGTTTTCCTAAACCAGGTTTTCTCAGATCTTGGAAGACTTCTTCACAAATGTAGACTTTTCTCTTAAGGATGACTTAACATGTTAAGGGGCGTATTTCTCCAGCACGCACTGGATATAAAGAGAATAAAACTAGACCAGCCAGCATAGCAAAGCATCTGTAATGTGAGGGGGGAAAAAGCTTTTAAAATAAATACTTGAGACAGAAACTCAGAGTTTGAGTCTCCCAGAGTAGAATTATTCTTTGGAGGTCTTAGTCCAGTCCTACACTGCTAGAAGTGACTAGAAGGCAGCACATTTTACATCTTTCTCTGTTACAGTCACAGAACTTCTTTAAAACTATTTAGATACTGGAAGCCAAGAGAAGATATGTTTACATAGCTGAAATTGTGAAAGGATAGGGATTTCTCTGGTGTGCAATGATCCAAGAGGCTTTATCCCTTAGGCAGTACTGTTACTCTCATCAAGACAAATTATGGTTTGCTAATGGATGTGTTACATTATTTTGGTTTGCCTAAAGAGGCAAACACTAGGCCATGTAACATTTGGGCAACTGGATATTTCAAGGAAAAGAAAGCAACAAGATTACACATATTAGGACCAAGTTTCATAGTGATTTAAGCAGCAAATTTAATCAAGTTGTTGCTAATGGAATGCACTCACATTAGCAATAGCTTACAAACCTCCAAAATTTTTGAAAACCTATTAGCCCTTTTTGATCTGCATTTCCAGTGAAGCAAAAGTTGTGTACATTAGAAATTAAGAAATGCAAGGGAAAATTTAAAAAAGGACACCTGCTTGTACTTTTGCTACTATCAACACAATCTCCTAAAGAAAGCAAAAGGTCAGACATACTTGGGCAGCAACTGAGATACATGTGAGGTACTTTGTTAAGCAAATATGGCTGAGCTTAAATGGATCAAATTTGTAAATTATGACAGAACTCAGTTTCAAGGTCAATATAATCTTTGCCTCCTCTGCCTAATCCAGTGATAAGGGTGATGGTTTTGACAATCTGTGAAACTCCTAACCTTTCCAATGAAGTTGAAGCAAGCATTAACAAACTTTACAGCTGTAGGACTTTGTCATTTCTATACCTGGCCTACAAGCGTTTTGCACATGAAAAAATGTCATTCCTCAGCCATAACTGGCTCTTCACAGCAACTTGGCTGACCTCATATTCACATATGTCTTGCCTTGAACAGCAACAGAGAGAGTCATATTTATTTTACCACACAGCTTAAAATTAACTGCTTCAGCATTAGTACATACAAGTAGTTTCCCATAGAAGACTAGCACATACCACTAGATGCATCTCTAATGCCCGAGTTTTCCAAAGGATAATTGGGATGTGGACAGCACCACAGAAGTAAAGCCACTGGATTAAAGGAGAGAATACATTTTTTTTAATAGTGGAGGAGGAGAACTTGTCAGCCTACACTACAGCACTGCTGAAAACTACCAGAGTGCTGATATGAATCATAGTTGAGTCAATTATGTAACACTGCAGAAAAAATAAAAGCAAGCCTGGTAGGTAATGACAGGAAAACTACATGCAAGATTGGAGAGGCAATCAAGCCTTTCCTGTCAATGCATGCAAAGAGGGTACTGGGCTCTAACTGGAGTTCTTCACAGCAGAAAGGACACAGACCACACACAGTGCCCAAGAGAGAGAAGCAGAAATTAAAATACATTTTTTTGGGAAATGCAGAGAGATCACTTCACTTAAAGAGTGCCAATATCTTCCAATAAGTAAAATATTTCCATAAAAAAACAACATTAGTTGTTCTGAATGGCCACATGCATGTTGAGGGCTAGGAAGGGAAGGGGGAAAAGGCTGCAAAGGTCAGATCTCTATTTGCAGCAAGAAGTATTAAGGTTACATATTGTTAAAGTGTTGACCTGTTCTTGAACAGGGCAGGTATTGATGTAGTCTTGGTCTGACAAAACAGTGCAAACTTTGCAGAATACATAAGTGAACTGGACATTAAAATGGGGGAAAAGGGTAAGGAATGAGAAGAAGCTCCTTACAGAAAATCACCCTAGTTACATGACAATGGTAAACAAACTTCTTAGTACAGTGCTTTCTTGATATTTGCTTAAAAAAAAAATCTGATCTTCCTCTGTGCAGGGTGCTGAACTAGTTAATCTCTTGAGAAGAAGGAAGCCTTCCTTTCCTTTCTTCTATTATTAGATCTGAGGCAGGGGGAAATAATTTGTAAGAGTAAATTACAGGATCTAAACCACAGTTTTAACTGAGATTATTGGGAAGAGAGTAATGAGACTCAATTTCCAATGAGACCTCTTGCTATAACATGGAGACCTTAATGGAGTTTTAGGTCGGTTTATTTTCTTCTGAAACATAATTTAAATGTATTTTGGCAATAAGACATTCAAGCAGCAACTCTGGTCAACATATGTGCCTTTTCATATAGCTTAAATTTTACTCCTTACCTTGAACAAAAATGATCAGCTAAAGATTTTAAACCCAAAGGGAGCTACTTTGTTAGCTTAGTCTGGGCTTGAAGAAAAATTTAGGGTGCTTCCAAATTTCCAATAATTTCTTTTTACAGAAATATTGAAAGATATCAAAGCATTTCAGCAGGTGTGTTTCCTAAGGAATGCCTTATGCTGGGCAGCATTTCAGAGCAATCAGATCCCATTATAATTACTACCGTAATACATTGCCTGAGACACTTCAATTCCAATGAGCAACTGGATGGAATCCCTTTATTTTATTTTTTTTTTTTTAAGAAAAATACTTTCACTTTGATTTGATGAAGCTCTGAGAACAATAAGTATGTCAGGAATAATGCTACTGTTTCATTTACTTGAGAGCACCCATTATGAGCAGTCTTGTGCAGCGTTCAGCAACTCATCACTGGAAACTTGCTCAACACTCTTCCGTGGGTGTTTGAAATATTGTTCTAATACACTCTGACACTACGAGTTAGAACAACTGCACGTACCAGTGGAAGTTCTCTCACCGTATCTTTTGGAACATGAAGTTTCAACCACTGTGTGTTATTGTACATATTTTACTCTGCAACAGCTGTTTTTAAACAGACCACTGCAGAAAGCTTCTGTGAGCATCTGTTTCCAAGCTTTAACATAATTACTTGAATAACCAGTATTAGATTTAACATATATCTTACACCTTTCCATTTGTGGGGTTTTTTTTTCCAAAAGAACAAACTACATGAGAGACAACAAGAGAAGCCTGAAATATAGACACAGGAATTTTATGTAGATGTTTAGCTGCTGTTTATGCTTTTGAGATTTATGATTTCCACACTCTCTCATTGCTGTGCGTGCAACTTGCAAGGTACTTGCTATGCTTTATCACTGCCATATGGTTCCAAGTTCAAGGAATTAATCTGTAAGGTTTCCAACCAAAGCACTGGTGTTGGGAGTAACAGGGAAGATTCAGTTATAGATTTTTCAGAATCTCCCACATCGCACTAATTCACATAACCTTTATTTACCACAGAGTGCCCTACATGTAGATGTGAAATGCTTTGTGGGGAAAAAGCATTTTCTAGTCCACAGCAAATTCATGTCATTAGAGATGCATTTATAATGGGATTTAACTTAATGGAGATGGAGGCCTACAGACACTGTGTTAATGCTTTACAGCAGTAAGCTTGTAGCAGGCTTTTAGCACTACATAATGATTCACCAGGCTAAAATTATACACTGAGCAGTGCTTGGTTGAACCAGCACATTATGTTTTCAGTACATACTTGCACAACTTGGCAAAACACAGCTCCTTCAAATTGCAAACATGATTTATAATAATTGGCACAATCTTCCAATTGTGTTCACACTCCGGAAGTTCTGGAAGACAAAAGGGTTAAACTATCCACACACCATCATTGGGCAACTAGTTTTATGGCTCCCTTCACAGAGCTTAATATTAAAACCCTTGATACTGTTGTTTATGGGAAATACATAATGAATAAAATCTAAGTATAATGTTGTTTTCAAAAAGAGACTGTTTATAGACGAGGTTCTTATCAGCCCTGTAAGAAATGCTTTTATATGACCTCGTGGAATGCCTTCGTGGAGCAATGAACACCAAAAATTATCATAAGATTTTTGGCAGAGTTTACTCTGCATTAGCTAGAAATTGTGATTAAATGCAGTACATAAAATTATCAGAAGGTTTCTATGACATTTAAGATATTCTTGCACTTTTCTTTCCTTTTCACTTATGGGCTTTTCCAAAGTTGATAAGAACAAGTCTTAATTTCTATTTCAAGGTGAATTTTAATATGTATGGGGAGCAAAAAAGTGATGGCTACTGTGAATAAAGCAGTCTGTTTATCTACATGATAGACATGTCACAGGCATCCTGAGCACAAGTTTCTCTTACGCCTGCTGCTCTCCTGCTGATGTGAAAATTTGAAAGGGTATCCTACTCTATGTAGAATTACTCCTTGGCCTCTCTGCTAAGACTACGAGCAAAGGTCTTCTTCTCTTACGATGGGGATACATTTCCACCTAGATTACCGAATCCATTACTCTCTACCCCAGGAGGCTCAGATAGAAAGGGCAAGTAGAAATGTGTGTTGGATGACAAATAATCTTTCCAACACAGGATGTAAAACCACATCTCTCCAAATTAAATGAGTGTAACTAGGAGCAGCTAGAAAAACTAGCTACTAAATGGAACATTAGGAAAGACTTAGAAATACCAATATTCATTATCCACATTTCCATACTACAGTCTTACTGCACCAAAAGTTACAGCTAGATGAACATGTACAGGGACAGTATTGAAAGCTTAGGCAACCTAGCGATTGGGATATATCATTAAATCCCAGTATTATTTTAATCACAAGTACTGACAGATGATGACCAAAAAAAGAAAATCTGAGCAAGACTCTCAAAGATGTTTTGTTATCAGACATATATCAAACTGACAAATTTTATGGAATACCAAATTTTGGGTAAATATTACAGTATTAACTTTGTCAAAAGTCAAAAGCATTTTTATGCTAAATCAAAGGTGCTTCACTGCTAGCATGTTCATCAATAAAACTTGTGGAATACTTCTTTGCTAGCTAAAGGCAAAAAAAAAAACTCATCTAGAAATAAAATAAAACTGAAAGAGATTGCTTCTAGTCTTCTGGAAATTTGTAAATCGGAGCAAAACCAGTAAGAAACCCAAAGCAGCTCACAAATAGACTTCTGCTCACAATCCCTGTACAGCTTTCCAGTACAATTTAGTTGAGTGTCCTGGGCCAAAACCAAGTAGAGGTCTCTGAATTTAAGTGACAAGAACTAAAGATGATCTTTCATTTTAAAAACCAAATTTCAGAGAGATGAATACCTGGGGCAGCCACCGAGGCTGCAGAGTTCCACAGTCAACCAAGCCTGTCCCCTCCAGGCCAGCTCCTGCACCCACTTGCTCCTGGTGGTGTATTTTAAGCTCCCTTTCACATTGATTTCCCCACCACTGATCACATTTTTCACAAAGCCATTTCAACATACAAAGTCAGTGAAAATCTCATCAAACTACCAAAAGTAATAGGTTTCTCACAACATTTAATGATGGCAACAAATGCTGAATAGATGATAACAAGGACTGGAATTGCTTCTGGGGTTTTCCTCTCCCGTGCCCACCCCACAGCAACAGTGACCAGAGGAAAGAGGCAAAAATTGTACTTACTTTTCGAAGCAGCTCTAGCTGGAGGCTTCTTAGGTGTAAAGGCAAGTAAGGAGTGATGGTTTGTCCTTTGTCGTTGTCCACAATACGAACTGTAAGAACAAATCAGTCTGCTTTTACCAATTTTACCTCCTGAATCAGCAACCAAGAGCAAGTCTATGCACATTTACCAATATCTACCATTTGTTATTTGCCACAGAATAGCAAAACACACGCTGTAGTGATACATTTTAAAGAATTAAATCCTGTGACACCAAAAAGAAATAGCGCTTTTCCTTCACATGTTGCAAGACAAAGCATATGTTTCTTAGCTTTACTATTGAAATATACAGACTAACAGAGCAAACTGACTGAGTTTGCACTCTATGCACTAAATGAACAGAGCATGAGTTTTGCTTTGGAAAACAAGAACACCACTTGAGCCACCATTCTAGAAACAAAGCCCATATTTTTGGAAGAAGAGTTTACCAAGTCAGATTGGAGTAGTAAGAGGGGAAAAAAAAAATACATTCTTTCAATGCAAATATGATTAGCCCTGTTCTTCACTACCCCAGCTCAACTTCTGGATGCAGACTTTTTTCTCCTTTACCAGTCAAAGAATTAACTGATCATTTGTGTTGCTATTTGTAGCAGACAAGATTTCATATTTTCAACTTCGTATCCATGTGACAGAAATCCTATAATCAGAGACTGCTAACAGCGCCACAGTATGATAGTTCGCAAAAGGCAAATCAGCTTCAAAGGCACTTATCTTTCCTAGCTCTGTGACTTTTTATACTCCCTAGCCTGCAACAAGGCTGCACTTCTTCCCACAGACCATCTGTGACCAAAAGATAGGGCTGCAGCCTGTCCTTCCTTACACCAATGGGGGAAAAGCAAGTCAACAAAATGCTGATGTTTATTTCAGTGAACTGTGAATAGTCCTACAGTCCTACTAAATATTTGTACAACTGTTATGTTCATCTCAAGTTATATTTCTGAGTGACTGTGGGAATAAGACCTTCTTTTTGGCAGCTATTGCATCTCTCTTTTCTTTGCCCATTGTTGTGATTACCATCAGCATTTCACACATAAAACCACTCGTACAACTAAGTAATCCAAGTAAGATTACAGGAATCACTGTGCAGATTTTAAAACAGTGCAATTATGTGTGTGTATATATATACACACACAAATCAATATCCATAGAATTTTAACAAAGCAGTTAGCCTAACACCAGCCCCAACTCAAACCCAAGGAACTCAAAACCATCTTGATGAGCTAATCACTTTTACCTTTAAAGATCATAATTGTTACAGTACAGAGAAAGGTTTACAGCTCATTTAAAAACTGAAAACTCATATTTGTCAAATAAACTTTTCTGATACAAAATATAAAAGCAACTTCCATCAAGAATAACATTTAAATAAATGGAGGCAAAAGAGATTGCAAACCTCTCCAAATGAAAAAACACTTCTTTTCTAAGCTGATGAAAAAAAAGGAAAAAGACGAGACATTTAACTATGTGGTTACCAAATCACACACGGAAATACGTCTAGGACTGAAGACGTGAAAAGATATGTTCAGAATTAAGTGTGAGTTAAAGCAACACTTCAAAAGGTCAGAGAATGTGAACTTACACTCTAAAAGACAGAGCTTGTTTTTAATACCAAGCAGAGACTTCCTGTCTTTACATACAATATGTTAAATAGTAGCTCTGCAAGTTCAGCAAGTTTCTGTAAGCTACTCTACCTTGAACATTTCATGAAGGACCTTCCCTGTAGTGGGAATAACACACAGTGGTATTTTTGGTTCCCAGCATATTTTCAGAATAACACGATTAATAATATACATTTTTCTCTTAACACTGAAAAATAGTTTCATACCCTAGCGAGCTTCCTTAATTGTGATACTCTGCTCTCCAGAAACTGGAATAATTCTATAACATCTCTGCACACAAGTCATCACACATGTTATTAATGGTTCTGATTGTTATCCTTGCATAGATAACTGCTCACCACCAGAACAGAGGCTATCCTGAATAAAACTAGCAGACCCATTTATTCCAGGCTGAGAGCTTTTAGGTGATCTTTGGCCCACAACGTCTCATGAGAGATCCAATCTGTTCTCCCCTAATAGCAACAGAAATTTCCCTACCACCTTGGAAATGAGATTAAATCCAGGAAAGCCAAATCCAAACCCAAGGCACAAAAGCTCAGGATAACTCCCTAATATTTCTCAATTAGATGTTTCATTTTTATGCTGTGTTATATGCAGCTCTGGAAACAAGAGGCCTTACCTCCTAGGCTGACAGAGAATCCCTAATGATACAAGTTCTATATGATAAATTTTACTTGTCTTTATTTGGGACAAGCTCTTTCACTGCAAGCTTGTAAGGTGCTAGGAAGAAAGCTGATGACAAGTGTCTGAAAAATCAATGCTAAAACAGAATTGACATTAAATGACACATTTGTTTTTTTCTACAAATGTAACCCAAACAGTTTGCTTCTAGATAATATATTAATACTTTTACTAGAACTAATGCAATCAGAGGGCTATTTATCATAATCTGCAGTCCTGAAATAAATGAACACTTACATTTTTGAGGGCTTAAGAGTGCAGGTGAGCGTTATAAGATGAAACAAGAGGACCTACCAGTTCATGAAACAGGATACCATGGATGGATGTAAAAAGACTCAGCATTTTACCCTTTTAAATGCTTTCAATTGAATTTGTGATAGTGGTCACAAGATATGTTGCAGATTTCCTGGCAGCACATTCCTGCAACTGTTTGAGAGTATGCTTATCACTAAGACTGAATCTCTTCCACTCAAATGAAACAACACATGTGAAGTGGTTACATTCTTTATAACAAAGGACTTGAGAAATGATACAGAACACAAAAATGTGGGGTTTGCACAGATGATGTAAATATGGAAAAGGACTAAACTGCTGGATTATGATGTTTTGAGTTACAGCCCAGATCTTTAGGTCTAAGAAATGCAAATAAATGAGCTACAGTTTTTGTTGTTAACCATTTTAGTCAAAGACACGTGGACTTTTTTGAGTAATGGCTGTTCAGGTGGATTGAAGACAGGCTTCTTCCAGGAGATGGTGAACAGGCTGAAGCGTATATCTGGAACAAGGCAGTTCAGCATAGGAGTTAGTATATGTTGGGGCAAAACCAGCAGAAGCTGTCCTGGAAACCAACTGCTTTATAGCCAGGATTTGTTGTTGTTGTTGTTTATGTGTAAAAATCACACCAAATTTAGCATAATTGTATTGTCCATGATGTAAATTTGAAATTCAGTTAGCTGTAAACATTTCATGTTTGTTCAGCTAATTAATCCTCTAATAGCTGCAGTATTCAGATGAGAAGCTCATGAGAATAGATATGTAATTAGTTTTCTAATGTTTTATTTGTGCCAACTCCATAAGACTGCTTTGTAACCAGCAAAGAGGATGGAAGTGGAGATCCCAGATTACTGGAGGAAAATAAGCAGAGCATTTTCCTTGGTGGAAGCACGAGGGACCCCCTGTTTTACATCCAGGGATGCTGACTGCAATGCTCAGGAAGACCCAGGAAGGAAATCTCCTAGAGCACAAAAAAGCAATGAGAAATAGCCAAAACAGACTTGTTGAGAACAGATCATTTCAAATAGTCCAACTCCCTTCTTTGACAGGATAACTGGCCTAGCAACTAGGATACAGCAGTAGGAGTGACATATCTAAACTATCCTCATGACATTTGGTTTGTCACCAAGGACATTCTCAAACAGACTCTACAAAAGCTTCCCCCACAAGGAAACAGCATGAGCAGGATCCACAATCAGCTGAAGAATCATAATGGAGCCACAGTTATCAGTGACCTGCTCCTGTGTCAGCAAGCTGTCTCCAGTGGCATTAGATGGTGTCTACACTGTATTCTGCCCACTCTAGTCAATATTTTAACACCATCAAAAATCACACGAGAAGTTTAGGAACATTACTAAAGCAGGAGGAGATGT
Organism: Climacteris rufus; assembly: GCA_013398175.1. NCBI lineage: Eukaryota > Metazoa > Chordata > Aves > Passeriformes > Climacteridae > Climacteris > Climacteris rufus. The sequence continues at coordinate 1,051,753 of VZRZ01000211.1, read as the reverse complement.
ACTTGGGAAAATAGCATTTAAATTCAAAAGATTCCTGGCAAACTAGAATTTTAAAACAACAGGACAAATATCAAGTTAGACACATGCACAATGAGCCCAAATACACAAACAGAGGCACTCAATAAGCAGGAGGTGCAGCAGTTACAGTTCAAGCCAACAATGTAATTGGGTGTGATTGTTAAAACATTATTTTAAGAGATGAGAGGAATTCTGTATACAAGCAGTAGTGGTCACCAATCTACTCCTTTTAATGCTGGAGTCTCTCAGCTGGAATATAGCACCCAAATCTGAGCTTCAAACTATAAAAACCCAGAAAGCATCCACAGAAAAGCAAGAGAGATTAAAAATACTAAAAATCATCCTACAAAGACAGACTGTACTTATTTACAACACACACAAACAAATCTCATTAAAATTTTTCAAGAGCCATTTCAAAGCTATGTGTCTGAAAATCATGTACATCATATTGGGCAGATTTCAAGTCGTAACTCAGGTCACTTCCAGGCCCCATTTCTATGATGCTTTTCCTAAAATATTTCCAACAAGCCAGACCAAACTCTAGCACTGCTTTCATTGCATAGAATAGATGTAAAGGAAGAAAGGCTTACACAACTTGCAAAAGATAAAAACTGAATTACATAATCTATATAATTCAAAATTAACCTACTTAATCTATACTTAACCTAAAATTAAACTGTGTAAGATTCTTCTCAAGAGAAGCATACAGAGTCAAAGAACTTGAGAGCAATCACTCCTAGTGTCCCTACATGCTACAGTAATCAGAGAAATTCAAGAAAATGAGGAAGGAATGCTACTTTTAATTCAGATTTAACATACAGTAATTGAGAGAAAACTCCTTTTACAGCTGCAGAAAAAACGAAATTAGTAATAATACCTGCCTTCCACATCAACCGAGATGCATAGTATCGCATAATTATAATGAAGGACTTAAGATGATTCAGGAAAAAAAATTAAAAATATTTTGACACTCTGGCACTGACCTCAGCAGATGGAATTGCATTAGGCTTGTTAATACCAGATAAATCAGACTTTCCACAGGAGATCACATGCCTATGTTAACTATCTGTAAGAAATTGAAACTCACTTTCATAGTGCTATGATTGATTATGAATAAGCTTTACAATACATTTTTAAATGAAATGTCTTTTCAGTTTAGTGAAAACTAAGAGGTGCTTGAAATGGCTTTGCTTGTACAAACTATACATCATGTCTACTGTAAATCTGGATGAAAAAGAGTTTTCTATGTACCTACAATGGAGTGATGAAAGGTCAGAGAGAGACAGTACTGCTATGGGTTTCTTTGGAGGTTTTGGGCCAATAAATGAGTTGAGTGGGTCACAGGACTGGGTGCTGTGAGGGCTGGATGATTTCCTTGGCTTTGCCATTATCTCAGAGCAGCATCAGACAAAAATCACTGAACCGAGAACTCATTCCTAAAGTTAGTGGTACTCCGTATGTTTTCTGAATCCTTACTTATCCATGAAGGAAAAGTACTATTTTTAAGTACCTTATTTTAATTAACTCATTCGACATCCCATAGCCAACAAACCTAGGCACTCAAAAATAACCAAATAAAATCCAGCTCCCACAGTAAAGATGAATTTGTCTGTATTTGTAGCATGCTTTAGAGTCCTTAGACAAAAGAGGCCTCACAAATGTTAAGCACTGATTTCAGAAATAAACCATTTACACAACGCCTTTGTTTGGGCATATGAGAAAAAAGGGGAATGTATGCAAATAAAAGGATTGGTAAAGTCCCTGATGATATGACAAAAGATGGGGTGAAAGTAGCCTAAATCTGTGTAAGCAGGGCCAAGTGTCTCTTAGCCAGGTGGGTGTGTGGCAGTTGCCACCTGCCATCTGCCAAGCAGAACAAGGTGACACTTGGTCTATATGATCTGTCACTTTGTGGCCACAACAGATGATCAGAATTCTTCAAGTGTTCTCAGACTGGACCTGTAGCATCTTGTAGGGCCCTGAGCCTCATTTGCAGCTGTAGCAATAATTTTAATGGAATTATCAATTAATTCATCTGAGAAACTCAAATATTGTCACAATCTTGGACTTGAAAGTCAAAATAAAATGTAACTGATGGTGACTTTGAAGTTTATTGGTATGAAAGTTGACATTTAAATATGCTTTAGGCTCTGACACATTTCAGGGACTACAGCACTATCCAGAACTACATTGTATACTAGTACATCAGACCATACATTAATAACTCTGTTGGATGATGCATTTTTGGTGGCCAGGTCATTGTGACTGCCAAAATTAGCTGAAGAGGTTCAATTTCTGCTAAACACTAAAGCTGGTTTTTGAAGCAATGTGATCAGGTCCAATTTAGAATATTATGTGATTCTGTAAAGGTAAAGAACACGTGTACTTCTGTCATAAACTGACACATGGATTTATGAAAATAAACAATCAAGTGGGAGAGAAATGGTATTGCTCACCTTTACTGCTGATCAGTTCAGCGTGTATTTATTCATGTCACACTTATGCACTCTTGGAGCATAGATGAATGTATGAGTAGATATTATGCTGTGCTAAACAAGTTCAGGGTGCCTGGTCACCTCTGAACTTCACACCATGTCACTGCCAGATTGAGGCCAGGCATAAAAATGAAGGATGGAAGGGCAGGAAGAGCATATCTGCGTGGAGGTAGCACACAAGGCTGTAGTGAACACACCAGCACCCGGCTAAGCTCTGAGGAACCCTTTCCCTGTGTTGCTGCTCTTGGGAAAACCATTCCTGGGTACCCAAGTGCTCATCATGCCCGATTTGTACCTCCCATGTCAGTGGCAGGGAAAAATTGTCCAAAAGTCCCCAAAAAACCCAAACCAAATCAACCAAAAAAACCTATCAAACCAACCAAACAAAATTTAAAAAAGACAAAACAAAAACAAAACAAAAAAAACTAAACCAACCAACCAACCAACCAAAAAACCTCAAGAAGATACTATTTTGCACAGTTGGAAAACCTAAATGCAAAGAACTACTAGCCGGTTCTGGTGACAGATGCATAAAGTAATTGCTAAAACAGAGGAGGAACTTGGAGCACCGGTCTTAATTTTCATCATGCTCTAGTGATTTTATTTTATTTTTTTCTGTGTTTCTGTGGTGATGATTGTCTCATTTCTGCAATTACCAAAGGTGTCTTTCTCGGTCATGTTTTTCTCATCACAGCAAGGGTGTAGTGCTAATGAGTTTTTCCAAGAAACAGAAATACACACTGGCAGTTTTTCAAACTGTAAACTGGAATTAAGACATTTCTTTTGTGAGAAAGTCTCAGCAGCAAATCATAGTCTACCCTGTTACACATTGGTTATGAGAAAAGGAGGGTAAAGACATGCAGTTACTTGAAGGAAAGGTTACCGTAGGTTTGGGTTTATGGTTTTCTTTAGATAATTTTCTGAATTTTTTTCATCCAATTTGTCAATAAAATCCCTAAATCATTTATAACAGTTTGTGACAGCATCCATTATATTTTGAAACAATGTGGACAAAACAGGAAAAATCCTTTCACTAAACTAATTTAAAAGCAAGGTGTTGATTCAAAGACAAGAATGAGTGGGAATAATTAGCTTTTCAATATTTGAATCAGCAACACATTATCCGTGATGCCATACTATGTGACATAGCTCTCATAAGCTGCAGGCTATGCTCAGCACAGCATTAGTTTCCAATGCTTTTTCCATTCTTTTATCTGCACTAATCTGGGGTGCAATATGGTGGAACATGGAATTCCTAATTCTCTCTAGTTTTTGCTTTGTGTGATGTTTTGCTCCCAAAACGACAGAGCACAGCCTAATGCTCACTGTTTGAAAAAATAAAAGGATAAAAGCACCACAATACAGTGTGGGATACTAAAACAATCTACAGGAGGAGATGCATTCTGAGCTTTAGCAAAGAAAACTTCATCCAGAAACAAACTATAGGAGGCAGTGAATGCTTCTACCTGAATTATGTGACAAAGAAATGCCAAAGCATACACGTGTAAAATATGCTCAAACAAATTCACAATAAAGGAAGCATACAAAATTAAGCCCTTAGTAGTCTGAAGCCATGTGCCTGGCATTTTCTTATGCCACCTTATCCTGATACATGAGAGTTGTGCTCTTTCTCCTGTACATGGCACACAGCCGTAAGGTAAGAATCCACTGGCTGAGGCTTTCCTGGTGCACATTTTCCAGAGTGCTGTGGAATGGCAACCAAGTTATGGCTTTTTTTTCTTTTCCCTGATCTCATTTGTCACAGCAACCTTTATTTAGTCTTTCAAGTCAATCTTCCATAGAGTAGCCTTTTGTATCTACCAGGAAAACACCATGTCACTGAGACAAACAACAACAGTGTGATTCATGCTAGAAGCAGAGTTCGCTGTCTGCTGGCCCTCAGCCCGGATCCTGAAGTGCCCACACTTACTTTGTAAGTCTGCATTACCATAAAAGCAATATTTTATTAGCAGAGAATTTCTAATTCTTAATGTATGTCCGGCTTTTTATGGCTGCGTGATATGTGCAAAATTCAAGCTTTTCTTCATTTCCTCTTCACTTTAAACCAATTAAACACGTCCTGGCTGCAACACCAGCTCCACTTCTTTCCAGAAGTATTCTGGCACGCTCTTTAATAAGGTCTTTTTTTCTTGGAATAAGGCCTGCTTCTCAAACCTGTTCACCTTCTTCCACATTATCACTTTCAAACACCTTGTATAACAATTTTCATATTTTGACTGTATAAATCATTTTGAGATCAAAGAGTATTGTCTGTAAACAAAAATGATGAAGATTTATGTGGAAAATTGCTTGGTGCTTTCCAACCCGTTTTTTTTTTTTTTTAAACTTGAGTTGCTGGGTATTTCCTTTCAGAATAAGGATGATTGCATTTTCCACAGCTTCTGCTTTGATCACATGAGGTGACCGCCTGAGGCATCACGCTCTTTGCAGGGTCCTCATTCTATTCTGGGACACCAGAAAAGAGGAGATTGTGGCAACAGAGAACAACTGTAAGCACCAACTCATACACTGAGTTTTCACTGGACAGTCAAGCTATAGAGAACCACCTGAATACAAGTAAAGCAAAACAGCCCCCAAATATGATAGAACTACCAACTCCCCCATATTTTATGCAACTTTTCAACCAATGAGTTTTTAGTAATAGACAAATAATGGTTTATCATTAATACAATTACCAAGTGATTCGCCAGGGATGGCACTTGTTTCTAGAGGAAATAAATGTTCCTGTGTGATGTGAGCACACATATTTGTATTTTAAAAGATGATTAAAAGTGGATATAGGGCCCAGGAGCAGAGTTAGGCCACTGAAATCTGGCTTAAAACTTGCAAATGTTGAGACCATGCCAAGTAATCTGCTTAACCAAGGAAAACCCCAGTAAACAGCCTATTTCCTGAAAAGTGTACAGCAATTCTACAGCCAGAAGTTTCCCTTCTAACTTGCAAATAGAAATGCTTTCAACTACTGCATATAAAAAAGGAGCAGACTTAGTGCAAGTAATTTGAGCCCCTTATTCAGCATCGCCAAGAGTTCTACACAATGAAACAGTAAGGCATAGGATAGTCTTGCCAATTAGTTGCCATTTTCCAGTTTTTAGTACTGAAATAAAAGTGCTCATTAGATCATGGATGGAGGTGATTAAGAAAAAGACAAATATATATTCCATCCTCCACTTCTCCAATAATGCTTCAGAAAAAGAGTCCAAGCCAATATAGCCATGTATCAAACCAGAGACAAGGGAGCTAAAATACAGATCACAAAAAAATCTACAGCAGAACCAGAAAATGGACTTGGTCCCAGCTTGTGTCTTCAGACACTCCTAAGATTACATTGTTTTAATCCTATTTATAGTAATGTTATACAGCTAAACTCAGAGTGCACATGTACCATGCTGTTCTATAATTATTATGGGTAGCAAAACATTGCATTTCTTTGTAAAGGACCAGCATTCTGCTGTGATCTGTTACACCTGAAGAACGGGGGATTGTTGCCTTTGCAGCACCGCCAACATAGGCAAACCTCTGCCACCAATAATACACACCTGTGCCCTACTCAGGTGACGAAAACATTTATTGCAATTCCACAGGTCTCCACAAATGGCCATGCTTGCCTCTTGCCTTATGATCCTGGCAGAGATAGGATCATGCAGGTTGTGGTCTAAGGTCTGTATCTTTATTTTACATGTAGTGCTTCTGAGAAGCATGAAGTATTCAGAAGTGTAAGGTAATAAAAACATTTAATGTCATCTACATCAGTATGACAAGAACATCTTCAACAAATTGCAGGAAAAGCTATGGAAATCACTTAATCCACAGTGTCTACTTAAAAACAAAAGAAAAGAGGTTACAGTTAAACCACTGTAAAAAAACCCATTTTATTTCTGTGTCTCTCCATGCTTTTTAAAAATTGAGCACACAATTTCCCAGGTGTCACAGAGAGGAACAAGTGTTTGAAGCGTAAGAGCAGTTTTTTCAATGAAAGGTTAAAATACAACATCCCAGGGTCACTCTCCAACGCACCATCAAAAAAAGTAGGATCACTCCATCTTTTACATGCATGTAATTAAATTAACCATTGAAGTGACTTTTGCCAGCAAGTTTTGTCCGTTTTTAAAGGGTCTAAATGTTACAATCAGTTCTACAACCCAAGTCCCACTCTGTGGTATGAAGCTAATGCCGCAGTAGCACCTCCTTAATTGACCAAGTGCTTCTGACAGCCTCGACCTGCACCACATGTGGGCAACACCCAAAGCAGCAGAGCCTGGGGCACCTGCACAACTCTCCACAGCATAGTGAAGATGTGCTCTGAGACACTTGGAATGAAACATGAATTTTCACTTCCTCTGCTAGACATTAACCCATGGTCATTGTACCAAAGATAGCCAAAGGGACATTGATCTCCATTTCAAAGGAAAAATTTAAGACAGTATCAGTCATAATCTATATGTTTTCCTGACACATTTCTACATGTTTTTTTTTCAAAATTTAACTAACATGCATAATCAAATCCGCCTTCCACCCTATTGTCATTATCAAGAAAAAAAAAAAAAGAGGCACCTGTTTTTTCTTTTTTCCCCAGAGAAGATGGTTTCAAGCACAGATTTTCTCTTTTTCACCAGCACTCCCTTAAACAAGTTGTATTGGGCAATCAAAGACAATCTTCAGAAAGCCACAAATCAGACATCATGAAATTATATTCTGGGCTTTTTTTTAACAGTGCTTCCTCTTTCCTACTTAAAATAAAACTGAAAGGGAAGGCAATTTTATTCAGCCAAGAACTATTTCCTCAAGATTTTCACTACTTGCTAAATAATTTTAAATTTTAAAAAATTGAAATTCCTCCATATCCAAACAATAACATTCTTTTTCACTTTTAACTATTCCAAGTTCACATTAAAAATAAAAGTCTCAATATTAAATAATGCTTAGTTCCTACAATCCTTGCAAATCCCTTTCTAGAGCAATAGTATAGTAGTATAATAATGGATTAACAGCTACCTTTCCAAGGCCTGTTCATCTTGTATCAGACCAAGTCCTTGGCACTTTCTCTCTTGTGACAAGCATCTGCTCCCTCTTGGCAAAAAGTAATTAAAATCCAGTAAGAGCTCCCTGTTCTAGGTCAGAATCAATGGTACTGATGAATGATAGTAACAAACCAGTGCCAAGCAAGAGGAGACACCAAGATAACTTTCAGCATTATAATGAAGTGCAAGTCAAAATACAGGCACTGTGCAGATACAAAAAAAATAAAAAAGGAATGAAATCCATATTTATGTTGCAGTAGCCATAGCATATAGCCATACAGCATATATGCCATAGCATATAGATAATGCACATCAAAACTAAACTGCAGTGGTAACATTCAGAAATGGACTCTGTTGCTAAATATTTTGAGCCAATCTCTACATATCAAAAATGGGGGGGGAAAGGGGATGCCTTCCAAAGTCAGTGATTACCAATGACAAAAGAAAACCACGTCTGTGTTTACAATTGGAAGTACGAATTACCATCTAATAGCATAAGACACATCTTGTGTTTGACAGCACTCTTACAGCTCTCTAGGGAAGTGCAGTGCTTCTAATTTGAAGGCTGCAGCATAAATGGATTTATATAAGGTAAAAATAAAACCTTTCGAGTTCACCAATAAACAGATCTTAAATAGTGAAAAAATATATTTGGGACATCATTTTAGTATTATCATAATATCCCTACAATGAAGATACAGCAGAAGCAACATCAGTGATGTGTTGTCTAATATCAAGTTTTGCAAAAATATTCTCCAAAATTCTGTGATTTCGATAGGATTTTATTAGCTTTTTTCTCTTCTCCAGATCATTGTATACAAGTAACTGGGTGAATGATGAAAAAGCCCCATGAGAACTTTTTACTCCCACAGTAGTTTCCCACTTCTCCAAAAATAAACATACCATTATGTTTTTACACTTGCTGTAGGTTCCACTGCGTAACAGCCTGAGAGAGGTGGGGGTTTCCACTTTACAACATACTGAAGTATCAGTGCTAGCAGGAAGCTGCTCTCTTTACAAAAAAAGGGAAGCTGCCTGCCTGCAGTGTTTTGAAGTCACCTTAACCCTATATGGGCACACCTACCTTTCCCCAAAGTCAAGCGTGATACATGCAAGAAGCTGAACCAGAAAAGTGAGTAAGCACTGATTGCATCCATACCTGTGCCAAACACAACTCAGCAACTGCAACCGCACCTTACTAATGTTGACGAACTCTGCCTTGGAATACCTTTGGTATTTAAAGCAAGTTAGGCTTTACTGAAAAAAAACAGTCTTTACATGGAAGCTGCATAAACATAGCTGGCCTCCTGAGAACCATGTTTACTAATAACAAAACCTGACTACAATTATATGCTCCTACTGCTTTAGGTTCTGATGGCATCTGCAGCAGAGCTTGGAAGGTCTGCCAGAAGATATTTGAATATTTATAGAGAAACCATGCTCATCCTCAGAGTTGTTGCAGAAGCTCTCCTGAATCAGGAACACATTTACTGTTTCAAAAGAACCACAAACAAACGAAAAACCTAGAAAACCCCCAACATTTTCACTTCAGTTCCACCATGAAGTGCAGCAGCATTTCTTCAATGATATTATTAACATGTAAAAATTCTGCATCATATGAAAGTAACAGAAAAATGTACATCCAACTCAAAAATTCATTTTGCATATTTCTTGCTTACTTCCTATCTTTCCTTCTGTTTGGATGATGAAAAACAAAGAAACAAGATTTTGCTTCAAAAACATTTATTTTGAATTAAAATAACCCATAGGTTAATTGAGAACACAAGGAGCCTAGAAGTTATTTAAAAGTCAGTTTAAGCTAAGAGTACTTGATCAAGTACCGATTGAAAACAAAATTCATTGGTAACACCGAAAGACTTGGGAAAATTCAGACTTGAAGGTACAAGTCCTTAATTCCTTATAGCCATAAAGCCATTATCACTCTCATAACTGACTCCTACCCTACTTGTAGGTGTAAATATTTACACATTCAGTTACATACTACACTTTTGTGCAAGTGTTATTTTTTAGTCTTAGTTTCAAGGGGAATGAGTTTTGTGTGCTTATTTTGCTTGTCTGTCCAGTTTCCCCTATATTTAATTCCTGCAAATAATTCAAATTTGAAAAAGGTAGAGGTCTCAGTTTTAAAGAAATACCTGCTCAGAGAAGAACAGCTCAATTTAGTGCTGTGACTGAAGTCAAAGAGCTTCAGCTGTAACAGCCCCATGTGGCTGGTGCCAGTCAGGATGCTCACAGGTCTAGTTTAATTTTGTAGTCAAAAAAAAAAAAAGTAAAATAAAGCCTTGAAACTACAATATACACCCAAATCAGCAGTACTAATCACAACAGAAAGTTCAGCTTATTAATGCAGCAACAGTGAATTTCCCATAGAAGGAAAAAAAAACCCAAGAAAAAACCCCAGGTCTTACTAAAAACCTACAAGATTGTTTTCAAGCTGTTCTGTGGTGAATAATCTATGTTTACAATAACTACAACGTGTCTTTGAACAGCTCACACCTGGATTCTCTTCAGTTCATTTCATCTTAGGTGTCAACAGAATGGCTGCCAGTTTCTCTATATTCTTTATTTTCATGTCATATTTAAACATATATAGTTAAGGATGTATCTATCATCCTGATGAGATGATTGTGCTGTCACTCTTCTTTATGCTGTGATAATACTTCTCAAGAAAAAAAAAGATTTCATAGTCTTCTATGATCATTAATGAACTAAGGAATAAAATTCTCAATTCCAAGGTTTTTATAAAACGGTTTAATGACTAGTCAATTTAGCAATATGAATATTAATATTTTACTAGAAATAACTTCTTAATGACTATTACAAAACAGCTGTCACTGGTGGATTTGAGTTGGCGGGGGGTTAACCTTTCCAACTCCTTCGATTGCCTTTCTCTTGGCACCTAGCATTTAAAATTATGCCTTTTTCCCTTTTATGTATACCATAATTTGTGCTATTTCCTTCTTATGATCCTCCCCTCTCTAAAACTATGCATGTCAAATTTTATTCTGAAACTACAAAGCATTTTCAGTGCAAAATAGCAGTGTGTTCTAATAGTAATCCATTGCACCCCTCATTTTAAGGGGAAGGAGGCAAGACACATGACAAAAATCATAGAGTGAAATAGCTGGAAGTCCACCCACTGGGAAAGGCTGGATGGCAGAACCACTGTGCAATGCTGCTGTAAAGAAATGCAAAGTAAGTATTATTTTACTTTATATGAGTCTTACATAAAAGTTTCTTTTTATTTGAAAGCACCAGTGTAGGATAATTTATAGTTAGAGATTCATATTGTTCAGAAATCACATTGGGCAGTCCTAGGCTTAAATAAAAGTTAGTTCAGACATTAGAGTGCAGAAGAAAGAATCTTGGAACTATGTGAAGCCAAACTGTGCACTGGGAAATCAGGCAAGGACACTGCAGTAACAGGTCATTGTAAAACTCAGTATTGTTGGTATTTGCTTTCAAAACACACTCTTATTGCTGCCCGTCCTTTCCTTCCATCACTTCTGACACATCTCTGGTTATGGGACTCATTGTGTGCTCCTCAGGCATCCATTTCTCAAATCTCATCTAAACATACACATCACTTGTTAAAGTCAAATCATTCTCATCTATTACTGGTGTTCATTGCAGAAACCCTAACCTCTGCAAGCCTAAATTATGTATATTCCACCAACCTCTTCCAAAAGTATTCTAGTAGCATATAGTCATGTCCCCATCTTCTTACCTTCCCCTTCTATTCCTTCACATTTCCTCTACAGAAATGCCAGTTCCATTTCCATAAATTTATGTCATTGTCTTCTGCAACCATCTTTGCTTTCTTCCTCATTCCTTTGCCAATTACTCTCTCTAGTCTCCTTATTTCTACATCCTAAATTTCTATACCTTTACACAAAACAAAACAAAACCAAACCCATCTTACCACTAACATGATGTCTTCAGCAACTAAAAACTAATATCACATACATAGAAAACTCCTTTCACTGTTGCCTGATTTGTCTCTGCTCGGAACATTTTACTCTGTAGACATACATGGAACAGAGAATTTCTCATCTCTTATTATTTTACTTATCAAGGACACAATATCATTAGGGAAGCTTATTCAGATCTCCAAAGAGAATACATCTAAAATTTTCTGCATTTTTAAGAGGTTTTGAAGAACATCTCGTATAAATTGGGCATAATGCTGCAAAAATCAAGTACAAAGAATGGTCAAACGAAAACTATTTTTTTAAAAAAGGCAACAAGTTTAATTCCAGAGTGTTAGTTCCTAGCTGTTAGATTTCCATAGAATACATTGTAAACAGTTTCTAGGTAGCTTTGTAGGAATTTTATATTACAAAAAATAAAAACAAAACCAAAAATAACCCAAACCACAAAAACCCCCAGAAAGCAACAAATTAAGACATCTGAGAGATGCTGCTTTAAAACCTGACTACACCAGAACTGGAAATTTTGAAAAATTTTAGAACTAATGATACAAGAAAGCAGACAGTTAGAAGGAACGCATGCCAAGTAACTACTTCCTTTCCTTCACAACATCTGCACACTGGTCTGAACCAGGATGCCAAATCCTGTAACCCCAAATGCAGAGGAAACAGCAGAACAGCCTTGGTTTCTCTGCAGCTTGAGGATGGCAGGGCTGGAAGTTCCCAGCCAGTGCCCAGCACACGACCCCTACGCAATGGAAGGCTGACACTCAGAATTTCCTCCCAGAGCACTTTCATTTTCCCTGGGTATAACAGTGCCAGCAAAGGGGGCTGGCCACACTCCCTGTACGCTTGGCCCAGGCACGGACACGGCAGCGGCACGGCAGCTCCTGGCCTCTGCCACAGCTCCGAGCAGGAGGGGCTCAGCGTGCCCAGCGGGGACAAGCCATGGTCCTGGAGAGCCTGGTGAGTGCGCACAGCGCTGGGGGCTGCTCTGTCTGCTCTGCCTTCCGCTGGGGCTTCGGGAGCCATGGGCGGCTCCGGGCAAACTGTGGCGAGAGTAACCCTGTGCTGGGTATGGCAGAGCTCAGCCACACACAGATACAGTCATTTCATACCATGTTACAGAGAAAGGATGTTTAAAATTGTCATGCAGTTTATGAATTCACTGGTTATTCTGTGGACTGCGTCACACTTGAAAGATTACGTGGTGGTAGCTCTATGCTATGGTGGTGTGGAGAAATGGAAACAGGTTAATATTTCATGTTATTGTGGTACATTAACTTCTTTTGCTTGAGTGGAATAACGGAAAAGGCAGAAACATTGATTTGAATGAATATTCACCAAGTGAGATGGATTCAGTATTGTGCAGGCAGGTTTAAAGTGATGCAGCACACTGAGAAGTCATAAACACAGAATCAAAGTCCTGTTGCAGGGATGTTGGAATTTTGTTTTGGAGTCAACCCATCCTAAACTCAGGTGATGCTCCTCAGAACATCCATAATCAAATTTCAGATATTTGCATCAAAGATAGATATTTTTTCTCAAGAATTGCTTTCAGTCCCTTTTTTAACAAGTTAAGCAACAATGCTGAAATTTCAAGAGTAAGAGGGTGTTTGAACTGCAACAAACATACACCTGGCTAGCTTACCAACAGAATAAAAAATATTTTCTGTAAGATCAAAAATACAGCTTTTGGTATACTAAAAATAAAAACAATTGCAAAGGGGTGTTTTTATTCTAACTTCTGCTACATCAAAAAAGCTCTCCTGGTACTTTACCAGGAAATAAAGGTTTCTGCTGCACCAAATAAGATCCAATTCTGGACTAAGTTTCTCCATCTGGTGAATTTGAGCTTTAAGTGGATTGGTAGGGACCTGATGCACATAAGTCAGGCAATCCCTTGAGAAACGATTTTCAAATTAACTAATAAGATATTGCACTGCATACAGCTTATTAGAAAGAAACAGTCAGCAGCAGCAGCACACAGCTACTGTGCCTGGGATTTAAAAGCTGGATTTAGCTGTCATGTCCATAATTCTGAGGGCATTGGTTATGTAAAGGAGTAGGTGAGAGGAGGGTTTAGTTTCATATTAAGGAAAGTAAAAAGGCTCTACAGAATGTAATAGCAGGATTAGTAAAAAGTACAAGGCAGCTTTGCTCCACTATTTACATACCAAGGCAATTTATGGAAATCCTCATATAGAAAACAAGATTGAGAAACAACTTGCTCTTACATTAAAGGACAAAATATATTTTTCATATTAAAATTTCATATGTGTAGAGAAGAAGTGGGTATTTTTTCACAGGATACTTTAAAGGTTAGTTCCCCAAGGACACAGAATAAGATTAGAGAGCTTTTTGACCAACACTGATAGTTACTATAGTAATATCTCTGCAACTGTGCAGTTATCCAAGTGATCTACATGCCACAGCATTTCTGTGCATGAGAACATTGACATTAACTGCCTTTCATACTGAGGGGGAAGTTAAAGGTACAGAGAGCAAGCAAATGCCTTGAGAATAACATTTTAAAGGTAACATCACACCTAAGACAACACTTCAGAACAGATAAACTATAAAGGCAACAGATGATGTGGGTAGTTGAACCTAGCTGGGCAGACAGAGGAATCATAAGAATTAAGGATGGAAACTCAGTTTTGGCAATATATACAATCCTGACTACAGAAAATGAAGTTATCATTAAAACAATCTTTAGCAAAGCTGCCAGTTCAAAACTAGAAGGATATAAAAATTTGAGATTGCACACCAGAATGCATCAGTGAAGTCTACCAAGGTAGTACTAAATTTAGGGTAAAAAAGGTACTAAGAGAGGAAATCACAGGACAAAAGTCATTGACTTTAGCCTTATAGAAAAGTCACATACTCGTGGACAAGTGATCTTGTATGTGATTGCAAAAAAGGGGCAATTCAAAATAAAATATAAAACCATCACAGAGGACTGAAGTGAAAGTGCTTTGCTTGGAGTACATATAAAGACAGTGACTACTGCTTTCTATTTTGTGAAACCAACTTTAGAACTTTCCCATTGAAACAGAACAAGTTACCATTTCTTTAATGCAGATGAAAGATTAGAGGCTCTGAAAATAAAGTAAATGCATAAATAATTCACTTGAAAATGAAGGTTATTGAAATAACTATTTGATGCTTTGACATGTAAGCACCTCCTGTTTCAACCTTTAGCTGCAGTTGTCATGGATGTAGGTTACCCTTTGTCACACAGCCATCCTTGCACAAGCCCTTGCACAACTCCTCTCCCGTCCTAAGGAGACACAGGTCAGCCTTGCTGTCACATCCCATTAGGGGAAAGCTGATAAAATGGACTGGGATTCCAAGGTGACATAGCTTCTTTCATTACGTGTGTTACAATATTGATTAGATTAGGGCTGAAGCCCATCTTTGGCCTGATACTGACCCATCACATCTCCTGGGAAATTCTGTGGCGTAGGAAACAAAATTGAAAGTGACTGGAACAATAGAGATGTTCAAGATGGTTATAGCTCATGGGGCTCACACAGATGTGACAAGTACTGATTTTTACTAACTATGCATCCTAATACATTAATCCCAAACTCGACAACTATGTATTACATTATCTTCTTCACAGTAGTTAGCCTTCAGGAGTTTAATGGCATGAAAATAACCCACCAGGGATTTTTACTTCTTTCACTGGAGTAAATAGCAACAAGGTCAAAGTGCTGCCTAGCTAATTTTATCCATAAAAAGTTCAAAGAGTAAATAAAGAGCAGGTCGGTTGGCACTCTGTGTAGCAAACCTTGTATCAGCTGTCTCCTGTGGTATGTTTAGTTTTAGATGTTTCACTCATGCAGGACAGCTGAAGATTCAATTCAGAGAACCGCACAGCTGAGCCATATGGCACCACGTAATTGCAGCAGTTAATAGCTAAAGACCCCTACACCTGTCCTTATGTTTTCAACAAGCTTTACTTATTGACACTAAACACTTCTAATATAATATATGTTCTTTGTTGAGATAGGCTTTGTATGTGACAGATTTGACAGGTCTGGAGGTAAAAAGGACTACTCTGAATTGCCAAATGTGTTTGTAGATTTAGACAGAACGGAAATTGGAGTTTTGGGGTTTTTTTACCTTTTTTAGTGTTAGGTCAGTTTTTCCTCTTTCACCTGTGGGCTACTTTACAAATACCATCAGTAGGCACAGCTGAACTACAAGGAGCCTGAGCAGTAAGTTCAGTAAATGTCACTCCTTTTACCTACACCTTTACCTCCCACATATAACACCCACTTCCTCTGACAGCACCTAAACTATGGTTTGAATTTTCCTTTCTTCTAAGTGTTCCCTCCTTCTCCTTATCTTCACACAGCTTTTCAAAATAGGACAGCTAAGCAATTAGCATCCCATAAGTAAAATAAACATTCTTATTTGCAGTAGGGAAGCTGCAGCACATCTGTACCACTCAGTAACACCCCCAGCACAAGAAGATATGCACTGTGATAGCCTGGGAACCACAGGCTCTCATGAAACAACACCTTCCAAATTGGCTTCTTGTATGCTTCAAAGGATAAAGCAACATGAAGCAAACACCAATTGTGTATTTCATTTCAGTTTAGCATGCCAGGACACTGCATCTAGATGCTTGTTTTATTTCCATGGGAGTAGAAAAAACATATCAAGAGGAAAAAAAAAAAAAAGAAATCTAAGATTTTCTTCTGTATAAAATGCTATTTCTTAAATGTGAAAATACACATTCCAGGTTACTGCTTTGATCCTTTCCACAACTACTAAGCTTTCTTTAAAATTAAGTCCAAGCAATCCCCTCACCCCATTCTTGAAATGGTCATTCTTTTTTTCACTCAGAAAACAACGACTAGAGTTTCTCTGAGTGTAATTCTAGTTGTTTGGGGGTTAATAGAAACTTCTTGTATATTACTGAAAGATTTGACAAGTAATTAGCATTCCACTGAAAAAGAGTAAAAATTAAGGGCCAATAGAGAAAGAACGATACTTGCTTACAGATTTACTTTAATTAAACTTGCTTTAAATACATTCCATGATACTTAAACTGAATGAGATTCATCTATCTACATGCATAAATATTACTCCAAGATCCAATAAACTCAAGCAATATATCTTTATGCTCTGCAGAATCTTACCTTTAGGATATTACTGTGCAGACTTCAATTAAGATGCAATAACAGCTTTTACATCAAAAAACTATGGTTTACACCTTGAAAATGGAAAAGAACGAATATTCTATAGACTGCCCAGGAACAGTGGATCCATTTTTTATGCTTTAAGGGCTGAAAATTGTGGGGGGAAGTTTCAGCCGGAAGTAGTTTTGTCTTTGGAAGGGTACAGTTCATCTCCCAGATCAAAATGTTCAGAAGATCCCTTCCTGCATTATCAAACAGTGTTCTCTAATTATATTACACTTATGCCCTTGCTCATGCCATTAAAATCAAAGTGGTACAACAGCTTCACTTCCCACACATTATAAAATAATGACATATTGAGCACAGACCAAGAGGAAAAGGTAATAATTCCTCAATACCGTAATAGACAATTTAAAAAAGTATTAAATGGATATTTTTGTTGCACATAGGTATTTTTGTGAAAAAAAACCCTACCCATTTATTTTTGCCCAGACTAGATGACACAAATCTAAGAGGACATTTGCATTGAAACTCTTCATTCATATTAACATGAGAAGCACTTTCTCAAAGACAGTAACATGCAGTACACGTGTGGAGAAACTAACTTTTCAGAAGCTTTAACTAGCTTTGTAGCCAAAGATTACTGTATACTCTATTTGGCCTTGTCCCACTTCTGTGTTCCTACTTCATCATCTTTCCTGCATTCCCTCCTTACATGTACTACTGTCTCAGCTCACCCACATCTCCTGCTGTTGCCCCCAGCAGGTACATGTTCTCTGCTCCACACTAATCCCACTATGTGGCCCAGCTGTCTAATGCAGAATTAATTATATTCCTCTCCTACCCTATCAATTGCTGGCCTCTTCATTACTACTGCTGGGTTTAGTTACCAGAAAGAGGATTTATTTCCATTCCCTGCTTGCCTTCACTCCCCATCATCATCTGGTCTAACTGAAGAGATGTGCTGGAGTCGGGCACAGAAGCCTTAGCAAACCTCCAGCTCTGCCACCTGGTACTTTGCAACCCAGAAAGAAGAAACTTTAGTGGAAGGCTGAGAGTTCTTGCTCTGTGTAGATCACAGGCTGTGACAGAAATGGACTTGACACTCCTGGTTTTGTTTGATGGTTTCTAATGCGTCTGCCCACTAGAGGAACAGAAAGCAAAGGCATCCTAAAGCTGGCTCTCAGCTGTATGAGTTTGCTACTTTGTAAACTTCAGAAGGAAGAGGGTGAAGATGCATAAAGCTTTGTACTGTGCACAGCTTGCTTGTGTCAGGGTGCTTTCCTCTCCCTGGTGATTGTTTTAGCCAGAGTCTAAGGTATAAATGGTGTCCCCTGCCCATACTCCCTCTCACCTGCAGAGAAAGTGCTTCCAAGTCAGGCTTGAAAAGTACTACATAGAATGTCAAAAGAAGTGTACAGGAACCCACTTTGAAATTGCTGGCATTTTGGAGGATGAAAGAAGGTTGAGATCTCCAGGGCCCCAGCCTTACAGGCACTCAAAAAAACCTCAATCCCTTAAAAAGACAAGAAACAGAAGGAGAAAAACTGCCTATCTCTGTATTTAGAAGGCCATATATTTAAATCCATGGAAGAAGGAAATATTCTGGGAAACTGACAGCAAAAAATAAAACAGCAGTCAAACACAGTAAGCTGACGTGGGGTATGACCAGACCCAAGTTACCCCTGCATTGTGCCCAGGTCCATGGGCAGAGACTGTGGACAAATAGAAGCAACTGCACATTTCTCTGACTTGTGCTGTGGGGCATCTGTATGTACTTCAGGACTAAAACCTGACAGCAGTACTTAATGGTTTCAAATTATAACCAGAATCTAGACTGGACACATTATTTTATATTACCTTCTATCAGATCTTTTGACCTTGCTTTAGCCACAGAAAAAAAATATGAAACCCGTGTTTGCATACTTGAATGCAAGAAGGAGCTGGTATCCCCCTTATATTTTTCATTTCTGAAAGTCTTAAGGGAGAACACACAGTAAATAAACAGTTTAACAGACTGTAAACAACTAAAACTTTGCCTCTTGCAAAACTATAGTCAGTGTGATTAATCTTTCAGGAATTATATTAAAGTGCAATAACTTTCTCTGTAGCCTGACAATACCCAGGAGAAAAGATTCTCTGCCTTGAATGAGACCATGAAATTTGATTTGCATATTCTAAAGACAGAAAAAACAAGCCCTTGATTTAGATAGATTTCTTAACAAAAGCAGCAGCATCTTCCTGTTTTGATCACAAATTTAACAATAAAAAGTAAAGAAGTCAGACTGAGTGCATGACAGAACAGGAAAATCTGCATGAAGTAGCCTTCTCCTGTAATTAATAAGAACAAACTGACAGACATTACATCTGCTCTGCACCTTTCAGTATCATGACTCAGACCTGCACTGTAAAAGCTGTACACACTGCTAACAGCTCCTTTCTTAAAGGGTTGTTTGGGCTAAAGAAAACTTGTGAACTGAGTAAAGAAAAATTCAGGGCATCAGTCACTGCAGGACTAAGATAACATCTCAAACTTCTGGGTTTTGGAGTTTGCACTTACTCCTTGGTACTTTCTCACCACCAGTCAGACCAATAATCAGGCATGTCATGACTGACCTTGAGTTTTAGGCAACGAACTCTAGCAGACTTGTTAAAAGATACATGGAAATCCATGGAAATTAAGATTAAATGCAGCATACACACATGCACAGATGTAATCAGCACTAAACCAGCGTTCCAGGCAGAGGTGCCCCTACCAGGCTCTCCACTTGGCCAGTAGAAAGTTGTCTCTTCCCAAATGCTGCCTTTCCCACTCTGTTCCCATGACAGCAAGCTCAAATTTCACCACAAGTTTAGCAACTCTGTTCTGCACCATAGTCACTGATTAATGCCATGACCCTTGACTCATTAACCTCAGCAGCGACACAACAGAAGGCCCTGGGCTCACAGCTCTAAATTTTAAATTGGTTTAAGGACAGTTCTTCCTGTAGGGCAACAGTGGGACTTGCAGAGATGTTTTGTATGAATAACAGAGATCTTTTTTACCCCTCTTAGCCTTTCCTTAAATTTAGTAGCAGTAGAAAAGTAAATAGGTAACTGTTCCAGCACAACCTGAAATAATACAAAGGATCACACTCTTTGCCTACCTGAAAAGTTCAGAGGAGGCCCTGTAACAGTAAACAAGTTTTTAATCAATTCTAAAATCACAAGAACACAGAAGATAGATGACACTACGATTTAATTCAGTTTCTATTGGGCAGAATTTAGTAGAGTCTGAATGCTCCTTTCTCAGAAAACTGAAATAGGAACGCAAGTTTTAAATAAACTTCCTCTGGGCACATCTGCAGGGAACCATTCACAATCAAGCAGTCCTTGAAATTTCTCATGCCATTTGCTGTTACAGCAATGCACAAGTTTTAGTCACTGCAAGGAGCTTCAGCTGTGCCTAGGAGTTTTGTTCTTCCCAATGACCCCAACAGGAAAAGTCCTTAAAAACAGGTCATTGCACCATGGGGACTCAAAGAATCCCTGTGCTTCCAGAGAGGTGAGGTCAAACAATGCTGCAAAATGGAAATCAAATGATCAGATGGCACTTGGCAAGGAAGAAACTAGTGACAGGTCCAGGCCAGCCAGGCTCTCCTTCCAGTCCACAATTCACCTAACAGTGCATGACCAGGACAGCTACTTCCACCTCTGCCTGCCCCAGGCTCCCCACATGCCACATCGAGAGCCTGGGGACTGCAGCCAGGGCCCCCTCGCTCCCTGGCTTTGGCACAGCTGCACAACTTGATCTCAAGGCCCTCCCAAGCTCACCTGTACACACCAAATCCCTCAGGGATGGGCCAGTTGGGAGAGTTCACCCAGAACCTCGGCAGCCTCTCTGAAGTACAAGAGAAGATGCTGCATTTCAAAGCAATACTAGTACCAAGCAATAAGAGGAATTTTATACTTTAAAACTTTGATTTCTTAATTTTTGAAAGGGCAGAGAGCAGCAGGTAGGAGTGTGAGGTGGTGGAGCTATCTGGGCAGCACTGGGGCACGAGGCTGGGCAGGGAGGCTGAGCTCCCCAGGCAGGTGAGAGAAGCCAGCGGCTGCCCTGGGAGCCGGGTCACAGGAGCATTCAGAGGGCACAGCCTCAGAGCTGTCCTGGCAGGCAGCAGTGCCCTGCTCTGCCTTGAAACCATGGCAAGGAGATAAAAGCTTGCCAATGTAAAACGAGCCTGGAGAGCAGAAGCAAATTCTTCCCTCCACTGCGTAGGCTGCTCTGGAGCCTGCCAGCAGGCACTGCCACCGAACAGCTGGCAGAGTAGGCACGGGCAGGAGCACGAATGCGTAGCCTGAGGCACATTCAGCACTGACACCAGGAACAGGCACCCGTGTGCGGGTGTGCCAGCGGCTGTGTCGCAGCACGCCGCCCCTCCGTGTGGCACAGCGCGCAGCCGCTTGCCGCAGCCATGTCCTTCGGATGCATCAGCAGCTGAACTTATTGCTACAGCACCACTGCTCCTGATTCCTTCACCCTGTGTTCTCACACAATTATTTTCGATCCTCAATTAAGTTAGTTAAGGCATGAAAAAAAACCCTAACAACCAAGTGGAAGGGGAGCAGAGGGAAAACGTAGTTGGTTTTGTCCATAATCTTAGAGCTATATCTCTAATTCCAATCACAAATCATCCTTTTACATGATTGTCAGGCAGAGAAAGCTACTGCCAGCACTTCATACCCTGTTTTGAGCACTCACAATGTCTGTTTAAATTAGCAAGCAATCAGCACCCACAGCAATTAACATCCCATACACAGTATTCCAGTTGTACATTCTCTACTCATTCTTTTCTGCCATGGAAATCTTTATGACACAGGGCTTGTTTTGACAAGATATCGCTCTTTTATTAAAGAATTCTATGTACTTTTCACTCAGATTTTCAGATTCAGTCAGCCACTATATCCTCAAGCTGTGTATAACATCAACACAAAATAACAAACAGAACTCAACAATCAAAACTATTTTCTCTTCCTAAGTAGCAAAAGGCATACTATACGATTCCACCAGGGAGATTAACAGAAAAATGTTCACTATCAGTTACACATTAATAGAAAATGATAACTCTTGAAGTGGAATGGATCTAAAGACCAAAAGAAGTCTGAATTTGGCTATTCAGTCTGAATTTTGAACATAGCTGTTTGCATATAATAATGAGAACCGCAACTACCTTGTGTCAAAGGCGCTATCAAAACCTAAACCAATGCTCAGCTACATTGCATCTATAAAACATCCATTTCTTATCAATTCCCATTCATTTTCCATTCACATTACTACATACAATGCATCTTCCCCCATGCTTGTCACAAGAAAAGTAATTTCTGTTTACCTACATGATTATAGCAGGAGTTCTACCAAAACACTGGTCCCCAGACCAAAGAATTAAGACCATCCACAGAATAACAACTGGATACTTGTTCTGTGCAAGCTGGGACCAGTCTGACAGAAATCATGTAGGATGTCTTTCCCCATTGCTTTTTTCTCTCATTGGCAGTAACTGTTCCTTTAGCATTATGGACAGCATAGGTACAGACATAGCAAAAATTTTATTTTTTGAAATAACAACAAAGATCGCCTTTATTTCTGACAACACAGGAAATGAAATTATACAATTCCTGATGTGGTATGTTGTCGAGGTCGTATTTATATTTATGATATAAAATTAGTTTGAAAAAACCATGAGCTAATAAAGTGTTCCCAAACCAAGCAGGTACCATGCTAGGTTAATGAGATTTTCACCAAACCCAAGCCAAGTTTCAGGAGGTAAGGACAATTTTAGCATCTTAGGTGGTAATGTAGTTTGGACCAAAAGAGAGGACAGCAGCTGTTTCAGCTGAGCTTTGCATTTGAATTTCCAGGGTTTGTTCTAACCCCTATAAACTCAAGACAAAACTCAGTTGGTGTGAACTGAAACAAGATGTTTGAGTGAAAAAACTGCCAGTGGAAACCCCTGAGCCTGAGAATCAAAACCAGTGTTTGGACCCGCACTGCACAGATACCTGGCAAGCCTGATGCAAATGTTGGGTTTTCCTGCATATAATTCTAAGCCCAACTATGTTTTTCCACTAAAACCAAGGGTTTGAGGGCCAAGGAAATATATTCATTTGAAATGGCATCTCCTTATGAGCAAAGATAGATCATGGACCCAGCAGGAGAAGGGAAATTACCTTTGCATATTTAGTTTTCAAGAGATGAAGGAGAGAGAGAGAAATGGAACTGTGGTCACAGTGGGGAAATTGACAAGAAACTCAAGTTGTGTGGTTTGGGCAGCTTCAGGGAGTGATGAAAGATTTCAGAAGGTGAACAGATTCCTTTCTCATTAATGAAGGGGCCCTGACTTCAGATCTGGAGAACTCACTCTGAGTGGAAGGCTATTCAGCTCTCTCATTTGATTGAAAGCATGGGTCTGTTACTTATGAGCTCTCAGTAGCTTTCCTTTTAATAGGAAGTGGGGGGAAGGGGGAAAGAAGATGGCTGGAGGAGGGGAAGGAAAAGACGGGTAGCAAAAAAGGCTGGTAGCTGAACACGGGACTTCAAGGGAGTTGCAGCACAGGCCTTTGGGGAAAGGTTAAAAGCTTACGAGGTGAGTACTGTCTTGCCTGGGCTGATTTTTATTTCCTTATTCTTCACCAATATGTTATGCAGTAAACTCCTCTGCATCTTCAATCCACCCTTACCCTCTTATTTTCTCATGGTCTTACCAAATTATTTATTTTGCTAGCATGGAACTAAAAATAAATAATTGCTGATTTTGAACTTTTTTTTTCCAATCAGATATCAGCTGTATTTGAATGATGCTAAAAAAAAGGCCTAAACAAACAAAATCCTGACCATCTTCACTGCCGCAACAGGCAACATGCAGACTGCCATTCTAAATTGTAGACAGCCACGAGCTCTCATCAGACTTTGTGGAGGCTTGAAGTGTTCTTGTAGTCCTTTGCAGCTGAAAACTGAGCACAAATTATCACTAAAAGGATATGAAAAATTATGCTGGGACATTTGCCATAGCTATACAGGAATGCTCCCCAAAGCAATCAGAAAAGTGAGCAGATGACTTAGCCAGCTCAGTATTGAGGACTGTATTGACAGCTAGCTGTTTCTCAAAGGTTACTCTTTCATATGGGGGGGGCGGGGGGACAAAAATCAGACAGATAAAAAACCACTGACTTCTTGAAAGAAATCCACATACATTGCCAATGCCCACAAGAAGTTTTTCCTTGTGGGTAAAGGACAACACAGCAACAGTGTGTCTAAAGCCTTTTGTACTTAAAAAGGACAGACTCTCAATTCTTATTCAAATGCTTCAAGCATAAGTGCCTTTAGTGAATTTTAAGATAATTAAGCATGAAAAGATCTTGAATCAAAAATAATGTGAAATATTGTTATAATTATTATAGCAGTAGCGTAAGCACACTTCATTTGTAATGTCAACTGTAAAACATCAAATTTTCAAGACCTGATTCAGGCTTTTAAAAGATAGAATATCATTAGCAGTTGAATTAATATTTAAATCTTTCAAATGCAACATAGTTACGGAAGATGCTTTAAGCTCATCCACTTGTGCCAAATATGCCGAAGCAAGAAGGCTTCAACCGTTGTAGTGTTTGGACTCATCCACAGCTGTAACTTCTGGGAATGGCTGTTTTGTTCCTCAAAGGCAAACTCCAGATTATTTTATTCTACTGCAATACTCCAGACCACTTACAGACCAGAATTCACACACCCAACTGAGGGTACAATTTTTTTTCTATTCAAAAAATCAGCCATGAATTTACCTGAAAGCACGCTGGGTAGCACACAACAGTAAACAACATCACAGAAAAATTAGAGCTATCACCTTCAAAACTATACTTGGGAGCATAATGGACTCGTTAAATAGCTTTCCTTTTCAACTACGTCAACATTTCAAACAGCACTAATTTTGGTCAAAATACAAAACCAAAGTACTAAAAAAAGAACAACCCAAGACACCTAACAACAAATTTCTGAAAACAAGCAGGTGACTTTAAAGTAAACTACCTGACTGCCCAACAGGCATGATATAAATCATTCTTTGTGAGGGAATTTTTTTTCTTTTTTAATCATTGTAACATTTGGAGTGCTGTACTCTTGATTCAGTGGAGCTCCTAGGTCTGCAGCATGTCAATATTCACTTTTACAGAAATAGTATATACAGACTTAAAAAAAAAAAAGCAAAATATTTAAATTTTTGCTCTTGATGAAGCAATATTTATCTGCTTTTGAAACAAAAAATACATGCAGATCGGACTTTGAACTAAATGTATCAACACAATACAGAAAAAGGAAAAATAGTAATAATAAAAAGATGAGACCATTTTGCTCAGTAATAAAAACAGTGACTTGTGATTTTAGACAAAAAGCAACATGGCTTATTGCAAATTACATAGTAAAGCCTTCAGTGTTTAACATGCTAATCTCTGAAAAACTCTTCATCGTTCCATCACTGGAAGTGTCTGTAAGCCTATGCTAGTGGGAGGCTGTAAGTGCATCTAGTTTGCAGGAAGAAAAAGGCACTGCCACCTTTGTGAGGTTGTATGAAGGCTTCAACAAGTGTAGTTACTATGGGATATTTCCAAAATTTCAAGCAGTAATTAAGTACATGATGTACTTGAGCCTCAAAGTTTCCTTCATTTAACACGGTCAGATTCAAACCAGCTGCAATGCAAAGCAGTTCAAGCAGCAATCTTTTGGCCCAAATCTAAACCCTGTTCTCCTCAACCTCATCAAAGTCTCAGATACTCAGCATCTCTCTTATTCCTGCAGAACTCATGTGTCTTAGTACATTCCCAGTGCCTTAGAAAACAAGATGTCATTTCAAGCCATAAGCTTGCTGTGCATCAAAGGCACAGCAGGCCCATACACACTGCAGCCATCCAAGGAGTGCTCAATAAAATTACCCAGCAGATCCCACTACTGGAACAGCAAGCATCTTCTCACTTACACTGCCTTTCCAGTATCTCTTGAATTTGAGTTGAGTTTGGGGGTGGGAAAGGACACAACAGGTTTAAGGAAAGCAAATAAAGGGTACCTAAGACACCTGGAAGCGTTGACAATTTCTGCATAACAGATTTGCAGCACCAAAGTGAAAGGAGGGATTAAGTAACACCGACATCAACCTTTACTTGGGGCTTTATCTAAAACCTACTGAAGTCACTTAGATGAGTTCTGTTGCCTCTAACAAGCTTTTTACTAACACTCAGATCTGCAGCATTGGACATGATAACCTGTGGCACCCCTTCTATAAGACCACAAATTTATTATCATTTATTTTTGACAGAAGAAATGGGAATGTCCCAATATCACTAGCAAAACAATACTTCCTCACTCTTTAAAAGCATGCACATGCCTATGCCACAAGAACAATGTTAACTTCTGACTTGATCCTCTTTGATGTGTGAACACACGAGACAATTGGAGACATTCCAATTATCTCCAGTTCTAAGGTAGGCCAAAATTAGAAGCAGTGATGAATAATGGATTAGGTTGTAGTAGAAATAGCAATGCTGTGCAGAATAAAGATGAGCGTTTAGCTTAGCTGCGAATACATGAACCAGGTAAGCCACACTGCGTCCTTAAACAGACACATTGGAACTGCACATCCTCAGAATTTCAATTAACAAAACATATGTCAAAACAGAGTTTTGTGACAGTTTATAAGTTGTTTTCAGACACAATTCTGATATTTTCAGGATGAAATTAGAAGCCTAAGTTCCTGCTTCTACTTCTTTAAGAGGGTTTTTGAAAGAAATTCCCATGTCAAGTCTTGTCATTTACCACAGTAGCCTAGGAGTCAATACCCAGCCAAAAGATGTAACTTGGAAGGTTCATTAGTCAACACGTGGGTGAACACCGGCCCAGATCAAAGGGTGCTTAATGAGTCTATTAGCATTCATTTTGAATGCTTCCTGACAATCCAGCACTGTAATTAAAGAATAAAAAACTTGCAGATAGTAATGCTTTGAGTTGGATAAGACTGGAGGTCTATGCTAAGTTACAGGAAAAGATATGGGGTGGGCATTCCACCACTGCCTTATATTTCTGCAAATCTATTTTGTGGATTTTGTGAAGACTTGATCTTGGATGTTCATGATGATAGTGCAGATTGTAGGAACAAGAAGCTATATATGGCTACTTCTTTGGCTTTTGCATTCTTATCAGAGACCTGTTTTCCTTGCCCTATTTTGCTGTCTCCATAGTGCTGTGTAAGTGTGGGCAGTGCCAAGTTAGGCAGTGGTTGGCACTCAGGCTGTGCCTTGTTATTCACAGTTTTGACAGGGCTAACAGACAACAGGCCAGAGATGATTTTTCATGGTTTGTGCCTGGGTTTCTCTATGGTTATTTACAGATGCCCTTGTTGAAATGCTGTGCTGCCTTCCTTTACCAACTTCAGTCTACGTTTGCTAGTATTTTGCGAACCATAAAAATGAAGTGATTATATAAAACAATCGATGTTCTCTAGATTTTTAGTAGCAGTAAACAGGCTTTAGCAACAACAAAAAGAAATTGTTTCACTCAATACACTCACTGGGAACTGCAAAACAATAAAGTACACCTTTCAACAAATTCATAGAAAATCCATTTCAAAAGTTCATTAAAGTACTGGCTAATATGAATTCTTACCTTATGTATCATGCAATTCTAGGGCAATTTGAGACTTTCATTTGCTTTAGAAAGTAACTACCAATAAAAAGCACTGGCATATTCAATGCTTTTCATCTTTTGCCTTAAAATTACAATTCCATTTCTAGAACCAACTGCTCCACTTGAACAAACCCCTCTTTACTTCAGTAGGCGTAGGTGTGAGAGGGGGTAGGTATTTAACTTACTCTACCCAGGGCATACAGCAAGATTGTGCTCAACGTACAACACAGCTCTTTAATATGCCAACACTTGAGTGCCTCTGTAGTCTCAAATTTTCTCCACCAAATTTTTATACCAATGAAACAGTAGATCTGATAAGGAACATGGAAGTAGTAAAATGTGAAAATATCCCCTTTCCTGGAGTGATTTTGCACAAAGTAGAATATCAGAGTGTTTTGATGCAGGCTGGTGGGTAATCATGGGAGAATTTTGTCTATATTTTACATTATGCTCATAATTATTCTTAGAAGATGATAAAATGAGAGCATAATATTTCAGTTAGGTAGGAAATGGTCATGATATGTAAATCTATAAAATGTTTATGCTGAAAACAGACAGTAGAGCATTTTAAATCTCACTAATTAAACTTAGAATAGATTTCATTAAAGAATTTGCAAAGAGAGCTGTTTAAATAACTTAATGTATTTGCAACACTTCATGTGAAACAAGCTGTAGTTTTTACTTTGGTATTACTAGGTCTGAACTAATTCCCACAGTGGGATGTCTTGTAAGCTTTTCTATCTCATCTTTGCCGTGCACATGTTCTGTGGGAGCTGCAAATGAGAAAAGAGGAAATTATAAAATAGTCATAAGGAACTAGTCTCCTACACAAGAAAAGCAATCTTATTTTCAGTGAACATTCTCAAATTATCAATCAGTACTGCAACACTGTGAAGTGATTACTCTTAAGTGGCTGCATTTGGAGGCAAGGCACTTTGAAGCTATTTTCATGTATACAGATATTAAGAAGTGTGTATTACCTGACCAAAACTAACATCATTAGGAAAGTTAAAGGTATTGTGAATAGACTGCCCAGGAAATCTGCCATGACATGGAAGGCTTTTACTTTTAAACCACCAGCTCAAATATCATTCAAACAGTAGATCTGAATCAGTTCAGGACACACAGAAGCACCAGGGTGGGACGGAATGGCAGGGAAACGAAATAAATTTAAAAAATTGAGTTCACTCTTGCTATCCAAAATAATTGAAATATTTGTTACATACTTGAGTTATTATGCAACATGTGTAATATGAGCTGTACATAACATTTTACAGTTTGCATGTAGGGTGCTGTCAGTTTGTTTTGAGACTGTACAGAGATAAATCTAAATAACAGACCTGACTTTATTTTCCTGAACAAGTGGAGACCACACTTCTGAACATCACTTAATAATTCTTCATTACATTTATTGCAGACATTTCTTACAGACAGCTATTTATTTCATAAGCCCAGCATATATCTCTCAACAGCTTCTCTCCTCAGCTCTATCTACAATATGGGTCCATTACTATCTTGTCTAGCTCTGGAGAAAGAAAGGTGGTTAGCACAGCAGAAAATACAGAAAAAATAGCATCAAACAGTAGAGCACTTGCTGATTTCTGTAGAGATTATAGGCTTCTGAGCCCCAGTTCCAAAAAAATCTGTCACAAAGACAACTATTGATTTTAGGGAGCTTTAGCATCCCTGCACAAATGAAAATAAGAAGTCAAAACCAACCAAAAAAGTCAAAACCAACCAACCAAACTCCCAAAATAAACAGCTCAAAACAGGAAAATCCAACCACAGATAACTTTAAAAGAAGTCTCTAAACTGAACTAAATCAGGCTGTGCCCATTGTATGCACAGCTTTTGCAGAGCCAAGAACAGTCTAATGGGGAACACAAGTGAGCAGCAGAAGGAACAAGCTGCCCCTGAGGAAACAGTATCAGCTTTAAGTTTCCCACATGCTCATGCCTAGGGAATCCCCTTTGAAGTCGCTGGCTGCCAGGACATCTGTTTCATGCCACTGGAGCGAGGCAAACAGCTGCTGCAGGGTTGAAATCCAGACTCATCAAAACATACGTGGCTCTCTAATTCACTGTATTTGTTTTATGCTGTTTGATTCTGCCTCTGGTAAGAAGGGGGGAAGGATATAAAATGCAAAATTTAAGTTAAATAGTAAAACAACCTCCCTGAATGATTTTTAATACTGGCAAAATGGACTTGAAAAAGGCAAAGAAAAGGCTGAAAAATTCAATAATATCCTACTGACAAAAATGTAAGTGCTGCCCCTGCCCCTAAAATAATTTTCAACTAGAAATTATTCAAACTTGCTATGACATAGCTGGTTTCCAGATGAGTGCCGGTCCTAAATGACAAAGCAAACAGGTTCAATGAGCACATAGCTGATGATGAAAAAACAATTTGAGTTGTGGCTTGACCAGTTCAGACCACAGGGAAGAAAAAAGCTCCGGGAAGACACTAAATCTTTCTTTTTATTTTTAGTACAATTACATTTATGTCCTTATAAAGATATTTTCATAAAGGGTTGGGCAAAAGTAGCTCAGTCATGTAAATTCTGTGACTGATTTATGACAAGATGCTTTAGCAAAACAGAAGACTAAGTAATTGCTTAGTTAATATCACTAACACACAGGTAGACCACTGATTTTTTTTTATTTTTTACTTTCAACATTTATGCATATATAGTAGGGGGGTTGTTCACTGCACAACAGTCCTCAGCTTAACCCAATGTAAATTTGACCACATAGGGCCATAGTATTTTAGAGCCTCATATTCAATAGTTTATGCTTGAATAGTCTGTGTCCTAGGACATATAAGAAAGCATAAAGATACATATATATGAAACACTATGAAACAATAACCTATGTTCTGTACTACTGAGCATCAATTCAATATAGTTGAGTTTATGATGTGATAATGCAAGTCCTCCCCAGGTCGCTCAAACGGTGCTGAAAGACACTGTAGCTGACAGAAACCTGTGTCTACATGAGACTAAACATGTCTTGTCTGTTTGTTCATTAACTCTTGTTATTCATCAAAATGCTTTCTTAAAAATTCATTTTGAAGATGTAATTTGGTGACAGCTTCTTGCTGAAATGACCCCATATTTAACCATTTTCTCAATACTCCTCCATATATTTTCCTCAAGATATCGTTAAGACTATCACCCTTGACTCTATTCCAAATAAAGCCATTACAATTAAACCAACTGCCCTGCAAAATGAGTAGACTTTAGACTACTCTTAAACTCCCCTAATAATTGCTACTGAACTTCTCAGCAGCGTCAGCAAAAAGAGTCCAAGCAAAAATGTTTACAGGAACTGAATTACTTGCAGTAATTCAGGTAAGAGAAGATACCTCACGTATTTGATAGAAATTTGGTTTTACACTAGTACAGCGGTAGGTGAGTTACTGCAAATCAGCTCTTCAGCCCAGAAGTTCTCCCCATCAGCTCTAAAATAAAATTTGTAAAGCCAAAGAGAATGAAAATTGAGGAAAAAAAATAAATCGATCCCATCACTGATATTAATGAATCTTCCAAAATTCCTGTGGAAATGCTAACAATGTCACTGTCATAGTTTCTGCTAAAGCAAACAGAAGGTTGACTAATCACACTGGCAATTTTGATCTGCTAACTGTGATGCCCTGAAGCTTATAAACACTAAAAATAAACTTATTTTTTGTTGAGCTAGTTAAAAGAAATAGCAACCCACGTGCATTTGCAAAAATACCATATCAAGAAGATTGACATCAGCAGACATGCAGATTTTTCTTCCCTTGGGCACCAAATTGCTGATGTATGTACATGCGCCTTTCTTGGCATAATTGATTTTCACTTTCTGCTCAGTGGCAGTCTTGGAATTGCTGGTGTCACAGCAAGTATGAATATGCAAGTAAAGGACACACTAGCTAGCATAAGTCCAGAACTTCTTCATCTTGAACCCAAACTTGAGCCCAATTTAAAACAGAATATCAGTGACTTTAAAATGTTCAACTTAGAATGGCCTGAAATAAAATATAAAGAGTGCATATTACATGAACATACCTCTGTTCTTCCTTGCTAGTCAAAATCAGAATCACAAACATTAAAAACAGCTTTTTAATGCTTTTTCTGCCCTGTCTTGAAAAACAAGACATGAGAAACGGTGAGAAGGCTCTAACACCTCCTGAAAACACATAAATTGCCATTTATGTATGACAAGTTGTAGCAGTTCCTTTAAGCAGAGCAGGCCCAGCCTACATCTTTTTCCGAGATCTTTCCCTTTAGTTCACTCTCTGACTAACTTTCCTCTGCCTTTAAATTAGCTGAGGTCCTCAGACTCCTGTAAAATCTCATTACATCATTGATGCAAAGTAGAAGCATCACCCCTTTATATTTGTATTTTGTTTAATCAAAGCTGATTCATCCATACCAATCAAGAATGTAATAGAGACGCTCATGATATGCTACAGTGTTGTTTCCCAAGTGAATGTACCTTAAATCTTAATCAGCAGGCAAGATAATTCCTGAAACCTACAGATTTTTTTTGGCTAGAGTATCTATGAAAACCAGGAATCAGACTGCAGTGCTAAAATAACCATTAACATCTCAGTGGCTAATTAACAGCCACACACCAGTATCATAGGCAACTCATGTCAGATTATGTTAAATCTGTTATTTTGTCAGAGGCACAAAAAACTGGGGATGAGCACCGTGTCCTCTCTAAATCCTGGGGAAGAGCTTTCCTTTCAGTCCAAGGGGTAGCTGCAGTACTGAGCATCACTGAAAAGTCTGTTTCACATGCCCAGCAAAGAGTTGCTCTCAATGGTGTCACAGAGCTGACCTTATGCCAGTGAAAACACAGTTTGCTCCACAGATATTGAACAGATTTTTCACAACTAGTTTTCCCTTTCAGGTAAAACTAAAAACAGACATAGTGATGAACCACATCTTAACTTACTTCTGTATTTTTCTCCTGGTTTGCTCTTAAAATTGCTGGATACCTAAGGGATAGAGCTGGTCAAGACCTCTTCAGGAAAACATTTTCAAAATGAAAAAAGCCATTTTCAAGCTACAATACCCATTGGCTCTAACAAAACTGTTGTGAAGAAAGATTCGTCATGCCCCAGGTCAGAGAGAGGGAGACAAAGGCCCAGTCAGTAATAACCACAAACTGCTGGCTAGCATGTTCAACCTCGCTTCAAGCTCATAAAGCTTTGCTCAGTTCAAACCACTATTTGAAACTCTTTCCTCCCACTCCCATCTGCTGCCAAGTTATTAATGTGCCATCAAGTTACTCTGCAGCATAAATCTCTGAAATCTAGAAGCCTTCAAATTGATCTAAAATTGTTTTGAGAACAGCTTTTAAATCTTGAAATTTGTATACAAGGAAATCTTGCACAGGCCTACAAATAAGACCAAACCCTGAATGTTTGCTGAAGACAGCCACCTGAGGCTTTGAAGCTTTACTTACATTCTGCTCCTTAAATTATAAAGTCTTACACACAGTCCATGCTAACATGTGTCCATGTAAAAGCCCCATATAAGACCATTGTTGTTACTGCTCATGCAGTTTAATGGCATTTCCTGGACAAGTTCCTTATCTCATGTCCAGATAAAATGGTTCAGTCTGTAACCAAGGCCATCAATCCAAAAACTCATGCATATAATGTACATTTTCAATTCAGCATTCATTTTCAAATTCCAAACAACAATATCAGACTACATGCCTTAAGGCCTTCCGAAATGGCAAGAAGCAGAATACACTTCTGTGTCTATAATGGTGGTCAACATACAACAGGGTTTCTATACCACTCTGTGGGTGTCATGTACTAGTGTACAGTCCACTGTGTACATAAAAGGGTGGGGACGGGCAGATGAAGTCTTGATCCCATGTTGTTATTTAATCAACAATGCCAAACACAATTAGGTTCATTTTCCATGCCAATTCCTCTGGCTTTGTCCCTCTTTGCTTCCTTCAGTGCAGATGCTGGGACTCTAAAGCATGTTGACATACTCTGTTAAATGAAACCACATGTTTATTATTAACAGACTTGTGTGGAAGGTGACCAGTGGGTGACTCGAGTAGCTTGACAATGACAGCTCCAAGGACAGCATTCCTAGGAGAGTCCCTTTATGCTTGAGTTTATAGCCTCAGATCAGCATTAATGGCATTTGTAATGACTGACTTTTCTTAAGTACAATTACATTTTAAACATACACAGAGGTACATTTAAGTATGTTGTTTCCGTAAAAGCTGTTTTTAAGACAAGTAGAAAAAAAACCAAGTTTCTTCTTCCCTGACTCTCACATATAACTTGATAATCTTAACTCTCAAATTGATTTCCCTTCATTTTCATCCACTTTTCTTTGCTAATATTCCTTATTTTTACCAAGCTATTGACCAGCAATTTTCCACTCAAGCTGAGAGGTAATTGTACTAGGAAACTGTATTCAGACACAGTAAAGCAAAATCTTACTGCTCAGTTATAAAAATGTACAAAGTAAGTGCAACAGCATGAAAACATCTTTATAAGCATCACACAGATGAATACTGAGGGCACAGTGGGATTAAAAAATTTGTCAGTCAAGTGTCCATAGCACTAGCAGGAATAGAACCCAAATACTGCAAGTGTCAATCCAGGTCATTAATCATGAGATAACAGAACGTGTTATGGTGATCTTAGCCAGTGTGAGAGAGGCTGAAGCAACCTTCAAGGCTGAGACAGTCACGGCGTGGCTGCTGCTGACTCACTCTGCAGCAAGATATTGCTCTGACCAGCTGAACTGAGCCACAGCAGTGCTGCCTCAAAAGCAAGCTACAGAACGAGTACAGGCTCTGCTGATTAAAATTGCTCTAGGGTCCACCCACCAGTTACATGAGGCAATGCCTGATGAAAACATCTTCAAAATGCAAGCAATTTGCTGAGGAACAGAACTTACATAACTGCAAAAACAATTAGACCTTAGAGAGTTTCTGTATCAACAGATTTCAACACTCAGAATATAGATAGCTAAAGGTCATCAACCACACTTTACAGAAGGAGAAATGAAATAAAATGATAACATGATTCATCTGTTACATGCTGTACAAGCTGAATTTAGGCCTTCAGCTCCTCTGAATTAAAAAAACTACCTTTCCAACAAGACTGCACAGTACAGTGTCCCCAAAACCAAGCATCATGTATCCTAGGAAGGGAAAAAAAGACATTTCACCAAACTTACATCCTAACATCACCCCCCCCCAACATTTGTATACACATACCTAGGCAGGTATATAAGCAAGAAATATACATACACACGCTCCTTTACCTATACATACAAAAAGACTAAACAGACTCTGCTAGACTACTGAATGGAGGAATATGGAAAAACACCACAGTATAGATACATCACAAAGAGAGGAGAGAGTATGCCTAGCTAGCATAGTTTTCCTTAATTCTATTAGAATGTTTCTTAATTCCTATATTTCTTAGTTCCAGTGACAGAACAGATATAGTTTCTAATGTCAATAAAACCAACGAAACCCCAAACAAACAAAGAGATGAGGGATTGTTTTTACAACAGATTGAACCTGTGACTAGAGCTTAATTAACTATGTTTTGCTAAGATTAATGGACATATTCTTCTACAAGTCTCAGCAAATGTTTGAGTAGGGTGGGAAAACAGATTAGCACAGAAACAGAATGAAATCCAATACCTGTTTTTCATGCATGCTTATTTTCAGGCTTGCTGGTGCTGTTCTTAGCCTTAAATACATGTGAGTTAGTAAAAGATATTCATAGCATTCAGAAAGAAATATCATGCTATACAGTGATAGTCTACAAATTCTTACCTCCTGCTTTGGATAACTTTTTATAAAGAACTTGAAGTTGTTTAAACAAGACTTAAAACTTGTCCCTGACCCTTCTGTGGCGTTACACACTAAGGTCCTAATGCGGCAGTGCAGCAGGTCAGACCACTGCATTCAAAGCTGGGACTGCAGCCTGGGACTTCCTTGGTGTCCAAGGCAGGCTGTAACTGAGGAAAGCCTCAGGGTAAACAGGCATCAGACCTGCTACAGCACCTGCACACCCTGAAGGTTGTGGAGTACAGCTAAAAGATGGGATTGAGACTAAGAGCAAAGCAGACTTGGCAGAGAGGAAAAAAACATGACTTTTGAAGTTGTCATTTAAAAGAAAACCTTCATTTAAACAAGGGAAATAGTCTCTACAGAAGATCTGTTAGAATTTGGAAACCAAGAAAGAATTTAGTAAGCAACCAGTAAAGATGATGAGTAGCTACACATCCTTCTAAAATTAATGTGTGCTTAGGATGGATGACAGTCCTCAAATAGTGAGCAATCATGAATCTATTCCTTACACTCCTGAGTGTGTGCATGTGCCCAAATTCGTCTGCCATACCCACATACCTAGAGTGGTGTGCCTACTTCCAAAAAAGCTTATCCTACATTAATCACCATGGAAACCAGTAAAGGCTTCTGCTGCATATTCAAATAGTGCAATTAAATAAATAATTTTAATAATAAAAATGAAATTAATGAATATCTGGATACCATGTAGCAAATACAAGCCATCTCAATTCAAGTAAAATAAGAAAAAGGATGGGAAATATTTCTTTTGTGCGGGAAAGCTGTAAAGATGGCAGCCCTCAGCTGCTCCTGGGTACAACAGGTGAGGGACTTTGTGGGGTGGCTGGACGCATCCCCGGAGCCTTTCCATGGGAGATCAGCTCCTAGACAGGCACCCGAGCCCGCATGTGACACAAGAGGGGCTGGCTCCGCGTCAGCCCGATGGTTTAGGACGAGCTCTCACATCACTGGCTGGGGCAACTTGCAAAGCGAAACAAGAGCGACCGAGAGAAGAATAAAAGCGATTACTACCGGGGAGGGCTGTGCGCCGCAGTCCCGCAGCAGCGCGTCCCGCGGCTCTGCTCGCGGCCGGGGCCCCGCCGGGAGCGCGCAGAGACCCGCGCAGTGCGGGGGCCGCGAAAAGACCGGCGGACGGGTTGCTTGAGAACGTGTTTCTGGGGGAAAAAACAACCGAAAAGGGGAAAAAAAGAAAACCAAAACCGGGAAAGCCAACAAACCAACTCAAACAAACGCAGAGACACCAAACGTTCAGAAGAGAAGAAGGTGCCCCGATGCCCCCGCGGGGGCCCCTGGCGGGCGCGCCCGCCCCGCGCGGCTGCGTTTGAACGGGCCCCGCGCCCGCTCAGCCAAC
>VZRZ01000211.1:946914-1014719 GCA_013398175.1 Climacteris rufus | reverse complement strand
GGGTCCCGGGAGGGGGCTGGCACCGCAGGACGCGGGCGCGGGGGGCGGCAGCCGGCGCCGCTGGGAGAGCCAGGGCTCGGCTCCCGGCCCCGCCAGCCGGCGGGCAGCTGTACACGCTGCGCCCCAGAGGGGTCTTCGCAAACAAAACTGATGCAACAATGAACGCCTTAAAGGAGTTTAAAAGGCTTGGTGGCAAAAGCGGGATACGTTTCTCGCTAATGCATCTTTGCAGTGGGTATTTTTTTGATGGTTACCGCCCCTAAAAAGCCTGTGCAACTTCATGGTGTTAGCCAGAAGTACTCATCACAGCCAGACCATCCTGAGAAGCAGCTTTGGGCTGTATTGCTATGGGCCTTAAAAGGGAAAAAAGCAAATTGCTGGCCAGTTACATAGTACAGACACAGCAAAGGCGTCAGCTTCAGCATATGCTCCAGGGTTTCTCAGTGTTGTGTACTGCAAAGCTTAGGTCTGACAGATAAATCTGTGGAATACTGAATAACCTCAATGCCAGTTTGTGCAGAACTGTCATTTTTTGTGTCTTTTGATATGACATTAGATCCTGCATTTTCTATTTTATTTGACTGAACTGCTGAAACTGAACTCCGCTCCTCAGTGTGGTCTGCCTGGGTGCTATTAAACAGCTGCTATATTTTAACTTACAGGGAATTACACTTCCCTTGTATCTCTATCACATATGTACGCAAAGGTCTTTCGGTAAAAGCCACAAAGCAGTTGTACTTATCAGCTTCATACAGGGGTAAATCTGTCACCTTGATAAACAAGCACCGTTAATACTGGTATTTTTTCCTTACAATGCACCTAGCATTTATCTGAGCTTAAGAAGAGAAAAGTGCTCTGTATTCCAGCTGTAAACATGAGTGATTGACTTTGGAGAGTTTGAGAGGAAAAATGTGCCTTGCATTAAAAAATTGCTCAGGAGAAGACTTAAGTGCGAGAGATGAGCACAGTTAGAAACAGCTGTCAGGTTAAAGGTACTGGTAATGGCCTAATCCTTTTTCATTGACATAAGTGCTTTTCATCCACATCAATGTCTTGTCTCTTCCAGAGACAGGGAGACAGCAGCTCAGGAGTTAACGCTGCCTTCTTTTCGCTGGATCTGCTAAACAGCCTTGACTATTTCAGCAGCCAGGGGGAACTGTTTTGATGCTGAATAGTATTTCCAACCTTTACATACAGTAGCAGGATGTTTTGTTTAGCCTTCTGCACAGACTTAAGCTATAGCCAGTTTAAAAGAAACAACCAAAAAGCCCCCCTACAGCTTGCTCAAAGACTGCGTTACAATGCTATAGCTTGTGGCCAAGGGAAGGGAGATGGAAACCCCAAACCTTCCTGTGGTTTTTGTGTTGCAACAACAGGTTTGTTTCCTAACCAAAGATCTCCAAAGAGACTGTTTAAATTAGAGTTGTCTATTACACTATATGTCACAGCATTCAGTTCCACCCAGTTAGTGGTTTCATGTATATGCTAAAAAAAAAGAAAACAAAATTTTGTTCAGACAGGATATCCCCCACTGTTTCCAGTGATATCTACATGCAGAAGATGCACTTCTGTTGCGACCTGGATTACATCTAGCTGGAGAAGTGGTGAAGGATTTATCATCACAAGTGAAGTTTTTTGGCCAAAGATTAGACTTTAAAAAGAGTAAAAAGAGCAACATTAAAGCTCAGTATTTGTTTGTGCAGTAAGGCACTACTTCAGTATCTTGGAAATTCAGAAAGCATTCTGTATTTTCATCTCTGTCTAGTTTTATGCATAAAGAGCCAGGGAAAAACTGGGGACAAAGAAGAAACCAAGGACAGCAAGGAAAATTCTTACAGCTTCTGCATCTACAGCCTTAGAGAAATAGGTTAAAGTGCATTTAAAACACCAAAGCCAGCTTGTAGATGTGTGACTGCTTGGATTCAGAACTCAGCTTGAATGCTGAGGCTGCCTTCAGTCAAATATGTAATTGTGTTTAATGTATGCCTCTGTAAAACCCACACATAAGACATCCTGCAAGAAAGCTTAACCCTCTCCCCTTTCTTTGTGGCTTCTGCAGGAAACTATGCCCCAGACGCCAATATTTTCCAGCATGCTTGGCTCCAGTTGTAGTGGGCAAGTGCAGCCAGACATGGGAGAGAGATGTGTGGACCCTGTTTATCAGGATGGGAACCTTGTTTCTGGATCACTGGAGGCCTTGATAGAGCGCCTGGTGCCCACCATGGACTATTACCCAGATGTAAGTAGCCACTAAAAGTTTCTTTTTTTTTTATTTCCCGTGCTTTTACTGCATTAGTATCTGGATTGGTGCTTTCTCATGAAATTCTACCTCTGTCTGATTCTAGATTAAGATGTATGCTAGAGATACCTTTATTTTACTTGCAATATTAATTCACTAAAGATGTTACTCAATAGGAATATTCTCTGTTTTTAAATTAGAGCACTTGTTAGAAAGATAAGGCCATCTTGAACTCAAGTGAGTGCCTTAAGAACCAATTAAAAGTAGCATTAGCCACAGAATTTTCATAGTTCTAAGCTGCTTTAGCTCTAATGCAGCCAAGATTAACTACTAACCAGCTCCTACCTAGGGAACAGCTCTAGTATTTTTTTCCCTTAATTTTCTATGCATATCCTAGTTAGGCCATCAGAAAAAAACAAACAAACAACCCAAAACAGATTTTAATTAAAATACTCTCTTTCTCCAAGACATGTTAATTGCTCAGAGCTATAGTAATGCATGTTCTTGAGCCTGAAAATGATTTTGCAACTGGTTAAACATTCTCAGCACAGTCCCGCAAAGTGAATACTACTTATAACTCTAGGGTATGCAGTAAGAATCTGAACCTAGGATATTATTAAGGTATCACTTTATCACTTAAAATTACTCCTTGTGCCCATTAACAAAAGATACTATTTAAGCAAGTGGCCAAAGATCAGAGAAGCTATACAGCATATATTCTATTTCAGTTCTGAAAAAGCAGCAGCTATGACAGAAATATCCCAGCACTTGGGAAAACTAACACGGGAACAGGAAACTGCAATCATTATTAACTTGTATGTTGATGTTTATTGTAGTGGGCCATGCTATATCTTGTATGTTTCTCAGTCTAATTTGTGTAGAACATTTGATTGTGGTCTCATATAAATCACAGTCAGGTTCCTCCAAGCTCCCACATAATACACCACAGATTTTCACCATCATCATCCACAGAAGAGGGACTCTCCATATAAGAGTTCAGTGGGAATATGCAACAGAACTGCCATCAATCATCAGAATAGGATTAAAAAAGCAAAACCAGCATGGTTTACTATTCCAGTTCAAAAGAAATCCTAAACCTTATATTTAAGTATGGCTAACGTACAATTGTGCTGCCAGTACTAAATCCTGTATAAGACTCAGAGGGGTAACCACTGTCAGACATTAAATCTTGGTTCCACGCCCCCAAATACATATTGTAGAACAGATGCACAGAAGAAAGCAGTGGGTATAGCTGCTGTGGTATAACAGTGGAACAGCTTTAGGCTGCTCCAAGGAGGCAGCTCGTTTTCTGTTGTGTGATACTAGAATATGGTTACTTTCTACTTGGATTTCTGGACTGTAGCTAAGTTTTTTAAGTAGCTGCTAATGCACATCTCTTATTGTACCTTGCAACATAAGATCTATTTATAACACAGCTACTCTGAAAATGGTTCCATAAAGTATTACTTAAGGGGTCTACAACTTATTTTGGAATACTGCTAGTTTCCATGGTGCTCTCCCTTCATATCCCACGCAACAGTCCATTAGAAACCAAGCAGTCACGGACCCCACCCTGCAAGCTGCAGTTTCAGCAGAGCAAGCTCACAGCTGAACATCCAACACAGGCAGTCAAAGGCAACTCCAGGGAAAGAGATGGACAACAGCTTTAAACCAAATTCATCTCC
This sequence comes from Climacteris rufus, assembly GCA_013398175.1. Taxonomy (NCBI): domain Eukaryota; kingdom Metazoa; phylum Chordata; class Aves; order Passeriformes; family Climacteridae; genus Climacteris; species Climacteris rufus. The sequence goes on along the minus strand of VZRZ01000211.1, from coordinate 1,010,795 downwards.
TCTACAGCACAACACATAGCTTTAGTTAAACCGGATCACCCAATTTAGCTGAAAAAATTATAAAATTAGCAGATAAATAAGCTCTGAACAACATAAAGAAGCAGCTTTTATTTGAGTCATGTTCAAACCCAAGTTTTCTATTGCAGCTCAGTTACATGTTGATACTTAATTTCATGCTTATTTCTGGTTTTAGGGAAGTTGCCACAAGATTAGTCATAGTCATACTCATGTAGGCTGATATCCCCTCAAAAGAGGAGCCAGTCCTGTATGTTCAAGAGAAAAGTATCAACACCTCTCAGACTCATATCTCTGGCTATTCATGCAAAGAAAGGCAGACAGATATCACCCATTAATTATCACCAAGAGAACCTACTGGCAACATTAGCAGAGATTACCTTAGTTTCAGAATTACATAGTTCTTAGTTGCAGTACTCATCCAGATTTTCTGATTACTACATCTGAGCACAAGGCTCAGAAGGCATTCTTGTCTGTGTGCACACTGAGCTTATGATCTCAGTAACCTTCTAGACAAAAAAAGAGTGGGGGAGAAAGCAAACAGAGGATCTTTCTGTGCTGGTTACAGAGGCAAAACAAAAATGTATTTGCCGTATTGGCAGAACATGAGATAGGCAAGGGAGGACAGGAAAGATAAGGGTCCACGTTTGTGTACTGCTCTTGTGAGTCTTGTTTGTGTACAGGGACTTGCTCAGCACATAGAAAAATGTATACTCATGAGACAGAGGAGTTCAGGAGGTTAGGAATGGAATGTACCAGTCTGCAGCCCTTGTGCCCAAGCAAGAAAATGTTTGAAGAAAATATTTCACAAACACAAAGTTCCAGAATGAGCAGTGAGTGCACACAGAGAATTTTTTTTCTTTTCCCCCCCTCGAGAAGTCATCAGTGCATTCTTAGGTCAGAGAGTAACAATTCCTTCTTTAGTCTTGTGCACTCACACTCTGTCTTTTTTTTTTTTTTAAATATAATTCAGCTCATCTCTTAGCAACAACTTTAGGCACTAAAGGAATCTGGCTTCTTATTCTCTTGCAAAGCACAAGCCCCTTTTGTGTCAGCTTACGTTGTTCCAAGTGCAGAAAGGATTTTTTTTTTTGCCTCTCCTCCCAAATACCTGTCACTTGTAGGATACATGGAACATAACTTTCACTCTTATAGATTATGGAAGCATTTTTTAAATCATTCTTTATCAAACCAGCTAGCTTCATAGCTAAGTTTCCTTCTCCCAACCATCCACTTGACAAATAGAGTGCCTGAGACACTGTAGGTTTTTACACTGTTAAAAACATTTAGCCTATATGTGTATAGTAGTGCAGACGCAACAACTCACATAAATCCTTGATCTAGATAAGGCATATGACATTAGTATGAAATCTTTACTATCCAAAACAACGCTGTTCCTAACCCCTGAGACCTACCACTAAGCCGAACTGCATGGCTTAGTTCAGTCTGAAATGTCTCTATTATTATTAATAATAAATCTCCTATTAGCAGAGAGGCAAGGAGATGGGGGTCTGTACTGCTGTCACACCTATCATTTTTAATTTGGTTCATAATTGTAATCAGTCCTTGTCTGCACCAGTAATAAAAGTATCAAAAATCCCCTCAATTAAATACCAGTATAGTGTAAACCATCATATCTTGGTTGACCACAGTGGAAAGATTTTGTTTTCCAAAGTACTGAACCTAGTACCAGTTCAATTACTTTAAAAATTGAATAAAAATACAGCAGATTAATTCCAGAAGGAATAATAATTTCTTTCTAAAATCTAAAATTCCAGTGCTGTCTGAAAAAGGATTGCATGGGTCCAGTACAGCTCTTACAGATAGACACATCAGCAAGCCTAAAATGGAAAGTACACACTGTCATGGCCTGTATCTTCCTGCATCTTGCCAGTTCAAACCTTTTATGAACATCATATAAAACATTATCAAAGAAACCAAATAACAGCACAGGTCATCTGTGTCACACTTTTCTTGCAGTGTAACAATAGGGAAGCAATGCTGTGAGCAGACCTTTTCCAGAGTCACTCTGGATCAACTGTGCCACATCACAGAAGCTTCCACCAAGGAGACGAACACTAGAATTAGTATGAGAAGCAAAATTACATCTTTGCTTAAAAGGCAAAAGGTCGCTGTCAGGGCAGTGTGGCTTAAATTGTGGTTCCCTGCTACTTACAGGCATCTTTCAGACAGATCTCTAAACTCCCAAAACAAGAATGTGGGGAAGGGATGAAAGTGTCAAGTCCTTTTCTTTTTGCACCCCTCTCATCTCTCAAATGCAAAATACAGTAAAAGTAAGGGCTGCTTCAAGTTTTCAATGCAAAAGTTTTCATATAACCCAGTGACAGCTGACACACCCAACAGCTAAATTCTGTTCCACATCATCCAGACTCACAGTTTTAAGTTCAGGGACAACAATGATAGCAATGAACACAAGATAGCTACAAACTATAACACAAGATAATTAGGCATAGTTTAACACACAAACACACACCCCACCCCAAACCTCACAACCCAACACTATTCTTTCTGTTGCTTTCATTCTGAGTAGGGAGTGTAATAGTTTAGAAGTCATTCTCACACACACAAGAATAAAAGATCTGATATATTGTCCCATAACACAACCAGGTCCCTTTTTGTGAATCAGGTTAGCTTTTCAGCCTAATTTTAGTGCCCATAACACACACATACACTACACCACAGATTTTTATAGAATTGATGAACTTGAAGTTTTTGCCACTGTAAATGTAAAACTTTCCAGATGTACTTGCGTGGGATGCTTGCAACCATGCCATCAAGAAGGGAGGCCTTGCTATCAGTGTCCTGCTATCAGTGCCCTGCCCATCTGCTCAAAGTCACCAAGAGCTTGATTGTTAGGTGGCCCCACAGGCCATCTTCTGTAGGCATCAGTGGAAGCACTCAATAATCTGACCCAAACTGTCCATCCAGTTAATCCTTCTCCTCCCAAAGACTGCAGATTAACTCTGGTTTTGATTGTACAGAATTAATGCTAGTCCTAATTTAATACATGAACCCCAGCACAAATAAGATCTTCAGATCACAATGAGCATTTTAAATGCCTCTGCTGTATCACACTCCACTCTGTTCTTTCATTAGCTTTCTCCAGAAGTTCAGGACACCTGACAACATATGTTTAGCTCTATGCTTAATCATTGTACTTTTCACTCACTCCCAGTACACTGTGACTTTTAGTTAGTGTTATTTTGTTTAAAAAAATTCCTTTTTTCCTGATATTTGGAGGTATTTAGTGCTAAATTTGTATTATAGGGCACACTGAGTACTCTCTAGTGAAAACATTTTTCATTAATAGCATATTTTATTGTGATTAGAGAAAGAAACCCCATAACCTCTTTGAAGTAGTAAAGATACCATTCTTGTTTAACTGCAAGTGTGTTCTGGAGACTGCAAGAAGCTGAATTTGGTAGCTGATAGTAGAGATACCATATTTTAGACAACTGGTCCTAAGACTGTAGGTGTCTCAATTTACTTGCCCAATCCAAGGTGGTATAAGCTCACATTGCCTGTTTAAATGCACTTGGCTGTGTCCTGCCAAATCACAATTCTGAAAACATGGTCAGAGTAACAGTGCACTTTACAAACATAACAAAGGTTAATTGAAATACATTGTCAAGGAGATCTCCTATAATTTCCTAACTCCAAATTTTGTCAAAAAAGCCTAAGGGCAAAATGGAAGTTCTCATGAGAGGCTACTGTTATTAGTCAGGCAATTACATTCCAATACAGAAAATGCTGGACATTAGGACACAAAAACATCTTCACTTCAATTAAACAATCCAGGATGTGATACAATGGATATATGTCCAGAGTACCATACAATGATAATACAATACATTACAGCTTTTAAAATACAAATGGAGAGGCTATTTCCAATGAGACGTAATTATTGTTGGTATTTATTAGCAGAGTTCATACTCAAAACCCTCTGAAACAAGCCCGAAATAAGTCAGACTTAAAACTAAGTTATTGTCATATGTCCCCCATCTAAGCTAAAACTTTTATCAGTGATTGGGGGAAAAAGGAACAAAAATCGCCATACATGAAGGAATTGCAGCTGTGGTTTGGAATACACATGAAGCAGTTTTCTGCAGCTCAGTGAAAAACAACCAGTCTTAAAGAAACAAAGCAATATAGACTAGTGCTGTTCAAGAAACGTAACACCGTACATTAGACATATTTCATTTGTGGTTTTGGTAAGCAATGACTAATTAGGCACACTGAGGTTGGCATTTGAAAAGGAAATAATTTGATAATTGGAAAACCCCGCAGTTAACAGCCTTGAAGCCTACAGCATTTCCTTTTAAAAGCTAGAAAAGACCAACATTTCTCTGGAGATGGGAAAAACTACAAAAATTTTAAATTAAGGAAAGCTACATTTGCAGTTTACAGTTTTTCCCAGGAAGACAGATTAGTTTTGCTAAAGTTTTTCAACTCATTTTGTTGTTTTTGTTTCTTTTTTCTCCTTCCACAGAGAACTTACATCTTCACTTTCCTGTTGAGCTCACGAGTCTTCATTCACCCACATGAGCTCCTGGCTAAAGTGGGGCAGATCTGCATTAAACAGAAGCAGCAGCTGGAAACAGGGACTGAGGCAGAAAAGGTAAATAGACCATTATGTCCCTCCGTTAGTTGTGCTACTGTCATTTATTTTCCACTCTCTCCTTTCATGGTAAAGCTAAATAGACTGATAAAGAATAAAATGAAATCATAACTGTCATTTATTGCTGGATGCACTTTTATTTGGGTCTTTTTCCTTAAAGTACCCTGACTTCATTTGCTAGAGGTCATGCCCTGCCTTAGCAGTCAGCCACAGGTCAGTGCTGTGCACTGGAGCAATCTCTCTGCCATGGAACCTGCCCAGCAAGCTGGTTTGCACTTTTGAGCTTTCATCAAGTTAGGTTTTCCTTGAATCTGATTTCCCTTTCTCCCATCACCCTCGCCATCCTGGTAGAGTTGAATGCTCTGCTGTAGGTTATTGCTGGGGTGTCTTAAGTCAGTATAACATTAAATCCTCTCACAACAACTGAGAGATGCACTATTTAAAATGGTCACCTGCACTGACATGTTTTACTACAATCAATTAAACCAAACTTACATCCATCTAAGTGTCACCTATTACAAAGTGTGTATTGAAGGGCTTTTGACTGAAATTGAAGTTCCAGAAAAGTGCAAGCTGGGAAGCAAATAAGAGCGACAAAAGCAGGATGGTACCAACAAGTATTTAAAGACCTAAATTGTTCAAATCCTGGGCATGTTTTGGTCCTTTCTTCTGATGAGAAATTACATGCTCACATTGCTTATCTTCAGCATGTTAATAGTCCCATTTTGTTTTCTCCTTGGTGTATCAGCACTCTGAGTGAGGAGCACAAAAAGGCAGCTCTGGTTTGTCAATAAAGAGTTTTTGACAGCAACACTAACCTAAGGGCTTCTTTCTCCCATACTGTTCCTGATGTGCAGCCTCTCATTAATGTCACAAAATTTCTCCACATGACAAACTAACCATGGTGCAAAATGACTTTTGTTCAGGTCAGTCCCCTGGTCTTTTCTCCAAATATCTACATAGCTCATCCTGTAGGTACTGGGGAAACCAAAGGGTCGGGGAAAGAAGGTGCCAGAACTACTGCACGCAGTTTTGTACACAGAGGTCAGAACTGTTCCCATTGCCACTGCCAAACTTAATTTGTGACAGAGCAACCTCAAACTCTGCTCTGTAAATTATAATGGTTCCTCAGCAACATGTAACTAAACAACAGAGATAGGAACCTCTAAAGATGCCAAGACCATCTGAAATATGGAGTGAGTAAATCTGAGGTGTAGACATATGAAGAGAAAGACTGCTGTGAGCAGAAGATGTCCAGATACATCTGTAAAATACTTGGATTTAAAACGAATGGCATATAAGATGAAACTTTTGTGAATAACAATTCATTTCAGAGATTTTCAAATGCAAGTCTCTGGTGGCTAAATCACCTGGCTGTTTAGAGATACAGTACTAACTGTAAAGTTGTATTAGTCTGGCTTCTCAGCAGATGTGTTAACAAATCATGGCATCCTAACAGAAATTAAATAGCATTGTATGCTAACAACAGGATGCAAAACAGAGCAGCTCATATTCCAAACACCCACACTCTTACACCTTCTGCTGGCAATTTGGAAATGGGCCTACAGGAAAACCAACAAACAGCAGGGTGACAATAAAACATTTTTGGGAGGTGGCTTTAATTTACGTGCTTTTCTGGTTGCTGTTTCTGCTATGACCTTGATCCCTTCCTACCTCCTTAATATAAGCTGTAATTTTTTTCCTGCCTTCTAAACACAAACTTCTTGGAAAACACTACATAAACTTCTGACATCCCTCTCAAATTACTACTTTACTGCCCTCTACTGCGAGGACCCATATGTTTTAGAGAACAGTCTGGCCACTAGCATTTGCAAACATTTATTTTTCTATGTGGCAACAAATAAAAGCTCATTTCACATACAGCATAGAAACTCTTGACTCAAGATACTCTTAAGTAATCACAGTCATAATCCATCAAGGTATGATCAGCTACCAGCACCTTCTAATTAAGTGGTAATAGTATAGTGCATAGCAGGAAATGGCTGACAAAAGCAGTTAAAGCATCTCTGATCACTTCTGATAGAGTTTGCTTATACAAATCTCTTAAGACAAGAAGCTGGGCAACTTGGTGCCTGAATAGCATGTGAGCTGAAAAAGTGGCAAGAAACCAAGATTTGAGGTTACACACCACAGCACTTATCATTTTGTTGTTTCTGACGTTACTGGCTAGCCAGAGAGTTCTACAGAAATACAACCCAGAGAAAAGTGGATTAAAAAGAAAAACACACCCGGGTGTCTTGGAGCCTGCTTAGAGTCCTTTTAACTACTCATAGAAAGGAAGAATTTCACAGTTTAAGACATCAATTATAATATACAAGTAAGTAGTCAGGCTTGACCATAAAGGAAAAAATTTAACTCTCCATAAGTACTTTAGGGATTGGATAGTCTTGAACAAGATTGTCATGGAAAAAACACTTGAGTAGTCTTATTGAATGGAAAAAACCCTGTTGTTAAAAAACTGTGGGTTTTTTTCTGCAGCTTGAGAGTATTTTATAAAGTTAAAGAAGAAAGAAATAAAAAGAGAAAGTGGAAGTTAGTTTCTATTAAGTCTGTCTTGCCTGTCTTGGAATACATAAGTCCCTTTAAAAATTACTGTTTCCCCTGGGTTTTGTTACCACTAAGTGCCCCTTTTTAAAACTGAAAATGAAAAAAAATACTCATATCCAAGTCATTCTCATTAAATCTTTCCTATAAGCACAGTAATGCTATTGCCCTCTTTTCTAATTGGGAGTTGTTTTTCAGTCCTGTCTTGTCTCATGCATAACAGGGTCAAGCCACAGTACTCAGATTAATATAATTATTTCTCTTCTCAAAGAAATATTTAGGGGAAAAGTATTCCCATGGAGTCCAGAGAACTCTGTCAGGCCTCACAAGGGGAGGCTCATGTCTGGAGTAGGACTACAGAAGAAGTAGGTTGGTAGGTTTACTGCAACCATGACAGAAAGGAAACTGTGTGTGCTGTTACCCACAGATGTGTGTGGTTTCCATCGGGGCTACCACGTGCATCGAGCCTGTCACGCTGCTCTGGGTTTGCTATGAGTGCACACAACACAGCAATCCCATGTTCTGCTGTACTGACATCTTTCAATGTTGTTCTCCGTCTACACCTTATTTTCATGAGTGTTCAAAAACATCTGATGAAGCATTAGGCATTTTTAGACCTGAAGAGTGATTCAGTTTGCAATGTGTCTTGCAACAGGCGCCTGGCTTTCTATACAAAGGAGGCAAACCCTGTCAGCTCAGGAGTAGATTCAAGAGATGGGAAGTCAGGGTTCATAAATCACTGTGCTTTAAGCTGTACATGTAATTTGGGGTAATTTGGCTGAGTACCACAAGTGAAGCCCAAAGCTGCACCATTTTTCTCCTTCAAACCTTTTCCTTCTACATAAGTGCCTACAAAAATTGACAGAAGATCACCTGGTGTTATGCTGCACCTACTTCAAATCATGACAGCTACCACTGTCTCTTCAGTAGGCTCCTGGTTTTTAAGGAGCAATCTTAAGCTCACCAGCATCAAAAAAGCATCAGCTATGACTGATTTAGTCTCTTCAACTGCTGAGGTCAGTCTAGACAACCCATAAATTCTTTATGAATTATGGAGATGCTTGCCATGGCCTAAGGTAGGATTTTGAAACCCTTCTGCCCCCACCTCTCCTTTTTCAGTTCCAAAACTTGAAAAGAAAGGATAGTCAGGATGATTAATACTAAAAAAGAGTTCTGTAGCAGCTTTTGGTAAACAAAAGCAAAGTAGGTGCATACCCATTAACTTTAATTGAATGGAAGTGCACTGCCTGCCTAATTAATTGTCTATCACCACCTACAGATTATTCTTTTAATAATGTCAGGCTCCATGCATTTCCTAGCAAATAAGTATAAATTGTCTTTTGCCTGAGGCAGATGACAGTGGGAGTTTGGAGGGCAGACAACTCTAACCTGGAACTCTGTCCCACACTGGTGAGAAGTAGCTTGAAGCTGGGCTCCACACAAGAGGCACTGACAGACACTGCTGTGCAGGAATACCCAGTGCTGGCAAAAGGAATGGTGATGTTTTCTTTTTGCCCTCCCTATCCAGCTATTCTGTGTTTCTCTCATTAGCAGCATCAATTAAATGCGGCCAATAAAAATGGGTAGGAAGAGCATGCTAGCAGAGGGCAGTTTGCGGGTCTTAAAAAAACCAAAACCAACAACAACAAACCACCAAGAAAATTGCCTCTGGACTTACAAGGACCACTGGCTTATTATTAGATTGAGGATTCAAGGAGGCATGGTTTAACTTCAAAGTTCTCAAAGTTCTCATCAATCATTACTAATATTCTCAATAATGGTGAGATGCAAAAAAAAAAAAAAAAAGGCAAAACAGTTTAATTTAGTAGACCTTTGGTTTTGATTAAATAAACTGGCACATACGATGATCAGATGATGTTTTGGCAGGAGTTTCCACCAGTATTTGAAAGACATTCTCTGTACTACACCAGTTTCCTGGAGTGATGCTCACATGCTGCCACCTCCTGCTCCCCAGGAGGCTGCTGGGAAGGACAAGCAGGGAAAGGCTGTGCCTGGCAGAGGGAACTGCTGCCTGCAGGACTTCTGCACTTACAAAAGTAGGGAGTGAACACAAAGGAAAGCTTCCTCTTTTTCCTCAGTGCTTCAAAAGCTGGGTGGGAGAATAAATATAACCGGAATTAAGATTTGACTATTCTCGTTCATTAAAAGCATCCTTAGCACTCACACTCCCAATTTTGTAAGAGTGCTCCCTTGGATTTACTGATGCTGCTCTCCATTGATACAATGGCCAGTGGAGTAACTGATGTCCAATTCAGGTCTAACTGATGAAAAGCCTTAGAAGATTCACAGGTAACAAAAACAACTTAGAAAAATACTCTCCCTGCCCTGTCTGTGGTTGACAGCTTTTTGAGCAAAAGCCAGTACTTTTTATTTTCAAAGTCTGTTTTGATTTAGACATCATGGAGGGAACACACACATCTTTCCTGTCATTCATTTGTTTAATATACAGCTCAATCTGGATGGTCTGATAAATTCTATAGAACAGAAAAGTCTTTGTGAACATTTCTCATGGAAGACAGTTGGTAGAGTGCTGCAGTTCCTAGGAATTTGAATTCAAACACTAAGGTATTGCTGCCTCAGATGGCATAAATCATCTTAAATCCCATGGACTTCAGTTAAGTAAGTCATTTGAAGTATTCTGTCATCTTCCTGGTTTTATAGAGCTAACCTTGAAAATATCTTCAAAGTGTTTGGTAAGAGCCATTACCAAGCTATCATGAAAGGAGGCTAAATGATACTATTTAGGAATCTAGCTCACAGTTAAATATGTTCTTTTTTTTGTCCCCTTCACCTATTAATGCAAAGTGCTTTCAAGGGTGTCTCTAGATTTCTGTGAACCTTCATCAGCTAATTTAATCTGCAGTCGGGCAGGTCTATGGTCAGTAATCAGCTCATTGTTTCTTTCTAGGCAAAACTAAAATCCTTTGCTGCCAAAATCATTCAGCTCTTGAAGGAATGGACCGAAACTTTCCCCTACGATTTCCAAGATGAAAAATCCATGAAAGAGTTGAAGGAGATTGCTCACAGGATCACACAATGTGATGAGGTAGGGGTGGGAGGGGAAAAAATGTTAAGTGCTAAAGCAGTATTTGTCAAGTGTTGCATGTACTGCAGTGTATTCTATGCAGTACTGCAGGCATGGTTTTCTAAATGAACTACAGCAGCAGTTGCTGAGCTGTCAGGGTGACCACAGCACACAGGCTGCCTGATGGACTTAAGGGCCCATTAGCAGGAGCTGTCTAGGTCTAATCACCCAGCGTAAGAAGAAGAGACAAAACAGTCATGACAATGTGAAAAATTACTGTAGTGCAGAAGGAGAAAGAACAGTGACTATAATGGCTCAAGATGGTTTAATAATGACTTGCATACCATCCTTTGTACATTGTTACTATTCTGTAGGTCCGAGTTCTGCAAGACATACCAACTAGTTGTATCAAATGTACTTTTGGCCAGGGTGATGATCTTTATTATTTAATAGCTCGTTCCCAGCTTCTAATAATAAGACACTGGTTTATTGCTGTATTTCAGGTGACATGCACAGTATTTCCACAAAGCAAGTTATATTTGAGCTCTGCTAGCTAGTCAATCAGCAGTCTTAACAGCTCTGAGTTTCTAGCCTATGAATAGAACTAGGCCTTGCAAAAGACTTCTAAAGCAAACAGATAAAGTGAATTTGAATAAAACAAGAGCTGTTAGGGTTTTTTTGGGGGGATGGAGAGGAGGCCAGGGAAGGGGGGTTGTTGGGTTTGTTTGTTTTGACTTTTTTCCAGCACTCACAAAGCCTACAACTTTTTGTTCATTGAGGAGAAAGTCACTCTAACAACCCACAAACAGAAGAAAGAGTAAAATCAAGAACTGCAAGAGAATTATTCGGAACATGCTTGTACCAATTTGAAGTCTTACTGATACAGAAGTAGAAGCTTCACATTGTTTTTAAACCCACAGCTTCAAGATAAGTTTTGAGAACAATTAGCAGGAACTGGGAAGACAGTTGAATTATGTGTTTTTGTTGATTCAAGTACAGAGAAAAATGAAGAACAACAGGTTTGACAGCACTGCATGAATCAGGAAGAGGACAATACAGTGAGGTGTTATCAGGCTGTCAAAAGGAAGTGTGTCAGTTTTGTTGCATCAGCAAAGATGTTTACGTGGGTGCTGTATGAAAATGTCAGTGCCTCAGTAGGAGGGGACAAGGAAATAGGATTACAACGTGCCTTCTATTCCCTTTGCAGACAGAGGCAGAGGTGTCTGTTGGCAGACAGGACTGTGAAAGGGAACTTGGCAGAGGTTTTATTTAGCGTCTGTATCTCACTATTTGTCTATTACTTTGAACTCGAAAAAAGTTGTGCCCTTTCTTTCTCTTCCATTTCCCTCCCACTCCTATGTATGAATAATTGTCATTTAAGAACCCATCTTCATATAATGGCTCAGTGCCGTGGTGTCCAAGGCATCTGATGACATCCTTCAATTACACAAGGCTACCAGTCAGGTTTCATCAGTGAAGAGCTATGCCCCATCTGAGCCCTAGGAAATATTAATTTGACACTGACAAAAGCAGCTCTTGCTCTAAGTTTTTGTTACCACATCAATTTACCCATAGTATGCTTCAGCATGGAATTATGGTAAAGGTTTGGGGGTTTGTTTTGTGTTTTAAAGCTTTTTAAATCCCCTTAGGACACTATTCTTCATACGTAAGGTAGAAAATCAACTGAGAACTCACACAAAGCAGTCAGGTGTTGTCCTAGTGATACCAGACAGCATACCAAACAGCTAAAGCTACAGCCAGGACTGCACCCCAGAGGAACTAAAATGGTCTTGTTGGAACCTAAAAGTACAGATTATTGTGCAGTCACTGACTTATTTTCCAAAGTGGTAGGAAAATTTATGGTAAAGCTAGTAATGAAAGGAAACTGTTAAAACTCTTAGGGACATTTGTCTAAGCATTAAGATGCTAATAAATTCACAATATCTTAAATAAGCCATAATTTTTCACATCACTGAGTTTCTTTGTTCACTTTTACATAATATCGGCAATACTCTCACCTATCTTCAAGTTTCATTTTGTACAATTCATATCCAGAAGGTCTGCTTCCTCCCAGACACATGGGTAAGTCAGGCATAGCTGCTGAAGACAAATGATTTACAGCAGAAAGCCCAGTAGAAAGTAGAGAGCAGAATTAGTGCGTTGCTTTAGTCCCCACCACCAGGCTCCCTTGGCAATTCTGAACACTTGTAGCACAGTATCAGAAATTACTCCAGACAGCTGTTGTTCAGCAGTAATCCAGCCTCAAGATGAGCTACACTGCCTTCAGCTTTTCATTTGATTTCACTTGGGAGTCCAATTATTGCCTTGTAAAGCAACATTCTGACACCATTATTGCTTAATTAGAACATGCAATATACAAGTATTTGGTAGTCATCTCTCGCATCTGCTACCTAATTTCAGTCATCACTGCACATTAGCGGCTTCTTTGAATGGTCACAGATTCACTGCAGTTCTGTCTAGCATGTCCCGTTGACTGGGAGAGGTGAGCCTTGTGGTTAACTTCAAGAAAAGTAATTTGCATGAAAGCAAGCGAATGATTCTGTGAGGAAAAGAAGGACTGTCTTTGGCTGTATTAATTTTCCTAGCAGTAGAAGAAACCTGGGTCACTCAAAGCAGTAACAGATAGTATGGAGGAGCAGGGAAGTGATCAAGTTAGCTCTTTGGAGCTGATGTCAGAGGAAAGTCTATAGGACACAATCAATGGCAGAAAAAAAACCCCTTCATTGTCAAAACACAGAGCAGATGGATTATGTTCCTGTGGCTTTACCTTTTAATGCATCCTCACAAATCCTGTGTTTAAAGTCTGCAGATGGTAAACAGGAAAGGCATTTTAGTTGTCCAGGAACACGATGTATATTGTGCTCTTACGTAAATATTTGGATGCTGTGGTTGTTCAAAGCCAAATCAGGATATTTTAGGGGTATATTCCTGGACATAATGTGAATTCCCTGGATTCTTCCTGGGCTAGACAGGCTGGGTTCATCAGTGGGTCTGATCAGAATGAAAGCTTTTTGGCACTTGGTACACAGGGGTTCCAAGAAGCCTTGAGCAAAAGCAACTCCAGCACCTTTCACTATGCCCACTCCTGCTTACATAGATGCCTTTGAAGTGGGGTACTACCCAAAGGAGCAGACCAGCCAAGCAAGTGAAGCAGAGGTGCGAAGGCAGACAGGCATAATCAAGTCATTAAGGAGTTGTGTGGGTATTTAGGACAAGGTCATTTATCACAGAACGATCAGCTCACATGATGAAAGAAAAATGGGTAATAGACATTTTTTTTTTTTCCAGTCAGAAATCCTCTGGTGATCTGTGTCTGCAAGAGTTGAAGGTTTTTAGCAGTTGTTGTTTCTGCCTTTTGCTTAGGAAAATGGAACAGTGAAAAAGATCATTAGCCAGATGACACAGAATCTCCTGATGGCCCTCTCTGCACGGAGCCAATACCAGGAAATCAGAGAGAAATTCCGGCAGCCTGTTACTGACAAGGGCACCATCCTCAAAACCAAGCCCCAGTCAACTCAAAAGGACATCCTGAGTGTGTGCTGTGACCCTCTGATCTTGGCACAGCAGCTGACCTACATCGAACTGGTGAGACACTAATGGGGGTGAAGTATTTTGGTTTCCATTTACTAAATATTACTACACTCATCAATGTGAATTTTGCTATGGCTTCACTGAAAGCCTCCAGTGTTTTAATAAAAAAATACCGAATTAAGTAATGAATAAGACCAATTAGGTATACTGATAATAAAAGCACCACACACAGCTACACTGGAGAAAGATGAAGTTAACCAAAATGTTCTCTTAATTTTGGCTTTATTTCACAGAACTCTGTTTGTCTGTACAATGATAATCTCCCATCTCTCCAAACACAGGAAAGGGTGAGCAACATTTACCCAGAGGATCTGATGCAGATTGTCAGTCACATGGACTCCCTGGATAATCACAAGGTACAAAAAGGGGTACAGAGGGAAAAAGAAACAGAATAAGCAGAGTAAAGAACCTCTGTAATTTGAGTATACCCCATGCAAGAAAGAAAATGTCAGTCTAAGTTTCTTTAAGCTCATGCTTTAAAATACATGCAACAAGATTTTATCCAGACATGAAAAGGAAGTTTATCCTGTGGTTTGTTGACTTTATCATGATACAGGAGAGGTTTAACACATGGCCTGTTCTCTTACAGTGCCGAGGTGATGTGACCAAAACCTATAATTTGGAGGCCTATGACAATTGGTTCAATTGTCTCAGCATGCTGGTAGCTACAGAGATTTGTCGGGTAAGTATTCATAGAAAACAAGATAGCAAAGGGATCCTGGCCTTAAGGACAAAAGGCAGACAGTGGACTAAATGAGATTTAAACATTAGCAGTGCAATTAAAGATAATGGCATTATTCAAGCATTAAATTATTTGCATGCTTATATGATTAAGAGTTCAAGGCTATGTTTGGCTTTGCATATATTCTCTAATTTTGTGTAGCTTCCATAGTAGCATTAGTCATGCAGTGAAATGAAACTTGTGTGGACTTGGAGTTAGGAGCTCATTAGGATTTTTCTTTTAAATACATCCAAAGATTATTAAAAATACTTATCTTTAAATGCAGACATACCAATAAGCAGCTGTTCTTCCCCTGCATTTAGCTATCATTAGCATTATTATCTATTATTTTTTTAATTTCTATTCCTTCATTTTAGTCATACGATATTCATTGCAGACAAATCAAGAATAAGGTTTTTTTAAAGCCTGGAAAGCAAGTGGACTACTGGAAAGATTAAAAAAAGGGAAAATAACCTTATTAGAGGTTAAAGTATGTCTATCATGTAACAAGCAAATACATGGAAGGTGTACTGCCCCAGAAACCCCTTTTTTTTTTTTTTGCATGTGTGTTCTCTTTTTAGCTTTTTATTATATTATTCTTTTTAGATTTCTGTTAATTCTACTTCTAGCAAATGGGAATTTTTTTGCCTATTTCTACTTGGTCAGTAGTCCTTCTGTGCAAGTGTAAATGCCTGCAGCAGTTTCATGAAGTCCACTATACTGATCCTAATCTCTTAAGATTTCCTGCTCTCAGAAAGTCACTGCAAAGGCACACCAAGACACTTCCAGAGCTGGCTGGTAGGGCTCATACATTTAATAAACCATCAAAGAAAGGTTTTAGCACACTGAGGGCTAAGCCAGGCCTTTGACTACTGAACCATTTTCTTTTGATAAGAGACAGAAACTTAAGTACTTAGGTCAGAGAGTCTGCACTCATTGCTTAGGAGCCATTTTTATATAAGCTAGACAGACATTTAAGGTCCAAACAGAGAAAATATTTTGACAAATGAATGCAATCTAGGCAATAATTAATTTTGCTTTGCTGTATATTAAAGAATTTGCAAAACAGAGGTTCAGCATCCCTTGCTTGATCCTGTGCATGTTTGCATGAGTGGGAATTTGTATATTTGCTCATCATCACTACCTGCTCTCAATAGGTCATTCAGGAGTACATGCAGCAGAATGATAAAAGCAGGACATGGCAGTTGTTCTCTCTCACATTTAGCTTACATGCCTCTGTTATGAAGTCTGTCCAATGCTTTCTCCCCTTCTTGAGAGGTTTAAATGTTTTGCATATATTCTGCCTGAAAGCAGCGTCATGTTATTTTCCCTTTCCAGTAACAGGAAATTGCTGAAAGTGTCCAGCTTGTTTATGCAAAGTTGCCCAAGACATGGACCCTTTTGTATAAACAAAAATCTGCACTCCCCCACAGCTACACAAGTAATTGGTAGTCACCCCAAATATTTCTGCTATTCGTTTAAAAATTAATCTTAACAAAATACCCTCAGGCCTATATTACCACAAGATTCAGCTGGACAAAGTCTTGACATGTCTATTTACTCAGCCTGTTACAGAGTTTTTGGCTGGACATCCTATCCAAAATTTAGACCATCCCTTCCCTCTTAATAGATCTTGTGGTTTGTTTTTTTTCCCAGATTGTAAAGAAAAAGCAGCGTACAAGAATGGTGGAATTTTTCATTGATGTGGCAAGAGAATGCTTCAACATTGGAAACTTCAACTCCATGATGGCTATTATCTGTGAGTCTCCTTAGCACAGATGACAAAAGGCACTCCATTTTACAGCCTGACTGGCAAGACTATGTTCATACTTGCTCTAAATTGTCTGACCACGTTAGTATGCACACTTCTGCAGGGACAGCATCTGCCAGTGACAGATCAATGTGTGGGTGGGTGAGCTGTAGCTACAACTTCTGATTGTCAGGCTGAAATACCTTCCAGAAGCATGGTGCTGATACATAATCCCAGTTAGAAACAACTGAGTTGAAAAAAGATACAGTGGTAGTATTTCTCTCTTCTCTCTGCATTCAGCTGGCATGAACTTGAGTCCTGTGGCACGGTTAAAGAAAACCTGGTCCAAGGTCAAAACAGCCAAATTTGATGTTTTAGAGGTATGTATAAACTTTGACTTTATATAGGAATCTACCAAATAGTTTCATCCAAATCTCTGCTAATTACTTTGTCAGAGATCACAGAGACTCCTCTGTCAGTGGTCACCAGCACATAAACATTTCAAACTCTCCCTTTGTCTGCAAAGAAAAGTGAACGCAAGCTTTCTTTAGATTATTTCTTCCTAGCATATTTGTGCCTATTTATCTTCCAGGTAGTTTCCACTCAAGTGAATGCTGCCCTTAAACTGATTAGAGGACTCCACCTAGTGGAGACCTGCATGGAAAAAAAACCTCATTGAAATCTGCATCAGAAAGAGGTGACAGCAAATGAGAACGTGGGCTTTCTCCCCAGATAGTCATTTATTATTTCATTTCAGTTTGCTTTGCTTCAGTGGTTAATGGAATAGATGTAAAGCCAGTACAGAACCCTCCTTTCAAACAAGGCAGAAAAACCTGCATCCAGACCCGACTAGTATAAAGGCTGTAAAGTTTAAAAAGGGGCCAAAGGAAGTTATGAAGAATGAACATCGATGATGATCAAAGCATTTTATTTTTATGAAACATGTATTACTTGACTGCCTTTTCCCCTCTATAAAAACAGCATCACATGGACCCATCCAGCAACTTCTGCAATTACCGCACAGCCCTGCAAGGAGCAGCCCAGCGCTCCCAGACTGCCAACAGCAACCGGGAGAAAATAGTCATCCCCGTGTTCAACCTGTTCATTAAGGACATCTACTTCCTGCACAAGATACACACCAACCGCCTGCCCAACGGGCAGATCAACTTCAAGGTAGGGATTTGCTGCTACAGAAACTGTAATGCCACTTAAACATGGTGCTCTGCAAACATTTGCCAGCTTTGAGCTCCTAGCTCATTATATTGCCAATTCCTTCAGTGGTGATGTGATCTAGACAAAGTGGTGTCGCTATCTAGGGGAGATGATTGGAATCACATTTCTGTGAAAGCCAGTGGTTGCTTTGCTGTGGCAGGAAGCCATCACATCTGATCAAATTTAAGAGGTAACTTCAGCCTATATCATCAGTGTAGCTGATTGAACCTCATCCGTTCAGCTGGTACAAACACTACACACAAACAGCAAATGGTTTTGATCAGCTCTCCAAGGAAGGTTCTGCAGCTTCTGGATTCTCTCTCCCCAGCTAATAAACTTGCATGTCCAAAGGACCACAGTCTGTCAAAAGCACTTTTTGACAAAATTTTGTTTGTCGTTACTAAGGCTGTGTAAGGGGAGGAAGGCACACAGAATATAAAAGATAAACCCTAAGTAATTATGCATTTCTTAAAATCCTAGGAATGAAAGGATATCTAAAGTTTCTGTGCATTATTTTGATTATTTTCTATATTTAAAGAGTGCTTTAAGAAGAAATCAGATACACCACATTTCATTTAAAATAAAGTTTGGAAATGTAAGAAATAAAGGAAACAAAAATTATTTACTGTCCATTTCCAATTACAGCTAATTTATACACATGACACAGAAAATAGGCACTATTATATACAAAGAAAAGGTTGATACAAAAAAAATGGAATGCAGAAGTTCAGATTGTTTGCCAAGATACACTGTTCTAAACCTGAGAGGCTGATAGCAGATGAGGAACTAGCAGCAAGAGGGGCAGATGAAGGGAGCAGTAAGAAGAAAGGATAACAAGGAATTCCAGAACCATAGAAGACACTGAGCTAGAAGGGACCCACAAAGACCATCGAGTCCAGCTCCCAGCCCTGCACAGGACATTCCCAAGAGTCACCCTGTGCCTGGGAGTGTTGTCCAAATGCCTCTTGGACTCTGTCAGGCTGGTGCTAGGACCATTGCCCTGGGAAGCCTCTAAGTTTTAATAAGGGACAATAAGAGAAGCAGGATGAATAAGACTGAGGGGCTCTGAAATTGAAACAAAATAACTGTTTTTGACAGAAAACAAATACTATTTTAGTAATACTCTTTTAATTACTTCATGCAGAAGTTCTGGGAAATCTCAAGACAGATTCATGATTTCCTGACATGGAAGCAGGTTGAGTGTCCTTTTGAAAAAGACAAGAAAATCCAGAGCTATCTACTCACAGCACCTATTTATAGTGAAGAAGGTAAAATCCCTTATTGAACATTATAGTGATTCTTCCTATGTGTTAAAATACAAAATGTGCAGATGAAAAACACTAACATGCAAAAACATTTTATTAGTAATTAAGTATGTATTACCACTTCCATATTGATTTGTGATGAAAATAAATTTCATAATGAAGACTGCCAAGTTATATCTGCTATATTGTAACCATTAGATTTCTTTTAATTAAAAACTAGTGCATCTGATTGTTCTTAATTTTTTTAGATTTTTTTTCAATTAAAAAACTCGTGTATCTGATTGTTCTTATTTTTTTTTACTAGCTCTGTTCATTGCATCTTTTGAAAGTGAAGGTCCAGAAAACCATATGGAAAAAGACAGCTGGAAAACACTCAGGTATGGAGCTTCCTCAGAACATGAGTCTTCTTGCAGACATACATAGGCATGTGATCATGAGCTCCTTTTGCCCTATTTGCATACCCACTTTAAAAACATAATATGGTTCTTTTTCCTTCAAAATTTAAATCTGAAAAAAATTCACTGGGCTTGGATTTTGATACGGCTTTTCCAGCCAGATCTGTTAAGGCTGCAATATCACTGCTGGGACTGTGAAACAGAATATCCTTTCTTTAGGCCATCAAATACAGTAAAATATTTGTAGTAGCGTTCAGGCATTGTTTTCTCAGAGGAACAAATGTATAGAGATAGTAAGAAAGTGCTGTCATATAGCTATGCACTTACAAATCATACAAAAGGATGAAAATTTCTAGGAATACTCTAATTGTCAGCCTGCCCCAAGGGATAAAGTCTCAGGGACTCCTCATCCTTCTGAGAATGGGAAGCACCACTTCCGTGTATATGAGAAGATCAATTAATTAGATTTTTTCCAACACTGAGGCCAAGGCAGAGAGATTTGTAAATCACATTGAACATCAAGATTTAACATCTCTGTACCAGACAGAGAATGAACAGAGAAGCCTGCTGCCAAGGGACACTGGGACTGCACTGTCCTAGAGGAGACCCTATTTCCCACTGATTCCAACCTTTCTTAGGATGTCCACGAAAGCTTTTCCCTTATGACACCCCTGCAATGCACCTTGCATTAAATCCAACACTGTTCAGCACACAGTAGTTCAGGATGACAGAGGAACGTATGTTATATGTCTTAGCTCATCCTAGGGCCTGAGATAATGTTATGCAAGTTAAATTTTCATTTCATATAATGTCAGCATCTTTACTGAAATGCACAGATTTAGCCCAGTTTCTAGCAGTTGAAAATCTGTCCCTTGAAGAGAATGATGCAAGACAGATCTGTTGCCAAAACTGAAAAAAAATGGTTACAACAGAAAAGATAATTTTTTTTTTCATTGCTTCATCTTTTAGGACAACTCTGCTTAATAGAGCCTGAGATTTTTGGATCTGATTTGCAGACTTTGAAGCACATCTATTGAACATGTTTTTACAACCTGAATGAAAGACTTGGACTGAGCTAAGAAAGACCTCACTGGATGAGGTCTGTTTTGTATATACAGTAACTTTTATGAAATAAAATGTGGTAAATATTTCACATGTCAACCTTAAGGCACTTACTGAAGGGTTTTGGTTTTTTAATTTAAATATAAGGGCAGGGCCCTGTTCTCAGAGATGAAATGTATCATGGAAGATGGTATCTTATTCTATCAGCATCCAAATTTTTATTTTTTATTACTTCCACCAAAATAAATACAAATTAAAACACACATCCTAACTGAAGCCAGTGTTCAGGTTAAATACTCCATTGGACCAGTATCCTGCAGAACTCTCAGTATGTCTCCCTAGCTTTGAAGTGAAGGGTCTCCTTCAAATCAGCAGAATTGTTCACAGATGTTCATAAGTGTTTGTAGAGTCAAGGCCTTGACATCTGCAGCAAGCGTGTTCCTCCCCTCCATCAGCAAATAGTGCCTTAGAGGTACTGAGCTTGTTTAGTGTACCTTACTGCGCTGCGCTGGAAGTAAGGGAAATAAAAATATGGATGTCTCAAACCAGCTACAATGTACTTTTTAAATAAAATGGAGAATTATGGCACATGAAGTAGAGTATACCTGCCTGTAACACTGATGGTGCAGCAAACCTATTTTTGTTACGTGATTTAAAGAGAAAAGACGGGGTAACTGCTGGGGTCTGTGCGTTTGTGTGTATGTGTGTGTGCACATGTGATGATGCACACATGTCTAAGTTTTAATACTTCTGGGAACTATCCTTTAAATTCTGGCTGTCAGAATAGTTTGTGTTTTCCTTTTGAAAAATCAGGGAATTTTTTTGTTTTAAGAGAAGGATGTGTAACCTAGATTATTATCTCTGCAAAACAGGCTTAATATGCTTTCTTAAAAAGAGTTATTGGAAAATAAAAAATCATCATGGGCCAGGGAAGGGGAAGTAGACTTGGATGTCCAATTTGAAGTTAAGGCTGAAGTTTTCAAAGATGATTAAGAAGAGTTCATCACCATGAATTGGTCATTTACTTCCACTAGTTCCTTTGAAAAGTCTAGTCTGTACTTACAGACAATTAAAACAAAGACCAACTCAGAATGTAAGCTTTTTCTAGTCTTTTGCAAGCCATGATCAACTGTGTGGGCCAGAACCCCGTGAAATCTAAGGGCGAACACCATAAGAAATTAGTAAAACCTTTGAACCCAGTTCAGTACCAAAATTAGAGGTGATCTGCAAACCCAGTGATGCTTGACATTTCTAATTTCTCCTTTTAGTATTGAGTTTACACCTAATTCAACTATCCAAGTGAGTACCTGAAGAGCTTACGTTAAGGTTCAAGGTATTATTTCCAGGGATAAAAAAGAAACAGTTAGGACTTTCTCATCTGATTCCAAGTGAGGAAAGAAAAAACAAGAGGCTCTGATTAAAACCTCTTCTGTCTAATAAACAAATTGTTACCCACAAATACCTACTTGTCTTTTCCAGTAATTTTTCTCTTAAGGCTTGAGGACTGGATATAAGGTAATAACTTGAGCCGGATAATTAGACTGGGCTTTTCCTTTTCTTTTTTCTTCCTTTTTTTTTTTTAATAAAAAACAAAACAGAACAAGTCCCTCTAGAGTTGACAGTTACAGCCTCCCTAATAGAGCCTTGCAGATAACCTCTGCAAGGACTTCTTTAAAAATTACCAGCTCTAGGTAGATGGTGTTTATCTTATTCTGCCTTCTGTTGAAGAAGGAGCAAGACCTGCTGGACTGAGGGTCTGGTTTATTCCAGCAGTATCTTCCTGCTGGAGTGCCTACAGCCAAGAGCAGTGCCACTGTTTGAGGTAGCATCTGCAAGCACTTAACAGAAATTTGCTGTATTGGCCCTGTAGTGCAGTGAAAAATTAAGAACTTTCCCTCTTTCACTTAAGTACTTAAAATTAGAAGAGTAAGGTTGAGGTAAGGAAGGGAGACAAATCAACAGTTGCTATTCCCATAGCATTGGCATGAAAGAGAAAAAAAAGCAAGTTACACTATGAGGAAGGAAGAAGTAGAATACTAACTGTTATCAAGTACAGCCCAGGAAAGGGAAGGAAATAATTCTTATGACCTGCTGCTATTTTTCCTGTGCTGAAGTACTGGCCTTCAGCCCTGGATTACAGTAAGAATATTTATACTGTATTATTACAGTGTTTTGCACTTTCAGAGATGTTCTAGCTAGTAACATTGTCAGACACTATACGAGGGATTGTATATCAGCTTTGTTTATGTAACTGAAGTTTAAAAGGGATGCTTAAAATTTAAGAAAAAATATATATTTGAAATGCAATTTTAGAACACTTTCTGTAAATGTATAAAAGAGCTTTCACATGAATGTGCACTTCACCGGTCAATCAGTCCAAGTATATACTTGAAATCCATGCAGTATCTACATTGGTTCCCTTTTATTTTTCCTCCCTAAGTTTGATACATTCCTTAAATACCGTGTTTTGCTATTCTGAGCTGAAATGCTAAATATAAAGCTGTACCATAAAGCAGGATATTCTGTGTTTGACTGGATGTGCTTGCATTAATAAAAAAAAAAATTGCTTCAACCATGTTTAACTTTCTGCAGTTATTTTCCACTTGAAAACCTATCAAACCACAATGCAGAAGCTGAGCAAGGTGAAGGAACTGAGGAAGGCAATATGGTCACAGTTAACCAACTAGTTACTTTCTGACTTACAAAGCTACAGTATGAAATACTTAAATATCTTACAACAAGGGCAAGAGCAACACCAAGTCAACAATATGCTGCCACTTCTAATATTCTCTCTATAGTAGTAATTTATGGATTTCATAGTCTCTCTGTGGAGATGATAAACAGTTCCACTGTGTAAAAACTGTCCTAAGAGTTGAATTTCATTTTTTTCCTCCCTGTATGTAGCCTTTTAACAGCAAAGCTCAGGAATGTTTGCTGGCTGCAGCAGACTGCAGGGTTTCCTGTGGCAAGGTTCCGTTGGCATTTCAAAACGCCAGGACCTTGGGTTGCAACCACCACCCTTTTTCATGCCCTACTTCACAGGGGCAAAGCCCCTTCTCCAAGGTCACACAGAGAACAGACAAGCAGAGCTGTGAGGAAAATCCAGCTTTTCTGCCCCAGTGCTACCTCCTTGCTCAGGGATATAAGCATTGGGGAAAAAAAATTAGACCTTGGAAGTGCAGGAGCTCTGGAAGTCCCATAAGCATCTTTAATCCATTCAGAGCTCTCCAGGGAAATTGTTTTGGGAACCAGACATCCACAGCAGACTCACAGAGTTGAACAGTGCTGCGCTCAGTCATCACAGCTCATTAGAAAAGATAATGATGTTTACCAGCATTAAGAGGATCAAGCAGATAAGAGTCTTCCTGATGGCCAGTTCACACTCATAATTAATATGAATATTACATCCTTGAACACTCACTTCCAATTATGTCCCATCCAGTCATTAGGATAAATTAGCTATTTACACAGGCATAAGGGTAAACAATAAAATTGCTTTCCAGGCACTTCACTGCCATTAGAGCAGAACACAGTATGACAAGCAGTAGCTCAATGCCAGTAAGATATCCTTAGTTATGTTAGCAGCAATTTGATTTATCAAGTTAATAGTTCCCAAGAAACAGCTTTCTCTTAGCAAGTAACTCATGGGGCAAAATTCAGCTGAGTAGTCAGCTGACAACTGATATTAGTACATCTTTCAGAGAGAAATCAGTAATTCTTCTGAGGATGTGCTGACAGTTCTTCCCTCTTCAGTCTTCAATGTATATAATTTTATCAGGGCAGCCCCAGTTTGCCAGCCAACCAGAAGAGCCTACAAGGAGTGTATGGAAGTGCAGTTTTGCCCTTGTCCTGCAGCAATTGAATAGGGCTGTGTGGACAGCAAGATACTTAAAAAAAATAATTTTAAAAAATCAAATTGCAGAAAGAATTAATCTGCAGCTATTAATACATGTTAGCAAGAAAGTTTCCAGACCAGTGAGCATACAAATATTAGCAATAACTTCTTTCAAATGCTTCCTTTCATGGCTGTCCCTGGCAAGGCAGGATAACTGTGTATGTTTTTATGTTGCAGCACATCTTTATGGGCCCTGATAGAGGTTCTCTGACAGTGCAGAGGCTTCCTGTCCTTCACTGTCCCCAAGGTGGGCAGTGGGCTTTGGAAGAGAGAGAAACCACATTTGGGGGTATAGTTCTGCAGTAATGTGAAGGTATAATATAAATTATAACAATAAAGAATTGAAACATTTCTAGTGTTTTCAATGTTATAAGCGATTTTTGACATCAGCCTTTTTATGGCTTCTTGATAGCACATTCAGCTTTTGCACAGAAAATGGATGCAGTTGATTGCTGCAAGATCACTTAGGAATAGTTGTTTATTTTTGTAATGAAATACTAAAAAGCAAACAAGTTCTATGTCAAGCAGGGAGTCCTGATATAATCTAAGACACATATTTTGACCTCTCCTTAAGGGGTGTGATGAGGGAGAAATTCAAAGCACCAGGAAATGTAACAGCCAATAAATACACAATTTCTGATCTATTAGGATGCATACATTACAATAGTGATTACTTGCGCTCCTGACAACCAATAATAAAAAGCACTTGCATAGATAAACTCTCTAAGAAACAGTGTTCGGCAAAACCAGCCCCCAGTTACTTGAAACTATTAGTAGCACCTACCAGGAGGGAAAAAATAAAACTAAACACACACCCAAACAAACAAAAAAGCCAAACCCCAGGTCTGTTGCCACACAGAGTCCTGTCTACAGCCCCACCTCAACACCAAGTGGGGAGACCATTCTGCAGGATTGAAAGAAAGCTGAAGGTGAACACAAACTAAAGCACCAGTTTCAAACATCCCCACTTAATCCAGGAAAGAAAAGAAGAAACTTGAAATTTAGTGGAAATTTGCTTCTAATATTTCTAATCTTCTCTAGCTTCTGTGGATTAAGCAGCAATCTTAAAAGTAATGTCATTCTGTTTGGGGGCAGAAGTCAAATGAGTTCCAACAGAATCTCATTACACAGAAAACTACTTAACATCTTTTTAATCCTGTCACGTGAGCACACTAAGGCCTCTTCTGATTCTGAGGCATATTAAATTCAAGGCATCTTGCTATCCATCAGTGTCAAAATTGAAAGTTTCTTTTTAAATATTACAACATCCAGTTGTTTACATTCAACTCAAAGAAGATACTGCTAACAACACTTCACCTCCACAAATACCTATTAAAATAAAGACCTGAAGTACAACAAATCATCAGTTGCAGCAGCAGACACTGGGGGACTCAGCAAACACAGTTCTAAGGGATGGAGTCAGCTGACATCTTGAACATTTATGGCACTCCCAGAATTTAATGAAACATTGAACTATTTGTTTCTGTGGACATAACGGCTCACTGCTGAAGAAGCTAGCTCAGTTAAAAAAGAAAATCACTTCTAAAGAGTTCCAGAAACATAACATCCAAGCAAGCAATGAATAAATACACAGATGCAAGCAAACCCTTTTTCTCTACATACCTCTTACCTCACTTTACTACTTAAAAATTTGAGAGTATCAAAGTATTCCAAAAAGAATTTAACAAGAAACCAGCAGCCAAAATATCACTTTCACAAGTTTTTTAATAACAAACAAGAAATCCCAACATCCCATCTCTGTGGGCTGCATTTACAGGTCAGAAAACCATCCCAGCTGTCCCCAGTCACAGCATGGCCCAGGAAAAGCTGTGACTTGCAAGCTGAGAGTAACCCAAGCTTTGATCTGTCTCTGAGCTCCTCTCCAAAGTGTTCCTGAGCACCAAACAATCTCTAAGGTTTTTATTTTTTCTGCAGACGATCACTTTAACATGATCATTTTCCCCACGGATTGTAACAAAGTCAGCAAGGAGCCACTGAAGCTTGCATAGGGCTGCAGGAAATCTGTGCAAGGAGCTCAGGCTCTCACAGGGCCAAAGCCGTGAAGGGTTGGGTTTCCACAGCTCTGCTCAGCTTCACCTCGTGTCTCCTCCACCTCCACCGGGCTGGGAAAAGGTCATTCCCCCCTGCTTCTGCAGGAGAAGCTGCCCGGTTTTTTCACAACTGTGACTGCTGCCTGGGCACATTTGCCACTGCCTTCAGCAGGAACCAGATCTGTGAGGACTGTTCGACAGCCTCTCCATTAAATGTCATTTCACTCTAGAGATACATTCTTTTTTAAAAGCAGCACTTCCACTTGAAGTCTGACAACACTCCCTCACTGGCAAAGAGCACACGCTCCCACCACGGGCATGCAAATAACAAAGCAATTGACACAACTCAAAATCAAACAACCCCGCAAAAAAAAAAAAAAAAAAAAAAAAAAAAAAAAANAAAAAATCAGACAAAACCAACCCAACCCAACCAAATCCAGGTTTGAAATTTTCAATATCAAACACCACCAGAATCATAAACACAAGATCATCTTGCCATTAGCATGGCAGTGGCAGGAATGAGTTAATATCCTCTTTCACACGCAATTCAAGTTCAAATGCAAAGTATTCCATCTGTGAAAGAAATTACAAAGCCCTTTGCTAACTTAATTGGCAGCAGCAAAGAGTTTTTACACCATTTATAGTAAAAGATGAAAGGACATGGGTTGAGAGACCTAAGTCATGCATGACATCTAAGTCCTGTAACTACAAGGCAACCTTGAAACAGTTAAAACTAAAAATGCTCTTGAAAAACTCACCACACCACATACAAACTTACAGTAGCTCAAATAAACCAGTTAAATAACCACATTTCAAGTTTAGAGAGCCTTCTTTACCTTGCTCCAAAAGAGGACTAAACTAACCAAAACAGGGCTGGTTAATAAAATCTAATGCAAACATTTAGACTTAGATATAAAAAAGATTTATTTAACATTCTACATTCAGGTCAGAAGTACTTTTGCTGCACAGCACTTCCACACAGATCCCACCTACAACACCTACTACTTCAGACCCACCACAACACAGCCTTCGCAGAAGAACATAAGGCCCCCCATTAAGATTCTCTTTTTGATGCAGTCTCAGATCAATGTATTCGGAAATAACAACAAAACATTTACCTTACTCAAACCCAGGAGAGAGACCACAGTGCTTGAGACAGAAGCAGCAGCTTTTTCTGGCAGGCTCCGATCCCAAGTGAGCGGCGCCCGTCCTGCCCCGGCACTAAGGAACGCCACAGGTGCCGTGGTCACTGCCAACACCTGGGCGGAGGCAGCGCCGGCGGGCCCCAGCTGCTCCCTCGGGGTAGCAGCTCCCCAAGGGCGGGCTGGCCCCATCTCGGGCTGGTACAGACCCGCCAGGGCAATCACGGTGCGAAATTCACAGCAGCCGGGCCATGCAAAGCCCCTGGCAGCGGGGTGTGCCGGGCTCTTGCACAGCTCCCAGGCGCGTCCAGTCCAGGCAGACACGCAGCCCCAGGCCCTGCTCAGTGCCAGGTGTGCAACAAAACTGTGCTGGAGTATATTCTGTACCAACAAAGGCAGCGGTCTGCACAGCCGCTGCAGCCACAGAAAGGTAAAAAGCAGTATTTTATCATAGTCTCCTTTGCTGTAAAACTTCTCCACCGAAAACAGGTGGAATCCTTTAGTTTGCAGTCAGTCCTAACAAGGAACAGGTGAGCATCGTGGGGGCATGAACCAAACACTGCCTAAGCTCGTTATCCTCATTTTCCTTCACAGCTGAGTAAAAATTGAAATACTTATCTCCTTAAGATGCATTTGGGAGTCATACACACAGCAAGAGCACCTCAGGCAAATGAAAGCTATGCCCACCTTCAATACACAGAAAGCTTTTATCATTCCACTGATGCATTAATAAGTTACTAATTTATGCTGAAACACCATTTTAAAGGCTATTTGAAGTTCTTTTCATTCACTGATCTGACAAAGCAGAAATTTTATTTGAGTTTACATTTTGGCATGAACTAAAACCTGCAATTTAAATACATGTATGCATTCAGATACAAGTGGTTAGGGCTTACCTACCACTTCTCTTCCCCTCCTGATGCAATTCTCCAGTCTTAAACACAGTTTACAAACAAGTTTTGATTTTCATACGAGTGTTCTTCTCAGAGTCCTGATATGGGGCCTACCCATGCCTCTTCCCTAGACTATGATACAGGAGCAAGAAAAAGTGAAGCATTGCCTGAGGGCTTTTTGCCAGAAAAACTCCTGGACAAAGGATGACATAAAGAATAGAACCAGGAAAGCAGTCTCCATGTGGTCATCTAGTGATACATTTCTGTAATTCTGAAGAACGTCTGAAACAGTACACTGAACAGAATCTCTGTAATCTGTAGGTCTCAACCTTTTCTCTACCTATTTTAGAATTAGTAGGGATATAATAAAGCATCTTGTCCTCTGCTGGAGAGTCCCTGTTAAAATAATCCATCTATGTAATATTCATCAGTTAATTCAGTAAAGGTTTTGCTTACAGAAGAACATTGCATTTTATTTTGAAGAATACCTATTAATTCATTGAGGACAATCATTATCCAAAGTATGAATTTCAGATACATTTTTTTAACTAAAGGGTCAAAGCCTATAGCCTAGCCCAAAAGCAAAAGTCAAAATTCTTGAGAATGTTAAATTTCAAATGTTAAGATTTTAAGTTTTACTTAAAAGCTGTAAGTTTGAGGTAGTTATAACTGTTAATCTAACATAATTTAGAGACATATATATGAGCAGATAAAATGGAAAGTCATTAGGGAACATGAACTATACATGATTAGTAATAATTCCCCAGAAGTGCAAATTTTAAAATACTGAATTTTAAGTAACTGATTTCTGATGTCAGAGTTGCTAATATGCTATTCCAGAACCTGTAAAGCACTTATTAGAGCCAAGTTTTTTCCTGCAGTAAATGTTCTACAGATTGATCCCTCATGGTAAAACCATCTTCCCTGCAGGTGCATGCGGTGAGGCACGTGTACCCAACTCAGTACCACATGGAAGCAAAACACATCCAAGGAGATTCCAAGATTAAAATTACAGCTGTTCTTTTTACTACCACTGGGTGCAGGCACCCTGCATTGACTTAGCACAGCCCACAGCAGTATCTCAGGTTTCTGTAATAGCTGCAAAAGGCCATGGAGTCCGTGCTGAAGAGCTGCACAGCTGGTCTGTGCCACGGCAACACCTCACACAGGTGGGTACTGCAGGGAGCTAAACTAAGACAAGGGAAAGGGCTCCCGAAAGTTCAGGAGTCCTCAAATAATGAGCATTTCAGAATGCTTGTGTCAATACCCAACACAGTATTGTAAGTATTGTAAGTACTGTATATAAGTATTTTAAGTATTTCCAAGAGTTCTGGCTTCCTTTCAACTCCAATGCATTTGCTTCCACCTTTTAGGATGATGAATGGAAAAAAGGTTCTGAAAGTGGTTCCTGGTGACTAACATTCAGCTCCAGACTTCCTCAATTGCCTTCCAGCATGGACACTGTAGACTGTTTTTGAGCGCAGAGATACAGATAGCTGACACTGTTCCCCCTTGACATTGCTGCTAAGTGGAAAACAGCAGAACCTAAGACACCTGGCTATCAGCACTCTGCTGTGTTTCCAAAACATGAGAACTGGGGCAACTGGATCCTCCTGAGGCAGCGTCTGGGTGCTGAGAGCCGAGGTGCAGCAATGCTGAACACCTGTGCACTGCCTCAGTGCCCACCCCAGGGCGTGTCAAGCAGGGCTGGTGTCAGTGAGAGGCATTTTTGGATGCTTATTCTGTGCAGCAAAGCCAGGACAGCAGTAGCAGCTGAAGTTCTAAAAGCTGGAAAATGCCCTCGTATCTTTACCCCAAGTCATAATACCAGTGCATTTAATCTTTTCCTCACCAGTACCTTGTAAATTTTGTTAGCAACCATCAAGATATCCAAGTACATGGTGCAAGTGTAAGTTGTCTGAGGAACTAACTGCACTTTCATATCTGGTCTGCATAGGTACCTGAGGTGCAAAATTGAGCTGGTTGAACTTCTCATTGCAAATATTATTTGAATCCAGTGTGTTATGCCCTGTAAAATATTATTGTAAAAATGTGTTTCAAAGAAACAGCTTAAAACAATTTCTAAAATGCACAGATTTCATTTATTATTTTGAGAATATCAATTGCAAGAAGTCTTGCAATGCATTCTCTTCACTCTAAGTACAATACAGTACACTGTTCTCCACAATAAGTTACATAAAGGCAAATTTTATGTACATATAAAAAAGGATCAGTGCCCAGAACTATTTGCACAGCATATCTGCTATTCAGAAATCAACCATTTAAATCTTTAGTTGCCTTCAGAATTCTTGAGCAAAATAAATCCATAAACAGATCTTAATTACCTGGTTTGAGAAAAGTTTTCAACTAATAACTAAATTCAGCAGAAACCAATCAAATCAGTTTAACAACTGAATTAGCATTCTCAGCATTCATTCTATAAACAAATGTATTAAAAATGAGGCATGCCATATGGTATCATATAAGACAACATGGAGAAAAATGACCTGCCTGCATTTTAACTGTTTATGCATCCCAAAACACCCAAAAGGGAAGTAACAAAGTAGTAGTGCCATTGTACAAGGCACTAATGAGACCGCAGCGCAGTTTCGCTTATACATGCTCAAAAAAAAACCATAAAAAAAAAATAAAAAGAAAAGAAAAACCCCAACACCCTAAAACATACTCAAACTGAAAAAGTGAAGAATAAGGCTATTAGGATAATGAAATGGAATGAAAAGCATTGTATAAAGAAAGGCTGTAATAGCACTTGCTTTTTCAGTCACTGAAACAAGTTAAGAGTATATGACTGCCTTAGGAAAACAAGTCAGGAAAATGCCCAAAAGAGAAAGAATGCAAAAGGACAATATTGGCATAATAGCAAACAGGCCTCTAATAAATGTATATGGGAATGAAAAGGTGGTTCCTCAACTTAAGTGATGAGATACATAGGCAGGGACTTGGAATAAGGAAGAGTGGCATCAAAAATATTTAAACAAACAAGTTGAATAGCATAGCTCAGTTTATAGAAGGGATTCTGTGATGTGGTATCTACTGTGGGAAAAGACCAGACCCAGAAACACCCAACTGCAATGTTTCCAACTTGTCTGATCCATCACTGAGATAAGAAGGTGGTGTCTCCTTTGCAGTGTGAACTTACATGATATGCTCTAAAATTCCACTTAAAAGGATTTTCATTCCCACCCCCCCCAAATTATTTTGTATTCAACCACATCAATGTCTCTTAATACAGCAAATGCAGCACCAAGCCCTTGCTGTGGAATCAGCACCCTTAAAGAGCTGCTGTACTGGTCAGCATGTCCATATACTTTTCATGGTGAGATTATTTTTCCACACCTTTCTATTGTTTCTACAATGGAGTCTCAGTATAGCATCCTTCTAAAGTCACAGTGCAGTGAGCCATACAGACTGAAAATACTCAAGACACAAAAGATTATTTAATTTAATTCTTAAAAGAAAGCAAATATAAAAACAGAAATGTACCACATGGAAAAGTGTTGAGTTGTACATTCCACAGATTTTTCCAACTGATACTGAAGACACTTTCCTTGAACTACAGAGGCTTTCCAATTGAGCTGAGGTGCTTCAACTTGCAAGATGCGTAGGCAAGAGCATATCAGTCAAAGAATTACTTGGAAAACAAATACAAGAACCAAAACCCTCTAAACTCTTCTTCACTGAAAAAGAGAGGCACTGCATTTGTAAGCTGAATTAAGGCTGTAAAATGATGCTGGTTCACTGTGAATTTGAAGTCATCAGAGGTCAGGGGGCTGCCGCTTAGCCCACGGCCTCGCTGTTAGTCCTGTAGGCCTGCTTGCGCAGGTGGCTCTCGATCTCCTCGCGGAACACCAGCATGCCCAGGTGCGAGTGCGAGGCCTCGTTCATGGCTTTGGACTGGATGCACATGCGGTACTGCTCCGGGGTCAGCTCGTCTGCACAGTGCTTCTCGTGCCACAGGTGGAAGAGCCCAGGGACCGGAGTCCTGATCACCATGAGGTCACCATGCAAGTACTTCCTGTAAAGGTGAACATCCTCACCGCCCCAGCCTTTCACCTCCAAGTCAAAACCCCCTATGAAAGCAACATCAGAAATCGTTATTTGGGCTCACAGGCAAAAAGAGCAATGCTTGGTGTGTAACATGTGACCCGATTTGATATGACATTCCAGAAATTCTGTAGCAATTAACTAAGCTTTCCATGCCAATTTGAGGGACAGGAGATTCAAGAATACCACATCCTTTGTGGTGGTAACTGCCCAGCACACAGATCTGCTGACTTCAGAAAGTCTCTTAGAGCAGTGTCTCCAAATTGCATTATGCATGACATCCCATGTGACAGCTGCAGAAAACTGTAGGCAAAACTCACTGGCTATGCTTTTGGATTATTTTTAGGAAGCATAATGGATTTTAGCAGCTTGAAAATGAAGCAGTCATGCACCATATGAGAAATACTCTCTAAAAATGTCAGCAATTACTCCATAGGTCACAATTCAAAAGGCTGGATTAAGGAAAGAAACATGGTTCACCATTTTAAGTTCTCTTGTTTTTCCAGGACTACAGTGAAGATCAACCCAGACTCTTGTGCAATTTCAAAACTCCAGAATTATGAAGTCTTCATTTAGAATATACCATACAGATGGCAATGACTGCTATTAGCAATCAGACTGCATTCAAGAGCCACCAGACAGCACACAAGGCTGTACCATTCTATCTTCTGGCAGATTTACATTTTCTGGCAAACTACCTTCACCATCTTCCACATTTAAGCACACCAAGCTGTTCTCAGTTTTAAGAACATGCCACAAGGGGGGGGCAAAGCACATTGCTAAAGCCTCAAACAACTGTATACAGCTTCTCAAGGTTATTTAAAAGAAAGGAGAATGCTTCTTGTCTAAGTGAGTGGTTTACTTGAGGGACATGTTTCTTAAACTTGATAATTTGCTTCAGATAGACAATAAAGTACAAAAAAAAATTGTAGTATTTTTTAAAGTTCTAAAGTGAAATGTTTCTACTAAAACCATTGGGACTTTTAAAACACTCAACAGATAGGACATAAAAATCTAGAAATCCTAATTTATCTCATTGGTCAAACTTGTCAAGCAAGTCTGACTGCTGGGCTTGGGAAAATAATACAAGAAATAAATGTATTACTTTCCTGCCATTAGGTAAGACCAGAGAATCACTTTTTAAACACAAAAACTTTTTTCTTTAGTCTCATCTTACCAACAGTCAGAAAGTCTGTCCGATATTGACAAGTCATCCCAAAGCCAAAATCCCGCCAGAAACCAGAATCCTTCTTGTGCACCTGCAATTTTAAACCAATATAATTTTGAAATGTAAAATAAAACAAAGGAGGTACATTGCACTTGGTTTTGCAGAAAGCTCAGTTCTTCCAATGATTTGCTCAGTGCAGGATTGAGCATAACAACACTTCTGGCACTGATGTGGGGCTTCCCACTGACCTGCTGTTCACTTCACCCTTTGTCTTCTAGTTCCAAATACACTTATATTTCTGTTGCACCAACTCTATTTTCTGTATATCTGCCCTGACCAAACAGTAAATTATTTTAGTCTATTGCTAAATCATCTGTTCCCAATACTTCAATTCCTACCCATTTTCTAAGGCCACATTTGTCTCTTCTTGATCTGATATGACAAGAAAAGTAAGCTTTGTGATTGGAATCAGCAACCATAACACTGTTCAGCTCAAAAGAATGAACAGCAGAGCTGTCAGGCAGTGGCTCACTCCTCTCTCAGCTGTGATTACCCGAGGCCATATGCAAAACCTTCCCTCCAACTTTCAGTAGGATCCTTGCAAACCATGCAGGGAATGAGGGCTATTATGTTTTTAGTACAGCTGTGCTTCCTGTTACTCTCTCCTTTCTCTCCTCCAAACCTGTCCATCTTAGAAGTCTCAGCTGCAAAACCCAATGTCATCTATGCAGCTTCTTGAAAGAGAGTCAGGCTGGACAGTGGACACTTATCAAAGTTGTTTTGCCTTTCACCAATTCTTTGTTTGCTGGAACATAAGACAAAAGTTGCTGCCATGTCATGTCACGATCCTCCTAAAATATTGGCTTTCCAAGCCAGAATAAGCAACAGATCAGAACTACCAACTTAATCTAATTACTAGCAATTATTTCTTTTAAACTACGTAGAGCTCCCAAGTTTATCTAAGAAGGAGTTTTGTACTGTTTGTCAAGCTTTTCTTCTAAGTGCCTTGCCCATAAAGGAGAAAACTGTTTAGATATGCACTGCCAAAGGTCACCAGATATCCCAAACAGACTATTAAATTGCACTTAATTTTGTTTTAATACAAAGCACACCTAATTCTATTCAGAATAAATCCCACTGCTTACCAATTGCTGCTCCACAGGAGGTGGTATGTCTTGGTTGGCATAGACAATAGCAGGATTGTAAAGGCTGAATACCACAGGATAAAAAACCTTTTTCCCTGGAAGTCAAAAGGTAATTGTTACTCACTGTGGGCATGCTTTCTGAAGGCAAGAGAAAACCAGAAATACATTTTTAATGCAAAATATTACCTATTAGGCATCTAGTGAAAATAAATATACACAAGGTCTAGCTGCTAAGATTTCCCACCTAGAAAGTCTGTAACATCTCGTGGGGCAGAGCCCGTAGGATTAAAAAAAAAAAAAGTATGCATATTTATACATATTACATTATGGATCTCCATTTATATGTAGTCATACATGCTTACATAAAAAATTATATAGGTCAGTATCACATCAGGTGACTGAAAAATCCAAGTTAACACCTTGCACTGTTGAGTTTTATGCATTTGTCTCTTTCCACAAACATGTAAAAGCAGGTACATCCAGGATATCCTGCAAGGGCATCAAGCTAACACGAGCATCCTGACTATGCTGAAAACACCAGTTGTGTGTCTATTACAAAAGCCAGATCAATATTTTTCACTAACATCTTGCATTGCCAATGCTGCAAAGGTATTGACAACAGCCCACAAGAATATTCAATATCCTGATTTGGGCCTGAACTCTGAATGAGTGAGCAGCATTTTCAGATCTCACTTAAAGCAAAGATGACAAACTGCCAGTATGAATTGTCAAGCAGTCTCTCAAACTCCCTCCCTTGTTAAAGCTCACAAGATATTCCTCTACAAAGTTTTTTCAATTATTTAGACAACTTCTTTTATGACACACATTTGACAGAAGGAGGTCTTCAGTAGCATGCTTGTCAAGTCAAGAAGGTTTTACCCTTCTTGGCAGAAGCTTATAGAACAAGGAAGCCTCATACAAACTTAAGAAAAATAATCAGAATATTCCAGAGCTTGGGGTGTAAGTGTGGAAAATCAGCTCAGTCTCCATGAGGAGCACATTGTAGCTCTAGTGAAAACCATTCCTGTGTGATGTCTTGGCCATACACGTGTGAGAAGAGATAAAACAAACTTGTTAGAGATTTCAGTATAACAAAAATCATCTTCCACTGTAGAGCATTACACTGAATTTTATTATACAAATTTACATGCAATCTAATTGTTAAAGCAATTAAACTGTCCAGCTTTCTTTTAGACAACTAAATCTTAAGAAAACATGAAAATTGTACACGTTGTACAAAAAAGACGATGTGTTCTTAAAACAAGCTATACTAAGGCAGAAGTTATTTCTCAGTCTCACTCCTTTGTGCAGAGTATGATTCATTTTCCAGGGTGTGTGGTACTGAATAAACTCCACCATTCAAGCTAATTTTTCCATCTTTTCTGAATGCTCAACACAGGTCAGTTGAAGCCAAACATGGTGACAAGGCTCCGTTACAGCAACAGTGAGGGCACATACCGGGCTCAGCATTTAAGCGGCAGCTGTTGAGGAATTCGGCTGTGAAATACACATCAACATCACAGAAGAACATCAGGACCTCGCCCTTTTCCCAGGCTCTGGCACCCATGTCAAGTCCTCGGCCTCGGTTAAATTCCTCATTCAGAGAGACAAGCGTGTAATTGTGGAAGTCAGTTTCTCTACAAGAAAAACAGAGCCAAACCCAAAATAAATCTGTGGGGAGGGGCAGAGGGACCATTTAGAGTTTTTCAGCATTTTACAGTAATTTCATTCCAGAAATTGAAAAAGTTATATAATCAGAATGAGGAAAAAAAAAAAACCTTTCATTTAGTTGTCTATTTTAATTTTGAACCTTGCAAAATTACAGATATCAGTCTTACTTTGTAACTTCAATTTGTGTTTAATCATTCAGACAGATTAAAAGGCCTTTTGTCAACTGACATGAATTACAATGCTGTCTTGAATTACAATGGCATCTGAAATTTGTCCCCACAAACTAAGAAGTCCTGACTAACAGAGAAATATCTGATTTCACCAGTTCAGAGAAGAGGGCAAACAGGAAGCCTGAGTCCTGGCATCACCAAACTCATGGGGCAGAGCCATCTGCGTGGTGGTGCCACCATAACCCAGTCACTTTGCTTCTCCTCGCTATTTCATACCACTAGCACACATGCCTGTACTCACAGCAGAGGAGGAAAGGAGCAGCAAAGGGAGACTGGAAACAGATCCAGGGAATATATTCAAGCAATGTTAAATGAGTACTTCAGAGACACTTCAGAGGGCAATGCTTGAAGATAACAGAGTGAAAATATCCAACAGTAGCCTCACTAAAAAGATACAAAACCAGGTAAATGCGCAGTGAAGTCTGCAGCACTGACTCAAAACACTGAGAGACATCTCACAGGTAGCAGGGTAGGCAGCAGAGGCCTCAGAACTGGAGTGGTCCAGCACATGGCAGGTGCTTGGGAATCTGCAGGAGAAAGGCAAAAATTCTCTCCTCCCTTCTACCAGAAGCCTGTACATGTCAGGCCAACTCGCTGTCACATGCTACAAGCTGGTGACAAAATAGCCTGTGCCTAATTTATGTCATCGAGCAGAGCGTGGCCAGCATCATGAGACAGGGATCACATGAGAGCTCCAGGGTAACAGGCCCCCCAGCTCAGGGATGAGCACAAGAGCTCAGGTAGTGAAGGAGCCCCTTGGCTATAGGGTAATGGATGCCAGCACCTCTCCCATCGCTCCAAAGCAAAAATCAAAACAGACACAGCTGGGAATTTTATATCCATAGTAATGTAATGCTACTTGCCAAGACAGCCATGATGAAGTGTGCTTAAAGTTGTTTTGCAGCAGAGAGTAAGTATAGGCCTACTTTGACTACATTTCTCTTCCTTATCATTAAATAAAATTGTTCCTCCAGTGAAATAACTACTGAAATGTACATCCCAGTTCCAAAGAACTTCAACTCTGATCAATCTGTTAGTATGACTGAATATTTGCTGCAAAACTCACCCCTGTTGTTTTTGGCACTGTCACACAGAAACCTCAAAGTCTTTTCTGGCTATAACTTGATTTTTAGTAGTCTTCAGGAAACTTTTGCAACCTAAGCTGTAAAATGCCAACCATAAACAGTGTAGTGTAAATAAAGCTTACTTTTCCTAGTAACCTGGAATGAAGTATAAACTTATTCGGTTTATTTTTTCATTCTTTTTAAACACTTTTGAATGCCAATCAATATTGTTGGTATTGACTGACATTGGATCAACACACTTACCTAGCTACAGATTCTAGGATGTTTTTTACTTCTGAGAGACCATCTTGACCAAAGTACACCACTGTGAGGTGAACGCGCTTATCTTGATGAATACACACATCCCTATAGGCACAAAGATAAGCTGATATTAATAATTACTTACAACATAACAAAAAACATCTGTTTTTTGTTACTGCATTAAAAACTAATAGCAGATTGAAATCATTTGATGCCTAACCAGAATACTTCAAAGAAAACAAGGAAAGATGTTTTCCCCTTTTCTTTCCCCATCTTTCCCATTTGAATCAGAAGGTTCCAATACTGTGTGTCACATTCCAATACCTTATTTTATAAACAGGCACTCTACTACTGATGCAAATACAAAAATTACATTCAAGATCATCTGTGATCATCAGATTCACAATGACCCTGGCATTTGGTCTAAAAGGGGTTTTGCTGCAATTTGAGAATCTCTTAAATCCTTTTAGAAGGAATGTTTTCTCCATAGAGTAGGTTCAATTACAAACATCCCAAGGCAGTTGCACACAATGTTGGAATCATTAGTTTTGTGGCAAATCAACCAGAACAGGAATTCATTTTGAAAAGGAAACAAAAATACTGAAAAATCAGAAACATAGCTCACTATATAATCTCATGCACCTACCTAAAGTTTTGCATAAATTGTGCAAATGCCTCAGTTCTTCCAGCAAGAGGAACAATAACGTTAATAATCGATCTAGAAATATCGACTGTTTCACTCTTCACTTTCATGAGGGGTCCAAAAGGTCGGAACAAGGTGACATGCCTGTACTCCATGCCATCCATCTTCTTATAAAACAGCTCATACTGTGTCCCCTTATCTCTTTCTGTACGATAGTAACCTGAAGAATAAGTCACACAAGTAATATGTAAAGTCAAAGATCCCAGCAATTGTATTTCAGAAACACTGATTTTCCTGAGAATGAAAGAAGTGGGGCCAAAGCTTCTGGGTTTCTCCTAAAAACACACAGAAATTCCACAAATTCTTATCAGTCACAATCACCCTTCTACCATTTTAGGTAAGACCTGAGAAACAATCCCAAACAAACTCCAGCTTTCCCTGCTTCTTCGAGACAACAGGTTTCATGGTCCTGTGCCAACTTCTCAGACAGAATTAGAGTTGGGTCTTCCCAACAAGAAGGCAATTCAGCTCTTTGCTATGAAAAAGGATGGCTGAAATCTACTATTGCCTGCTCTTAAGCCCTTCAGCAAGAATCTAGCCCTGAGATAGTTCACAGTAAAATCTGAGATCATCTGGCCAGTAATCAACACAATGAAAGCACAATTTGTTCTGTGGGCAGAACAAATGACAGTAACTTGCTTGACAAAGTCTGCAAAATCTGACATGTGGCATCTAAACAAAAAACTGTGTGATAATGCTGGAGTGTTTTAAAATTGTTTTCACTGCTGACAAGTATTAGTGCTTTCTATCTGATAAGTAAGGCAGTGGTGTTTTACTGCACCCATAGTCTTCTAAGGACATAGGCAGAGGTTTTCTATGTGGCTGTAACACTTTCAGACAACAATGTTAATCCTCCAGAAACAGGACAATCTGTTGAGAGATATTTTACTCCTCATGGGCAAGAAAAACCTGTCTCATTCTAAACATGGTCCTTTCACTTACGGACCATCAAGGAAGCAAGTCAAACCAACAGACTCTAATTTTACACCACACAGGAAAGGACTGAGGCTCATCTGTGGCACTGATTGAACTAAGTTCTGTGTTGCTAATTCCATACCTATACCAACCTGAGAGTAACAAATGATGGCAGGAAAAATCCTCCAACAAAACTGCCCTATGTTTATCTCATCTTTGCTCTCCTCTCACCAGCAAGGAAAAGATGTATTATCCAAGAGAACCACAAGCTATGCCATGAACTGGCATTAAATCCCAGTTAACTGGCCACACAGACCACTGAGAAAGTTACAAACAGCTGCACGTTCCCAAGTGTGATAACATCCCTGCCCTCACACGATGCAATGCACTTCCAGTCACCTGGCTGGCCTGAACTGCCCCTTCTCCAAGACAGTCTCCA
This sequence comes from Climacteris rufus, assembly GCA_013398175.1. Lineage (NCBI taxonomy): Eukaryota > Metazoa > Chordata > Aves > Passeriformes > Climacteridae > Climacteris > Climacteris rufus. The sequence goes on along the minus strand of VZRZ01000211.1, from coordinate 970,871 downwards.
CAGCAGCTGAAATCCACCCCCAGACCTGCCACCCAGAAAGTACATTGTGAGGGGCAAGGAGCAGACAAGCCATACTGATGGCACAAAGGGGTCTCTTATGCCCAGCACTGATATTGTCCTTTTTGTTGTCTTTTTTTTTGCAACTGAAACCAACAAGGGAGCAGCCCTCGGCCTTAGAGCAGCTTGGGTTTGATTATCTCAGGAACTAGACAGAAGTGATGATAGAGCTTTGTGTCTCTCTCTATCCCCAGGCAAGTATTCTTGCATGTTCCCTTCCCTATCAATACAAGAAGCAAAGGAACATACACACCACCCTGACCTAACTTCTTGCTCTGTATCCCAGATTCCATTTACAAATTTCCCTAAATCTGCCTGTGTTCCTCTGCTCCAGCCTCCAACCCCAAAGCAAACCCAGTTTCATTCACGGATGTTCCCTCCTGGTGTCCAGCAGTCTGTCCTTTACAGCAAGCTCCTTATGCCCCTGCCACACTCAGCTCCATAATCCACTCTTTCTTGTGGACAAACACGTGCACTGGCAGACCTGACAGGAAATGTGGATGACCACCACAAGGAGTCTGTGGAAGACATGGTGTAGCAGAACAAGCTGGTCCATCACACTGGAAGTCAATGGTGCCTGAACCTTTTAACTGAGATGCTTTTACCCATTGGGTAAAATTCACATTTATGTTTTTGGCAACACAGAGATGCATAAAGTACGCACCACATTTTAATGCTCGTTTTCAAATCAGTATTAATTACAAGCACTGAAAAGGGTGTTTCAAACAATGAAAGTCCACAATGCTGACTGTCAGAAGCACCAAAAGAATTTAAATCCCTCTCAGTCCTTTTCCATTCCAACCCTTTGTGCTGCATAGTCCGGCACTGTAGCTTGGAAACAGCATCTTGGTTAATGGAGCAGCTGATGCACCACAGTGCTTGTACACATGCTGTCATGTAATATACAGCAAGTACTTTGTACCAGTACTCCTGGGGAAATTAACATTCAGTATTATTTTCTCTAGTATCCAACAGCTGTTTACAGACAAAAATACCATTTACAACAGAAGCAAAGTTTTTAAAAAGCATCTCAGCTGCCATTAGCTTATTTTTAATCAAAGGATAAGCTTAGATGTCAGTCTACAACAGAAGGCTGTAGTACAGAATAAAAATTTCTAGATTAATTAAAAAAAGCAAAAGCAAAACCCACTGCTGTAACTTCATCAATACATTAATATGCAAAGTCAAATTTGAACAGTGCTCTGCCAGCATTCAGTTGTTGAAAGACAAGATTCCAAACTTTTCCATCTCAACATGCTACTAGACCCACATATTTTTAAATAACAAGTATGTACTCCTCGAGTTATTCTCCTTGGTATGAGCTAACCTCTGTTGCTAATCTACTAATTTGAATACTTTTATAGGAATAAGTTTCTATACACAGAAGCCAGAACTGAGAACAGCCAGAAAAAGAGCCAGCATCTGGTTTACTTCTTAAGAGTATTCAGGTTTTTAACACTTGGAACTGACTCATTTAATAAAACCTGTTATCTCACCTTCCAACTAGCATACACTGGCTGCTATCCAAAACAGAACTCCACCAGCAAAGAAGTAAAAAGCAGCATAAATAATTTAACAGCTGCTATTCCTGATCCATGAAGCTTTACTCCCTTTGCAGAAGTTCTGTTACTCACCAAACAAGTTAAACATAAGAATACTGGGGATCAGCTACTATCAAAGCCACAAAGCTGCTCTTCTATTGCCTTGAATACCATTACTTGTTTTATGACTACCAGAAAGTGTTTGGTCTATGGAATTTAAGATGCATGACCTATTTTTTTTCTGGTGTGTATTAAAATTCTCCATTGAAGTTCCCAGGACATGGCCAGTTTCTGGTCTGATGCAGCACACACTAAAGGGTCTGTTTGCTTGACAGCAGTCCACACTGTTCTATGGACGGCAAGGACTTGGGAAGAGCCTTGAATTTCAGCTTGCAGCATGGGAATGAAGGATTTTTACATGCCAAACATGGGTGGGGAGTCTTCCTTTCAGATTCACACCTAAAGAAAGTTTCTGGACTTCGCCCAGTTCCAACTGGAAGCACAGAAGCAAGAGAAAGGGACCCAAACAGCACTGCTAGACATTCAATAACAAGACCTTTATCAGCGATTAGCTAATAGCTGATTAGCTCCTGAAACCATGTTAATGCTTCTGTTTTCCAAAGGTCAATTTTAAATGTCTATGCAATGGAATTCCGAGCTTTTAATCTCTTGATTAAAAAAGCCAGTTACCCTGATAAATGTAACCCAAATAAGCCAGTTACACTGATAGTGAAGTACAGATGTCCACAAAGGCTCATCAGGGCTTCTCTATCACCATTCAGGACTTATGTCACAGGCTTCTAGGGAAAGGGAACAGACAGAGGTAATACTATTATCTCCTCTCATCTTAATTACTCTCCATTTCTCAATATTATCAAATATTGACCTCAAAGAAATCTATTTTTAATTGAGGACTATCTTAGAATGTGCAGTTCAGCAATTAGGTCCGTTGCTCATAAACCTAAATCCATTCATTTGTGAAAATATGTAAAATTGCATCTTTTATCCTCTCTAAGGATACTCTTCATCCATGGGGAACAGGATACTCTTGATTCTCATATACTTAGACCTAATGGAAACACTAAGAAAAAAAACCAACTTCAAAGTGTTTCTCAAACAGCAACTGCAGAACAAAACTTTTTTTCAGGTCAGATTTTTGATCTGTTAATATTAGAATTCTGCAAGTTTTAGGTTGTGGCAAAGGAAAACAGGTACAGCAAACAGAGCTGAGAAATTTGCTGGGTTTCTCTTCATCAGCAGAGCAAGTCAACCGAGCTTTGTGAAAAGTAATTTGAATTTTTCAGAAAGTGTCTTTGTAGCTGTAATGCATACTTGAAAATCTTTTTTTTTAACACAGTGTTATTGCTCAAAATTTGCAACTAACCATGAGGTGGCTGTGGCAGCTCTGCCTTATCACAATTCCAAAACAGATTTGGATCATCACTTTGTCTTGCAACACTAAAAACATAACATCAGTTTGGAAAACACTTGGACAGATTGCTCCCTATCCTGGATATGGCCTCCTTGCACCACTGGTAGAAGACAGAATATTTTCATACAGGAGCACATGCTAAGTATGCAGCAAGAGAGCTGCATGAACAGTTAAATTGAGGGCAGAGAGCAAAATAGAGGGTGGCAACAAGAAAGTTCACATCCTTCAGCATGTATTTGGAACTTTTTTGGCCTACACAGTATTAAGAGTAATAAAAATCAGTAGATTCAGACTACCGTGACTATTATTGACTAATGAAGTGTTCTTTTTCAGAAAAAAAGTTTATTAAGGAAATTTCTGTTTATAAAATAGAAAGCAGACCAATTTGAAATTTAAGTTATTAGTATTTGTAGTCTCAAGTTACTCCAATAAAGATAAATCCTAAAACACAGTAAGAAAAATGCTTTTTCAAACAAAGACAGGGATATTTTGTTCAGTGTGCACCAGAAGCAACATAAATGCTGGGAAAGAACTTCAGACATACTGAGCAGACATTATTAAAAGACACTGTCTGTAAGAAAAGATATTCTAAGCTTATTTAAACAGTCATCAAATTCTTTAAGGAGAAAGTTCTTGAAAGCACATATCATAAAAAATTACATAGTTGAAATTTTAGTCTACTATTTCAGAAGTCTAGGAAAAGAGCAGACATAATTCCCAGAACCAAATATTTACCTATATGAAAATTTAGCCTGTTGAGAAGCTAGAAGACCTTAGAATAAAAATGCCTGTTTCTTGTAGCAGAGTTTTGTGGTAGATATGCAGTAATTTTGAGAAAAAAAATCCTGCAAGTCAGAAGATAAAATCAGTTTATCTATACTGAGCATAAAACATGATGGTTATGTATTAACTAATGCAACATCATGCTTTCTCTTTCATCCCACAATGAAAAAAAAAATCATCCATACACCAAGTCTCTCAGCCTCCAGTTTCAAATTACACAAGACTCTAGTTTTGGTCACAAACCACATACTACAAAATAATTACCAACTGAAGAGGATGCAGAACTTAAATATTTGTTTCAATTGAAACCAACTTTAAAAAACTGTTTCTCTAAATGAGCAACACTAATCCAGCAAGAATTTAGATGCTCTTAGGACTGTTACAGGACCTGTTCTGACTTCAGTTGATACACCAAGTCTGCTATGCAATTTAAACCTACCAGTTTATGAAAGCTTAAGGGACCAATATTTTATAAATAAAAAGGCATCAGCTTTCTAACCGGCCTTCCATGAAAAGGGGATGCACAGGCAATGGAGGCAGAGTGCTGGAGCCCACTCACAGGGCTGCAGGGCAAAAGACCTGTGGGTACCATTGCCAGCTGGTTCCTTTTCTCACCTCTGAATTTTGGAAAAACAGGGGCAGGGAAAAAACATGTTAACATCCAGAAGTTGCCTTTTTTTGCTGGCTAAATTAGCCAGTAGTATTTGCATATAAAAAAACCCCACAGGACCCACAACTTCTGTCTGAAAAAAGATACTAATAGATATAGATAATGCTATGGCTGGTTGCTAACATGTCCATATACAGCATAAAATACTTGTCTTTCCCTATAGTTCCCCATGTTTGAAGTTACTGTCTTTAGAGCAAAAGGAAATTAGTTTGATTTCCAAAAACAAATACTAGTGTGAATAGAGGCAGAGGTGTGAAGTATAATTCTAAGGTCCTAAAACTATTTGCTTTCTTGAAAGTCTGTCATTAAAGGCAATATACTAGAAAATCTGCAGCTATTTCAGCCATAGTAAAATAAAAACCCACTAGAGTATAAGCAGTATCTAAAACAGCAACGGAAAAGCAGCTGAATACTTGATGTAGAAATAAAACAATTAAAAGAGTACAAGAATGACTACTCCTGGACAAAATAACAGAGCTTTAAATGAGAACTGTGCTAAGAGTCTAACACAGCACTGGTTGAGTTGCACTGACCCAGCTGAGTGGATTCCATGCCCTGCCCCACCTTCTGGAATGAAGAAGAGTACTTGCATCAAACTTCAAACACAGTAGCTGTTAAAATTAGACTGTGTGCACTACAGACCAATTACATCATCTGAGACTGAAACAACCCATTATTTCAAGGCCAATAGTACCTTTCTCCAGCATATTTGCTTAATAGTGCAGACATCAGTACTGCTAAGATCCAGAATGCCTTCTACAGTAATGGTCTTATAACATAGTGCACTTTTTGGTTACTTAATGGCAGCATGAACTGTATTTAACACTAAGTATCAAGAAGAGGTAGTAGGACAGTTTTTGATAATCATTATCTCCATCAGCACAAGGCAGTACCTTGAAAGCCACCTGTTATGGGATCTGTCACTACTGCATCTTTTAAGGGTGTTACTAAGTGTTGAAAGTTTAACTGCTGCATATGCTTTTATAATATGTGTTCTGTAATTAAACTTACAGGCACTGAGACAAAACTGAAGACAGAACAAGAGCACCATTGAGGCTGCACAGCTTAGCAGACCCCATGATTAGTATACCATGAAAGGTCTATTCAGGACACCACGTTCTTCAGCTGACATGACCAGAACACATTAGCCTACCAAAGCTCTCCCTCCAATATGAGTATGCCAACTCCAAAAGAGTCAAAAGCCTGAATGTTAACTAAAAGTGGCACAAAGATGAGTAAAGGAAAGTCCTGTAGCTTCATACAGGATTGCTTAAGTAATTGGAACAAGAGAGATTAATCAATTTCTCCCTCCCACTGCCATCAGTTTCACTGGAAGCCTTTCAGTTATTAAGTACCATAAGCAGCTGTGTCACACTGACTTTGTCTACAATCAATTATGAATGCATCAGTATTTTAGGCAGATACAGCCTTCCCTGTACACCTCTTGTGGTGAGCCCTTCTGAAATGTATTTGTTACTCCACTAAAAACACAAGATAATGAAGCAGTAATAATCTCATCATCAGCAATAAAGGTTCTTACTGTGTAATTAGTCTTCAAGATTCTACTGAAGCAGGTAAAACACCTAGAAGTACAAACACCATAAAATGCCTGTTGCAATGTTCTGCTAACGGGCTGGGAAGTATGTAAACATACCTTCTATAAAATCATTTTCACCATATAGCTGCCTCTCTCCTACTCCATCATCTTCATCTTGTCCATCTTCTTCATCTGGATTATTGATAACTTCTAGGCCAGCCTCGATAACTTCCACCAACTCATCTCGTTTATCCTTTCTGACTGGTTTCTCTTCGGGATGCCGAGTGAGCCCCATCTCCAGCTGGAATACTTTCATGGATGTAAAGCTTTCAAAAGGAATGACGCCATATTCACTAGGCAGTTTGGCCCCCACGCTCACCTCAGCTTTGTCAATCTGGGAATGAAGAAACTCTAGGAGATCATTGGATGTTTGTTCTTTGGTGCCCTGGTAGTTCATGCCATTGACCTTCGGACTCTTTTTTTCCTGCAGGGACTTCAATTTATCACTCATTTCCTGAAGCTCTTGCTTTAACTGGGCAATCTGACGTTTCAGACTGGTAGCTCGGTTTTGATAACGCTCTTCTTGTTCCTGCAAGAGAGCTTGATAGTATTCTTTACCCATGTTTTCGCCCACGACACCAGGCAAAGATCCATTACCATCTGTTTGTGGAGCACACTCCAGCAAATACATGAGCAAGACTAAACTGAATAGTAAAGCAAGGCCCACTAATAGCCAACGAGTCCTGGCTTGAATTACTAAGCCTCTTCTGGGCATTCTCATATAATTTCTGTTTCCAGTCCTAAAAGATGACTTATCTGTTCTTGCTTTCCAGGGAACATCACCCCAGACTTGAAATCTTAGAAAAAGAGAGCAAACACAACTGTAATAGCTACTATAAGTTCTGGTAACATAGCTGAGGAGCAGTTTTCAACCTTTGCCTTAATCGGGTGTCATTGCAGAGATGCAAATCGGAAGTTCCTATGTCATCCATAACCATCAACTGTAAGTCTGGTTGGCGCCATACAATTTGCTCAGGATTTCCTACCCCAAACAAAAAAAACCTGCAGAGGGGAAGAAAGATGGAAGACACCAGCAAGGAATCATATTTCCATTTCCTAATTCAGGCCTAGTTGAAGGGGCTTAGCTTATTTCAAGTTTTATGAGGGAAATCTGCAAAAGTAATTTTGTAAGCTTTGAACAGACAGCAAATTTTTTTACTCCCACTATGTGTGAGAGCAATCTACAGTTTAGTAATAGTAATTTTCATTGGCTAGTCTTGCTTTTTCTCTGGCACTTGAGTATTTTATTCCACTTCCCCTCCTTTCCTCGGAATCTGTGGTTTGAGTCAGCAAAATGAAGACAGAACCTAAAATTAAAAGAAAGGTGCATATTAGAACTACAAAGCAGACAGTCATTTGGAAAACACATGAAAAAAATTGTAACACATGGATGCAAAAGACTGTTGTTGGAAGGAGTGAGAAAGGGAGAAAGAAAAACATTTCTTTCCTTTGCATTACCCATCAGTGACTCCCTTTGACACAGTGTCTGGAAAATAGTAATATGGACAGTCCAACAAAATGCATTTGTCACACAGCTAGCCAAAGCAGTAAAGGTTCTTCTAGTCTCATCATGTTTTATTTCACATTTGTTTTAACTCCCCCATTCCTTCTTGTTTTTGTTTTATTTTGTTTGTTTGACTCTGTGGAAGGAAAAAAACACCAACAAACCCCATGCCCTTCCTACTCCTGTACACTAAAAAAAAAAAAATCCAAGAACTATTTTGAAGCAGCAGAAGCTTGCAATTTCATTTGCTTTTACTTTAAGTAAATATCTTTCAGGGTATAACTATTCACTCATGAATAAAGCATTGTAGATTTAAATAGCTAAGTTTACAGAAGCCGCATTTCAGATTAAGTCAAATTCAACAGAAATTAGAATTCAAACACCAATTCCTGATTGATGAAAGGGATCCTCAGATTACCCATCTCCTAACATTTCCATCTTTTGATATGGATAGGATAGCATGAATAGGCAGTGACCATTTGCATGGGTCACACTCAACCAGCCTGGAGGAAAAGACCAGGGGAAAAAGACCACAGTTATGCAAGAGGGGGATACCAAAAATCCTACTCAGCAATGAGTCAGCTAAATGTTTTATGGGCCTCTTCAAGTGAGAGCATAAAAAGTTAAGAAGTAGGCTCAGTGCATGTTAGTCTACTTTATAACATTAATAAAATACTTTCATATAAAATTTAGTTGTATAAAATAAGTGAAGCTCATTACAATTTATCTAGGGACCTATTAGCTCTACATCCATTTTGACTGTGTTATGCAATTATGGTTTGGGGGAAGTTCTCTGACTCCCAGTTTCATTTCAGAGACTAGAAAAAAATTGCCTACTTCCATACTCCTTCTCTATGGGCCAGACAGACTTATCTAGCCCTGCCAGCTGCCACAGAGTCCATCTTCCACTGACTCCGTGACTCAGCCGGGCTGCCACAATGCGCTCTGTGCATTTCCCCAAGTACGTCCCTGTGACATTGCTCCCTTCCCATTCAGCTTCCAGCAGCTGGATACTGCCTCAGTGAGAATCAGGTGCCCCTTACCAGTGGTATTATGATCCTGAGCAGCCTCACTTGCAAGAAAGCTCCAATTACAAGGCCTGAAAGATTAAATTATTTATTTATACCACCAGCAATGCCTGTGACAGCTGACCCAAAGTCTCCAGGCATGTCATGCACACCAAGTTTGGCAAGAGCTGCACACCTTGGAGTTGTCCAGCTGAAGTCTTTAGGACTGCTTGAAGCAGTTTTTAGTACTTCTAGTGCAAAAATCCCTCTTAGTGAATAATTTAGATGGATTATGTAGAAATTCTTAATACAGCAGATTAAAGGCAATGGTCATCTGAAACTGAAGCTTTTTGAACTCATGGAAAGCTACTGGAGCCTTTGATACAAAATAAATAACAGTTTTGTCAACGGAATACTAGATAACATCCTTTGGAGTCCAAATAAGACAGAAGTTAGTCACTCCTCACTGCAAAAACACAACATTATATAAATGCAAGTTAAATGCCTATAAAGAGTGATCAACACCAGATGTATCCTCAGACTATTGACCAGTGCCCAGATGTGGTGAATCAAGGGAGACACAAGAAAAAAATCTACAGGATAAAATCAGTTCACTGAAATAACGATATCATCCCAAGCTTTCTTTAGTACAAAGATGACTATATAATGTTCTTTAAATTTGACTGAATTCTTGTTCTGTTAGACTGCAAGAGGTGAAGCCACAATTAATATCCATTAAGAGCCATAATCTTTAAACCTTGATAAATGCTAAACTGCACTAAAGCTACTCCATGCAGAAGCTGACATCTTCAATCAGTAAAGGTACATTGAAAAATGATCAAACTATATGACTTGAATGAAATATCAGTAAATCAAGTCCCAACTATTTTAACTGTTGTTAACTAGATATCCCTGAGGCTGGGACAGTACTAGGCCTTTGTGGCCAAATCCTGCTCTACCAATAAATTGTCGTGTTCAACTTTGCTGAGTCACTAAGTTTCTTTAGGTTTTCTAGGTCTCATTCATGCCTTAGCAGAAAGTGACAACAGATCTCCTGATGTGGTGTCAAGAGGACACAATGTACCAGGGGATTAAGATTCCCTCAGAGAAGAGCAGGGGGCAATGAGACAACTCTGTTCTTCCTACCTTTCCTAACTGTGGCCAAACAGACCTGGTTATGGTAAGAATGGATTAGGGAGCCAACATGCCTGCACAGGGACTCGCCGCTAGCACCGCATCACCAACGCAAGAACTAAACATGATGAATATTTGCACATTTCTGAGCCTCCCCACTGGCACTTTACCTGTTTACACCAGAGGGCTGTTTGGGGGAGCACTGCTTTGAGGGGTGCTCAGGGAAGAGTTACAATAAACCATTTTTGAAGAATGAGAACTACACATGCTGGGCTGTAAACAGCTCACTGCTCCTTTTCCCTTCTAGGCTCTAATTATTACTTCATTAGCTGAAACCATTTATGTAGTGGGCTACTGACAATCTTATTAATCAGACACCCTTTTTACAGAGATAGGCATTGCCTATTTATGTTTGACCATTTTCTTTCAACACCATAAAGAACAGGCATTTTCCCCACTACACTTTCACCATAGCCTTTAAAGGCAAGGAATGTTTGTGCAATCAGTTATGTTGAACATTACAATTTTAAATTGCACATGAAGACCTGAATGGGTAATTCAGTTTGTTAAAGCAGTGGAGACTGAACCAATTGACATATCTTTTTTTTTTTTTCTTCAGTATTACTTCTGCTGAGAAAAGTCATCATAAAGGAGTCAGACACATTTCATCTTGAATACTTCAAAGAGTGAGTGAAGACAGTAACAATCTTCCTTTCCTTCTTATCCCACTGGAAAAGGAGGGCTTACTACTATTTCACTATCCCCTCTTTTCAGGAAAAAAAAAAAAAGCCCTGTTTTTGCATATTTATAACCCAAATTTGATATGAATCTGGTCTGACACAGTACTAATTTAAGGAATTCCAGTAACTAGGCTGTAGAATATCATTACAAGAGAAAGCAGGCTCTGAAACCCCAGAATAAGCAAAAGCACATGGGATCCTAGAAATCACAATAGAGAAATTAATTCTGTTACACAGTACATTCTGAAGTTTATAAAAAAGAATAATTAAATTACCTGGAAATAAGTAATCATACTGAAGTCCCTGAAATGTCAGTGTTTAACGATGAAGTTCCAAATTTAAATTGCACATTCTGGTATTTCACTTCATATCAATTCTTCAGAACAAGTCTATTTGCAGTAGTCTGTATGATCCCCAAGGAATGAGACATCTGAGGCATATAAAATGCTTATAAAGATCTGCAAGTTTTCCAGAGGCAACTGGTTGTTAATTCTTTCTGCATTTCCAGGGCCTTCTGTATATTCAACTATGGAAATGTTTCTGTTCCTTACAAAAAAGTTCATTGATTCTCTAAGCACAAGAGAATAGACCAGCATGCTAATTTAAAATGCATTAATTTTTTTTTTTTAAATTATATTAGCATTCTGGTTTTGTTCCTTGTTGCAAAGGATGAGTACATCCTTTTGAAGTGGAAAACATTCACACTTAAAGCAGTGACCTAATTCAGTATGTACCTGGCTTCATGCCAGACTGTGGGGACATTGCCTGTGTTTTACTTTAGACATGTCCTTTTCATTCAGCATGCCCTAGACGGTCACTGTTTAGCTGCTCATGAAATTCCAGCTGAGAGTTATTTTATTGTTCATAATTTCACCCAGATGCCAGAGATATTCACTGTCTTAAGCCTCCTCCACGCACACATTTTTCTCTTGTTGGCAATCTATACAATGAAAACATAAGGTCCAATCTCATCTCTTGCATATTCCCTTCTTATTCTGAAGAACAGTGTCACTGAGAACAGAATAGCCTGGGATTGTTAGAGGAACACTGGGCACACCAGTGTTGTCTCACTTGCCGAATCCAAACACAAAGCAACTTGGGTATCTGCTGTTGCAGACAATCTTTGCATAAACCTAGAGTGCAAAACCTCAAACCATACCTCAAGTACACAGAAACACATCATCTCTGCTTATTCAGTCTGCTGAGATGTAGCCTCAGAAAAGACAAAGAAAATTGTTGAGGGTTTTATTGCACAGTTCTAGTTGAGCAAAGACCAAAGTCAGATTTTTCAGCTGTTGGGAAGAAACGCAAAGAAGAGAAAAAAAGAATCCACAACAAGAATTAAGGGCCAAAATACTCACTTTCCACAGAAAATTAGTCAAGAATTTCACCCTCACTGGATGGACTGTAAAAACCATCTTTTTATCAGTTCTGCTGTCTGACTTGCTTTCATCTATGGCTCTGCCTCCCAAGCACAGATACACACACACACACTGCTGGACAGAAGTTGAAAGCCACTATCAATTTATGGAAAGATGACCTGCATTCAATAAAACCAATAGGAAAACGAAAATAATCACAAAAAATTTTAAACCTTACCAATTTCATATTGAATTCTGAAAAATTTGAAAGTTTTGCTTGTACACATTGGAACCACTGCCCACAGTAAATCAATCACCTCAAGCACACGCAGCAGCTTATTTTCAACATTTTGAAAGTTTAGAGCATGATGAACTGTTCCAATTCATCACAACATGCCCCTTTAGTTGGTAAGCACCTAATTTCAGCTTTGCTGCTCACTTTACCTGACTGACACCAAAATGAGGTTTTCCAGCTACCTCTTTTGATTTTCATCAGTTTCCTCATATCCTGTGTTCTGTATCTTTCCAGCATTCCTATCCTATGGCATACTACCTTGGCATACTCACATAGGCAATGCTGTATAGGACCCAATCCGCAAGAGCACATGCCAGCACTCCACAATAGGTCAGAGCTGTTTCTACAGAAAGATTTTTCCAGACATTACAGATCTAAACCAGAAGCACAAGAGTTAAATAAGACCCAAAACAATGGGACATTTGCCTTGGGAGACTACGTGACCATCAGCTCTCCATCAGATCTAATTCAACCCTTTATGTGATCCTTAATGCTATCAGCTCCATTTGGTGGGTGAAGATGAAGAATGGTTGCATTGTACACGTGTCCATCAGTGAGGCAGCAGACTCCAGGCAGTGTCCAGCAGGCAGCTATGGGTGTCACTGCAGCCAGGCTCACCTGGCTGCTCATCAGCTACCAGCCCACAACAATGCCCCCATGCACTCACTTTTGGACTGAGCTTCTTACTTCATTTGTAATGAAGGACATGGGGAAAAACCCCCATCATGCTGTGAACTGTACACATTATGAACAGCCTGTGTGCTCAAGCATATCTTCAACAGGTCACTTCAGACATTTCTTTAGTTCTTAAATGGGAAGGGAAAAAAAATCATGCCATTGGCACAGGGACCATTCCAGAACTCACAGTATACCAGGAATAAGTTGTTCAGGCACAGGAACCATAGGAAAAAGTTACTTCAGTGATGGGTGCAACAAGCACAGGATGTATTACTCAAAAATAATACTCCCCACGCAAATGGTTTATTTTATAAAAAGCAACATTGTTGTTTTGCCAGCAGAAAAGCTGTGCTCCAAAATAAAATTAAGACCAAACCTCCACAAGTTTCCACTGCCACCTTAGAGGCTCCAGTACACAGGGAAGATATACATCAGGTTTCTTACCTCCCCAGTTTCACACACAGATCAACTCACTCTCAACACCAGGGAGAGATAAAATCAATAAAACCCCCTGCCTTTTTCCAAGGACCAGATCCTGCTTATTAATTGCATCTTTTCAGAATATGCAACTGAAGCAATACATTTTATACTAACCTTTAAAACACAGAAATATAGAAAAGAGTAGGGTTTCATTTTAAGTGTGGTGTTCAATCACCTTAAAAATCAAGCACAGTCAAGCAGGTTTCACTCTTTACCAGCCTTCCCAACTCTGTCTTGCAATTTCTGCCTCAGTTTCAAGTTCCCTGGAATGTGTTTTTACAACAGTAACACAGACCACAGCAGCTGCAGGAAGGACCCAGACCCCTTCCCTGCCCAAAAACTAAATCAGCATGCCAAGCTGACAGAATAGGAAATACTGGGGGGTTTATTGCCTCTGTTCTCAGAGAAAGCAATCAGAAGGTGATATCCAACAACCTAGAAATGGTGGTATTTTTGCCACAACAATATCTGGGAAAAGAAGTCATGCTGTCATCCACAAATGAAGGAAATATCAACTGTACTGTAGCAGTTTAAATGCAATTGTTTGATAATCTACTGTGATATAACAAGGAAAAAGAGCACCCTTTAGCTGAAGCAGTTTTATCTCCTGTAAGTGAGAGAAGCTAGCAAATTATCACTTATCCTGACATTTGTAGTTCCTAAACAAAACTTAACCCATCACAGAGTTAAGTGGACAAATGAAAGAACAGCATTATTCACATTGTTTACTTTATACCTAATCCAAAGTAAGCAATGAGCTTATGAATAGCAGCCCTGCTTTGGCTTCAGTGAAGCCAGAGCAAGTCCATTTGTCTGGAAAATGCTGAATGAAAATTGGAACTTGAAACCCAACCAGCTACACCTTAACCACACTGGTCAGTATTATCCCACTTCAGATAAAGCCAGGAAATAAAAGTCAACTCAGTCACTTTATTATTTTTATGAAGAGAGGCAAGAAAAGCTAGGCAAAATGTCTTAGGTAGGACCAGCTGAAAGAGTATTGTTTGCTTGCTTGCTTGTTTTAAAACTACTATTGAATAGCTATCATGAAAGGCTCTACTACCTTCAGCTTTCACAAAACAAATAGCTTTTCTGTATTACACAACTTTTCCTATAGTTGATATTATTTAGCTTGTGGGTTTCTGCACTGAGGTAGGTGCTATTCCTCTTTTTAAATTTGGCAAGAAAACCACAATCTCCAAGTTTGGAGAAGCATGTCTTCTTCCTCTTACTGAAAGGGAATTAAAGGAACAGCAGTATTGTATGACTACACTTACTGTGCCTACCCTGTTGGTTGCTAAAGCTCAACCTAGAAATGGGAACAGAAGCACAGCAGCTACCTCAGTACAATTACCAGGGAAGATCTTTCTCCTGGTATTCCTAACATCTTGTAAGTACTGTTGTTGTTTCATGAGCATTAGGCAAGAACCCGGCCTACTTTTTACAAGAGGATTTACTAAACCCTTACTAAGGGCACAGTCCCCATGAGGGACTGCATAAATTCTAACATAGCAGCAAGGTGGGTTCCTGGGCCGGGGCACAACACCTGAGCAACCTCACCCAGCCGATGGCAGCCTGCTCACTGAAGGGTGGCAGAGCCTCCCAGCAGCCTGAGGAACACTGCACACCCAGGCCAGGGCACAAGGACTGTGGAGGACAGTGTCAGCAAAACTAAATCACAGTTCTTACAGCAACTTCACTTATCTTCAAGGATGTGCAGTAGTCTCTATTAGAGTACCTGTTGTGAGATGGTTATACTTCTTTCAAGAGGATAGAGCAACAGCTGCAGCAAGAAGCAGAAATTAAACTTAAGATGTCCAGCAGTCTTCAAAAAGGTAATGCAGCACCGGAAAACAGCCCACTTTAGAAGGACAGAAAACACAGTTACACTTAGAGAGCATCACCTTGCCAAAGTGAATGATAAAAGGAGAGATTCTTTAGGAACCCAAAGTGTCTAAACAACTTAAAAGGTCCCAGCTAAACACCTCCCCCTCAAGATGAACATGCTCCCTCAGATGCAAAAGCACAGTAGAAGGTAACTGGTGATCCTCACTGATGTGCACAGCTGTTACAATCCAGTTTTAAACACAGAGGAGCAAAGAGAACTCTCTGTGCATAAAGCTGGAGATGCTTAAGGTTTGAAAATAATTCCAAGATGCGAGATTAAGATTAAACAAGATCAAGCCTTGGTGCGAAAAGAACTGATGTATTTTATTTAACAATAAGTGAGAGAGAGAGAAAGAAACAGAAAAAAGAGGTGTACGGGAGAGGACAAGGAGAGTGACAGAGGTTAGGTGGAAGCAGATCACCCCTCCGTGGGTCCCAGCGACATCTCGTGGATCCCCTACACCTGCTCTTCTTCATGGTGAAGGGTCCCCGTCGCCACCGCCGAAGAGCATAAAATCTCTTTGATTAATATGCGCTTTGGGGTGAACGCCCAGGTACCACCCCTGAGGGGTCAGCTTGAAACTGTCCCTTCTGAGACTGTGGGTCTGCTGTGTGCAGGGCTCTGGTGCAGGGTCTGGGGGCCCCTTTGGGGGCGCCTTTGACAGCCGTGACAGCCCCTCAGCTGCCCCTCCATGGGCACGTCCTGCACTTGGGGCTTTTCCCAGAGTGGGGCCCTCTGCAGCTGGGCTGCTCTGCACAGCACAGGGTGGGTGTCCCTCCGACCACAGGCTTTTTTCACCACACACCCAAAACCTGGCAGCAGATAAGCTTGGGGCCAAGGCCTCCACCCCGAAGCTGCTGGGCATGATCCTTCCGTGAAAGCGCTCATCTCCCCCAGCCCAGACCCCAGAATGGTGTCAATGTTATCTCAAATCACCTTGCAGTCCAGGGCCTCAGCCCAGAGGGGCCCATGCTGGTAGTGTTCTTTTTCTTCTGATTTGTTATATAGTTTTTGCTATACTCCTCCATAAAAAATGTTTAACCCATAAACCATGACACATCAGTCTCTCACAACAGCACTTGCACAGCACACCTACATTTCCACTGATGCCATGTTCTGGTTATTAAAACCAAACACTGAGAATTACTGCAATCATCCATTGTAGAATGATTGCTGGCAAAACCAGAGGTGAGAATAATGTGGTTTTCTTGCAATTGCTTCACCTAAGTTCCACATCTAACTATGTACTCAGAATCAAGCTGTCTTCTGTTTTCTCAGACCTCTCATCTACTTCTCTACGTATGGAGATCAAGATAACATAGCTACTGTAAGCTAAGCAGAGTGAAAATATAAATGCCACTCTATGTCAACTTTTGTGCTGTTTTTAAAGGGTAATTGTCATTCAAGTTCATACACAGAGACAGTGGAAGTTTTCCCATTCTGTGAAGTAAAAATAAAGGTCATGCATCCAGTTTCCTTATACAGTAAAGCAAATCTGAAAATGCTGTAGAGCAAAACAAGGGCCTCCCTTTGAGGTGGTTATCACATGGAGATTTCTAACTTATGAAGAGATGGAAAAAGACAGTCCTTATCCAGGGTGTTCTAACAGTTGCACCGATAATTAGCCAGCATTTTTAAAAAAATTACAGACTTAATTTGTGGAGGAGTTCGATTTTTTTTTCCATTTTTTTAACTTTTTCTAGGTGAGTGATACTGAGTGATATTGTTTTCAAGGATGTAACAATCCAGACTATGTGAAGCTGTAGCAGTTGAAGTGAAAACAGAAGTTAAATTTTCAAGAGCAGCCAACTTTCTTAAAAAGACTTTCAAACTTCTATTGATATGTCTTAAAAACAGAAACATATAAACGAATTTGATTAAATTTAATAAGACTGTTTCATTGGACAACTATGCATCACAGCAACACTCTCACTGAAGTTATGATTAATTGCCAAATTTTGTGAGGGTTACCTTGGACCAGGGAATATTTGTACAGAAGTCTCCTCACTGCAAGTTTGAAGACTCCTGAAGTGACCACTGGGAGATATTTCTTGGCATTTTGTCCAAGCAGTAGTTTGGCCTGAGAGTTTTAAAATAACTAAAGCCAGGTTAAAATACTACTTGATACAGAAATCCTCGGAAAATGCTATCTTGATAATCAATCACCCTCGAGTTTTTCCTAAATAAACTGAATCAGCTGGCTTAAGTTTGCATGTGGTTTTCAAAATGGTGCTCACTTTGCTATTCCTCAGTCCCCAATCTAAGATGGAAGGAGGAACACAAATTACAAATGTTTTCAGAAAGGCTAGAAATCAGCCTAGTAGTTCAGGTTCTGCTTTCAGCACAACAAATCAGCCATGAATATGTCACCAGCCATGAAAGCTGGATGCCAAACGATTGAGAAACATCTGGTGCATTTCAGAAGCACAACTTATGTCATCTGTAATTTTTCAATTTGACATTCTAACTAAGCATTAAGTTACTCTTAAAGGACTAGCAATACCAAGCTTCACCAGAAGCAGAAAAGCCAGCAGCTTGTCAGAACTATCTATCTTGATATTTTCCTTGCATTGTAAAAGTTGCCAGTATAAACAAATAGAAACATCAAGCACTGAACACTTTGCATTGCCTTGCTTCACCTCTCTTGTTTTGTTTTTCAAGTCCCTGAAGTCAGTTTTGGACCACCTGAACCACCCTTCCTCCTCTTCTTCAGTAAGAAATCATCACAGTTTGAAGGGGAGAGAAGCCAAGAGTTTTTGCAAACCTCTGCTAAGTTTTTGCAGGTTCCTTGCACTGTTCTTTTGTTGTGTTCATATTTCACAACCTTTTAATTTTTTTTTTTGCTTGTTTTGCTTCACAGCAGGGACATACAGGTTGTTACCATAGACACTTGTCACAAGTGCCACATTTAACACACAGTTCTACTGGCAACAACTTCTGTTACACTGTTTGAACCTTGGTTTAAAGTTTTTTCCTTCCCTACTTGACCCTTCATGGTCGATTTAAATCCCTATTACTTCCACCTGTCCATCTAATTGAGGCTCAGGACCTCAAACAACTAAGGAGGAATTCTGAAGAGTTAAATGCAAAAGAATTCAAAAACACTGGATTATGTCCAAAATCTGATTTTAAAAAATTCAACATAAAGAAACATGCATAGTAGCACTTATTAGCAGAATCTGATACAGTATGTTGGATGCTAAAACCCAGTCCTTTGCCAAAGACTGGGGAGACTAGGGCAAAGTTTGCCCTGCAGAGACATCTTACTGGAGCAATGCTGTGACTGTGCTGGGAAGAGACCTGCCAGCCTCTGTCCAGCCAGCACCAAATGCAACTAGTACTCATCCTCCTACTTCACAAATAGTAAGTCCTTTCTTCAGAAGACTTCTATGTGTATCAGCAGCTCACAGATCACACAAAAGACGGACTAAGCTACAGTCACTCAGCAGTCTTAATTTTCACTCTGCCAGAGCACAAGAAAGACATGCAAATCATCTGCTGCTCCTGGGGCTGTGAGTAGCATCAACAGTGCTGACAAGTGTCATCATTTTTGACACCACTGCTTGGGGAAACCTTTAAAAGACAGCAGAAGTGCTACCATAGGTCATATGAAAGCTGTCACCCAAAACACTCTTACAGGACAGATTTTATTCCATAGACCTTATGACAGCCTCTGAACTGTGGGTTCACTCTGAACTGTGCTCAAGATTATAATTTTGTGTTTTCACAGTGTGCTTCAAAACACAAGCTCATTTACATCATTTCCTCTGCTTTAATTCAGGAGTGTTCCCAACAAGCTTCAATTGCTTCCTGTGCATCGCTGCTCAACACCTGCCCTTGCAGCAGCAACACAAACTCCACCCAGAAGAACTAAGTATTATTTCTACTGTTTCTTCAGTAGAAGATGCACACATGCAAACACCAGACATGAACACTGCAGTAGCAGAAAAGCAGCCTGGTTACCTACCTTGCTTCAATTAACTATCACAGGACATACCCACAACATCTACAAACAGAATTAGCTCAGCACTTCTGTACAGCAGCACCTCAGCCATCAGCTTTAAATTTTCATGGCTTCCTGCAATTACACACCTGAAAGTCAGAAACTGTCCTTCCATGTCTCTTGCAACTGGCATCTGAAAAACAGGCCCCTTTTCCTTAGACAATTAACTAGTACTAGTCAATACAAAACTACTGTACATTCATATATAACTTCTGAGAGAACTCAGGTGCCCTACAATTTTGGTCTTTTATGAAAGCACTGATCTATTGTCTTGACAAAAAGCACAATTTACACTGCAGACATATTAACCTCATTTTGTGGCTGATGTTCATTCATCAGTTACATACAAGAAGCAGGTGTCTATATAAGAACAAAAGAAGCTCATCTGTTTAGCAATTTTACTTGAAAATACAACAACTGCAAGTATTGTATTTCTAAGCTATCTTTACGTCCTATATCTTCTGCATTGTATTATTTTAACTTTGAACATCTGAGAACCAGCCTAGAGTTACATTCAGCAAAATGAGACAACTGCTGCCTGTGACAGCCATTAAAAGTATGTGGGTAGAATCTATCTCCAGAGGATTTGTTAGCCATGACAGAATTTTACTTCTGTTCTACAACTGGCATATTGGTTTCCTTGAACCCAAATTCCCTACAGCATGCCAGAGAAGAGTTAAATACAAATCCCTTGCTTTTAGGAGAACAAGTGCCAAAAGTGTCTGCCCACCTAACCCTCTCCCAGCATCAACCCAGCCATCCCTATGCTACTGAGACAGCTACACAACTTCAATTCCGCACTCTCTTCAGTTGCCAAGTGGGTACCTGTACTCACAGCTAAACATTCTTGCCTCTCCATCTATTGAAGTAATGTATTAATGGACATTTTGGGTCATTTCTGGCTGTAGTAGAGGAGCTGATGGGAAGCCTGACTTTTGCCAGCAGGACACATGGTGGCTGTCAGGGGCTGATCCATGCTTTCCAGACTGTCCTAAGTGACATCCCTACCAGTAAGCCCAGGGAGAAGGATCCTCTTCCAGGAGCTGCTTCATCAGTGAAACACCACCATTTAGCACGGGGGAGCAAGAAAGGGTAAGAACAAAAGCCAGACACACCTGCCCTCTACCACCCACCCACTACACCAGTGAAAGAATTAAAAGAGGGACGAGGCTAAAATAAAATACAAACAGCCCTGCCCCTGCTGTCACCCACCAACACAGCTGCCAACAACACTCTCCTCAAACACACGTGCTAAGGACACATGCCCATCCTCCACTGCAGGCTGGGCAGGAGATGGGGTCCAGACCAAGAACATCCCAGGACCACAGTAAGGGCTAAGGGAAGCAACCAGATCCCAGAGCACAATGCTGAGAGGCACCTGTACTGCAGGTAGCCACAATCAGTAAACAGGCCAATCACTATAGCTACTTTGTATTAGCTGGAGATGATTGTCAGGAAATGGTTAGATTAAAAAAGTACATACAGGATTTCCTCAGAAGATAGTTTCCTCACATAGTCGGATTTGGATGCTCTGAACTTCACTTTGAAACACAAACACCCTGTTGATGCTCTTTCCAGAGCCCACATTTGCGCTCACAGCCTGAAATGGCTTGCCAGTTTTATCAATAATAAGATTGTTGATAAGTGTTTTAGAGGATTTGGTTTGTGAATTAAAAGAGCCTGCAGAGATCGTCCCAAGACATTCTATCACACCCCACTCAAATTATTGTGGAACAAGTGGCTCCTGCCAGCCTTACCATAAACCAGAGCTGCAGCATGGACAGCCCAGTGCCAGCAGAGAGAGTGCAAGCTTCTCACAAGTATTTCAGCGTGCCAAATTTTCACGAGCAGCACCTCCAAGGATTAGGGAAAAACATCATTTTCCTCTTCCCTTGAAGCTCTGATCTTTAGTGACCACACTTTGCTTGCAATTATTACCTTGATACTCTTTTTAAAAAAACTGTTTCTCAGCTAGCAATGACCATCAGAATCTCCAATTTGGACTACACACACAAAAAGTATTAGATACCCAAAAAACATTAAGCTGAATAACCTGCCTCTCTACATCTTTAAGTATACACAAAATACCTGCAGCTTTACAATTAATTTTTTTAAATGCTTAGATAAAAGCAGAAGCTAGCTGCACCTAAAAAAGGGCCTCAGACAGTATCCTGTTCAATTCCTTTTGCACCAAAAAGCTGTTGTAACTGGAGGGCTAAAACTTGCAGAATTTTTCCTGCCCTCAAAAAAATTTCTTTTCCAAAAGAGCTTAATAAAAAAGAAATTCAAGATATTAAAGTAATTGCACTTTCAGATTTTTTTTTTTAATGAACTATAATATTAATGGATGTGCTGGGCTTTTCTAATCATCATTCAGAATGAAACTGTTCTGGCAGACAGTAAAAAGTGTCCTTCCATAAATTCTTCTTACAAGCTGTGGCTCTAACTTGAAGAAAAAACTATATTCCCATTCTTTTCAAAAAGCATTATATTTCTTCATCAACATCTTGTGAGTTATGGTCTCATTTCCCCATTTCCAGCACTAAGCTTACAAGAACATAATTAGATGCATAGATAAAGCACAGTTATTTGTGGTTTGGTTTTTTTTTCAAAAACAATATGCTCCTGAAAACATTTTCTTCCCATTGTGTCCTTTAAGAATGATTTTTTTTTTCCTTTTAAAGAAAGTCCTTTATTTTTGAAAGCCCTGCCTATTTGTATGCTATTTTTCCAGAAGCAAGATTATTATGGCCTTCTCCCATACTTTCATTCTGGAGGGCTGATCCTTTAGAGGTTAGATGAGCTAACAAAAAGCCAAGGACATTATCAGTTCCAGCCCTTATCCAAAGCCTGACTTTCATCCCACCTCCATGATCCTGTTTCTGCATTATTTAAAGAGAAAATACTGCAAGTCATGAAGCTTGCTTCATAATGACACACTGTTTCAGAGTCAAGAAAAATATTGTGCAATTTGTTTTCTGCAGTGTGAGAAACTGACCTCATATTTGTCATACCTTCCCCTCCTGCAAGTTTAGTTCTATCTCTTTTTAAAGCTCAGGTGGTTCTGGTGGATCTTTTTTATAAAGGGGTCCACAGAACACTTCTGACAAGCCCGAAGTGGCAGATCGTGATGCAGGGGTTCAAATTCTTGTGCCAGATATGCTTCTGCGTTTTCCTGGCAACAGACCACAGCTACATATCATTTAAATATGCCCTCAGATAATGTTTCTCACTGACTTGGGAAGACCCATACCCTGGGGTTGGAACAAAAAAGCAAAGAATTCAAGAGTAATTTGGTGCAACTTGTACCACAATGTAGCAATAGTACAGACAGGTTTGGGGGTTTCTTTTTTTCCTTTATTCCTTCCTTAACTCTGACAAAGACACTAAAACAAAGTCATGGGAGCATTAAGTGAAAGAACTATTCAAGATCAACTAATCCTAATCACACTGAAGGTTTCATGTGTTTTCCCCAGGACCAGACAAGCTAAAGAATTCAGGCTGTATAGTCATATACTTCAAAAATCACTGTTCTTCCTTCCATGTTCAGCTACTGATGGTTTGGGACAGTGATGCTGTAGCAACAGTGTGGGTCTCTGATACTTATGATAGGACTTCCTGGCAGAGTCTCCCACAAAAGCCTCAGGGTATAATTGAGGCTCGTAGCTAACACCCCTCCGCAAAACACATCTACCTCCACTGACAGCTACTGGGAATACTTCCAAACTGCTGTCTTTGGCGCTCTTTGGGGACCTACTATCTAGCTAATAAATAAAGGGAAGCCAGACGTTTCCTTCAAACACACTAAAGCAAGATAGGAACTTGCAGCTAGTGCATGCTGGAAGAGAAGAAACTGTCTTATGAGGCCTAGCATTACCATCCCCAAGGGGAAAAAAAGGAGAAAAACAATGCATTTTTACTGTATGACCTTAACTGGAGGAATATTGACTCAGTGTAAAAACAACCTCTTTTCTGAGCAGAATAAAGTTAGTCCTTATCCATCATCTACAAGTTTAGCACAAGAGATCAGTGTCTCAACTTCCACCTGACAGAGGGACTTGAAGAGGGAAAAAAGCCACAAACAACAAAACCAGAGAATAAACTGATTGTAATTCACTGAAAACGTATGCTAACAAGTTTAAATTTCTACATACTTAGGTTTAAAAATACTCTTGCAAATTGCAAGCCCCCTGCTTCTTCTTTAGCATTTCTGAATTAATTGACTGGTAACAATTACACAATTTATTTTTATGTTCGATACCAGAACGTTCTAACTCTCACAGTTTACGAGAGCACAGAATTTACTTAACAAGAACGTGTCTGACAACAACGAAGAGATGCAAACCATAGTTAAACAATGCTCAGTGTTTCACTGAGAATAATTAGGCACCCTCCCATCACCTGCTCTATTCCGGCGGGTTGGCGGAAGGAATGGGGGTTCCTCGCAGTCCGGGCAAAGGCCCCCGCTCCCCGGCACGGCCCGGCCCGGCGGCGACACCGCGACCGCCCCGTGCCGGGGGGGCCGCCTGCTGCATCCCGCTGCCTGCGGCTGCAGAAACGCACTCCCTGCACGCCTACAGCCACTTAACACAATGGAAACGCAGCCCTGAGGGACACAGATTCGCTTTATTGTTGAGACAGCGCTCCGGTAACAGCGAATGGCCCGGTGTGCCAGGCCGCTCGGGGAAGCCCCAGCAGCGGCCCCGGCTGCGCGGCCCCGCGGGCAGTGAGTGCGGGCCGGCCGCAGCCCGCTCCGCTCCGCTCCGCTCCGCGCCGGGACACGGGGC
>VZRZ01000211.1:854711-946728 GCA_013398175.1 Climacteris rufus | reverse complement strand
CCTTAAAGGGGACGGGCCGGCCGCCCCCGACCGCCCCCGGGGCGGGACCGGGTCCCCCGCGCAGTCCCGCGGGGGAAGCGGGACCGCCGCCGAACGGCAGCAGGGAGCGGTTGTGGCACCTCCTTTCCCGAGCCCTGAGGTGCCTTCGCTCAGGGCACGCCCTGGGGCGGGCAGCGCGCCCCGCTGCGATGCGCCTCGGGAGAGGCGAGAAGTCCGCGCCTGAGGTCGGGAGTCGGGGCCGCATGAACGCACCCTCCGCGGCTCTGCCGGCAGCGCCCGCCGGGGGCCCCTCGGCCACCCCGAGTGCGCCCCGCGGCCCTGGCCGCTCGCACGGCTGCCCAGCCGGACAGTGTCCGTGTCCCTGTCTGTGTCCCTGCCCTGGCCGGTCGCACCGCTGCCCAGCCGGACAGTGTCCGTGTCCCTGTCTGTGTCCCTGCCCTGGCCGGTCGCACCGCTGCCCAGCCGGACAGTGTCCATGTCCGTGTCCGTGTCCCTGCCCTGGCCGCTCGGACCGCTGCCCAGCCGGACAGTGTCCGTGTCCCTGTCCGTGTCCGTGTCCCTGTCCTGGCCGCTCGCAGCGCTGCCCAGCCGGACAGTGTCCGTGGCCCTGCCCTGCGCACAGCCGCGGCACGGCACAAGCACAGAAAGCCCCCGCTGCTCCGCCAGCGCTGGAACCCGATGGCTCGCAGAGGTCCAGCAGCAGCAGCACGGGGATGCTGATTTCTCGAATGTTAACAAAACCGTGGAACTGTGATGTAGCCGTTATACCAGAAACAACAAGCAGAATTTACCAATAATTATTTTCTACTTATCTGAATATTTATGTATTTATTTCCAGAGGAACATTTCATTACATTATTTTTTTTAAATTATTTCTGCAGGGCTGGACCTGAAAGGAAGCCGGGCTTAGGAATTCATGCACTTTCCAGCCATGTGCATGAATGGTGGCCTGTAACAGTTTAAAAGGGTAAATCTCAAGAAGCAGATGAGGTAGTAATGTTCTTTCACAGCTATGTATCAAATGTTTTTGGTCCTGTGCATCAAAAACAGTCATATGAAGTTAGCAAAGGCTTATTCTGTAAAGACCTGCACCTCCCCCATCTTGATATCACTCTGCTGGATTGCCAATGACTGTTCACCTGCCTGAAAGCTAGGCACTGAGGGCTTTCCAGAATTAAGCCCCCAATGGTCTGAGCAGCAGAAGCTGCATCCTCTGTCACACTATTGTTCTGTCGAGGTCTGCACAGAGCCTTTAGCACAGAGCAGCCCTTTGCCTTCAGGCAGGCAGAAACACATTTGTTCATAAATAACTACACTACACAGGCAACTGGAGGCGACTGGGTGTCCAAGAATCCATTCTGTTTAGTCTAGATTTCAAGCCCTCAGACAGCAAAGGTCTTTCCAGGGAATACCTTAAATGAACAGGGAAAGGACAGTTGGCTGGTGTGACTATCTATCCATCCAGGCACTTTCCTATCCACTGAAACTAGATGCTAGATCATCATTTTAGGTATCCATCAAGAATATACTTGAAAAGGCTCATAGAAGAGAGTTATCAGAAGGCTATAGGTATTCACATGTGCACTCCTCAGATTAGGTAAATGTGGCTTCATTTTATTTTTTTTTACAGTATGTAAGTATACTATTTTAAACCTGACCTCATGGGAAGTTTGAATGTTGAATGTTAGAGGTGACTGATGAGTATCAGCACCTGCTTGTCTTCTTTGTTGTGGATAATGGGTAGGAGTGTAGTAGACACTGGAGACTGCCGTGTTCTGTAGACATATTATTTGGGAGCACAAGAAGATAATGGAATGGAAATAACTGAAATCAGTGGTTTCGTTAACTAACACTACACGGTACATCTGAAACAAACTGACAACTCTGCATCAGCCCCTGGGTGGTCTACAGAGAGCAACCAGACTGAATACTGTTCTTCAGGCTTCCCAGGTACCACTTTTCTGCACATGACCTCATGGCCGCAGCGTGGGGACATCTCTACAGTGCCTTACAGGAGATTATACACAGGAGATATATACTTTTTATTTAAGTCCCAGTTTCCTCTGTTTACCAGAATTTCTTCACTACCAGAAAGACTTTTTTTTCTTTTTTCTTTTTTTTTTTTTTTCAGATTGAGAGAAGGAAAAAATAGGTTTCTTAAGCTCTAGTAGGAACAAGATGGGTATTCATAGTCATCTCTGTATAAGAGGTCTACCATACCAGGAAAAACTATGGATTTGCAGTGATGTTATGCATAGTTGCATGATTCTTCTATGAGAATGAACTGTTCCAAGATTAGACATTCCTTCATAACTTAGACCTATATTTGTGCTGACAGATGTTACAGTTTCTATTTGGTGTTAATCTTACAGGCCTGCAGAGGAATCCCCACATTGTTTGTGAATAAAGCAGGCAATAAAACATTTAGGAAATATCTGTGTTTTAACATACAGTTCATTTCAGCCTGGGGATTTTTCTTAGGTAGTTGCAGACCTCCTAGCATCTGAGAGCGTGTCTGTGTATATATATATTTAGATACATATACACATAGATATATATACATATATATATGTGACACAGATTTGAATTTTCCTAAAATGTTATGATAGGATGGTTCTTTAAGAAATAGACTTTAAAAATGTTTCACTGAACTTTGGTAAACACTGTTCTTAAATTGGTATATTTGGGGAAAGGAAGTGGCTGGCTGGCAATAGCTTATCCAAAAAACAAGAGTCTTCCAGAACAGCATTAGCTCCAGCCTCTAGTGGTTTTGGTTTTCTTTTTCTTTTTCATGCCTTTTTTTTTTTCTTTTTTTCTTTTTTTTTTTTTTTTTGGAGCATATGTGTGGGCTGGAGGGGAAGAAACAAAAGAAAAAGAGAGAGAGGAGCTGATCTGAGAAATTATACCAAAGTGAAGGATTAATGTAAATGAGACCAAAGGAGAAAAGAAAAAAAACAATCCTTCAACAAAGGATATTTTTGTTCTCTTAACCTCTTGAGCCAAAATGAAACGTGCATGTAGAATAAGAAAAATGGTCCATTATTTTGCCTGAAAATTCAGAGCTTTAATTGCCAAACAATAGTCATTAGTTTTCCTTGACACAAGGCTTTTTGTCAAATACCACTGCTCAGCTTTATTGATGGCACAATTCCAACATGTGAAGCTGCTTTCTTTTTCCTTAAGGGTTGCAAATTATTTATAACAGATACTGAACAATGAACAAAAATCATGAAGAATTTTTTATAGCCTGAAATCAACCCTCCTACAGTATTTTAACCATCCTGATTTATATCCCTTAAAATCCTCAACTTCAGCTTTTATTAAGTTATATTCTGTATGCCTTTGTCACTGGTCTGTCCAAACACATCTTCTTGCTATGGGCATGAAACAAGGGGCCTGAGGAGATGCCATGAGCTACAGTAGAATTAACTCATGTCTGGCTTGGGCAATGCTAAGCTTGACCTCAGGTTCTGCTGTAGCTGCTGCTGGGTCTCTGCAAGCTCAGTCCAAGGCTGGCTCTGTCCCTCCCAAAGGGCACTGTGTGATTGGCACCATGGGGCATCTGCAGTGTGTATTAGTGGTGCTTGAAAGGTCAGGATATTTCACCTCACTGCTTCAAAGACTGAAATCATCTCTGGATTTAGGATAGACAGTACATGTGTTAAATTAGTTTGTACCAACATGCCACAGAGAAATCTTCCTGTATTTTTTACTGTGCCCTTTATTTTGCATTGAGTAACATGTTATTTTTTGTCAATGCCTAGGCTTTTGGCCTTTATGTCTGAGTGCTGAAGGACTACATTTCTTCATGTAGTGTTTTGGAATCAAATAAATAGTAATTCTTTGGTATTATAATGTTCTAAATTTTGGACCCAGAGGCATATAATTTATATAATGTTTGGGAAATTAACTGCTATGGATTGCTTTTTTCCTGCTGTTTTGGGATCACAGTTACTAAATTACTTCCTTTCAGAAATTCTCATTAGAAAACAGTATCAACTGACTTCAAATTTATATAGAGTCCTTTCGTACATTAAAGTGGACTCAGTAATTATGGTACTAATTCATGAAACTAGAAGATATTCCTTATCATAAAAAAAATAATGAATACAATCACACCTGTAAGTGAATGTAAATAAGATTTAGTTTTATCTACTATCTGAAAAGGCTTTCTTCTGATAGCAGAAGGGCTTATTGTAGTCCACTTGTTTTTTCTTTGAACAGTGATAGTTTAACTTTAGCAGTGGCATAAGCATCTGAAAAAGTGTATGGAAGGATATATCAGATATACTCTTTTCAAATAACTTTTTCTTTTTGAAATCAATATCTAGTTGCTGTTAGCAACAAGTGTTTGCTGAGCTCTGTGACAGTAGCAAATGGATTGTGGAAATATTGCTGTAGCACAAGCACAGTGTCACTCTGGTGCCACGGGAGAACAGGAACTCAGAAGGGGACAAGCAGGGAGCTGTGTTGAGTGCCTGGGCTCTGCTGCTGCTCCAGCTGAGAGCAGCAGGCAATGTTCTGCAGTGGTGCCTGATCATTTTTCCTGGCCACTTGGCCTTATTTTTCCTGGCAAGAGCAATGGGTTGCATGCCCAGGGTTCCACTGCTCACTCGCAGCTGCACCAGGGTATCACATCAGACTGAGCAGTAACAAGGTATATGGAAAGTAATCCATGTAGGTACTGCTTGAATTCTATATTGGTTTATTTCTGACTATTCCAAAACACCTTTACTATATAGATTCTGTCAAATGGCACCAAGAAGTGCTGTAGGCATTTTTCTAAAAAGAGAATAAAATTTTGTCACAAATAAAAGCAGCTCTGAAAAAAAGTGCAAGCAACCATTTTCTGTGCCTTGAATGGAAAACAGATAGGAGGGTTTTGACTATAAGTCTCAGTGTGATGCACAACACAGTAAAAAATACACATTCTTTTTTTTCCTTCTCCAGTACTGCAGAAGAGTGATGTACAAAAACCATGAAGTAATAGATTTAAAATCAATCCTAAATAAATTACTTCTTAAATTATAAACTTGACTACCTAGGATGCACCAAGAGAAATAAGTTAGAACATTCTACATATGAGATTTAAGCCAGAAAATCTTTCATGAATGGTCCTTGTCTGATAACAATATAAATTATCAAGGTCTTTTGGTTGGTTATCTGGGTGGGGGTTTTTTTGTGCTTGACAGCCTCGTGCACCAAAGCTCAAGTTATTCAGATAAATATCTACAGTAAATGCAGTATCTATAGAGGGAAATATTTGGGCTTCCTTAATCTGAAGAGCTTCATGTTTTATACAAAGTACTCAGTATATCAGTATTTAATATGTGCTGTTGCATAATCAGCTGCACCCACTGAGCCTGTCTGACAGTCAGTAAAACCACCACCACCTTCCACACAAAATAAAAACAAAACTGTAGAAAGGATCAGTACAGACATGATCATCCGTGCTGATAGCTTAGCAAACAGTCAATACAAAGCCAGTGTTCATTTCTTTGTTCAACAGACAGGACCAGAAACTAAGAAACTTCTCTTGTTCATTGTCTGTACTGTGCTGGTCTATTGTTTGCAATATTTATCTACTCCACTCCAGTGTAGGGTTGGGGTTCTTTGCTAGTGTTAGTTAAGGCTGGTCTGTCACTGCCCAGAAAACATCTCACTCCTTTTGAGTGAAAACTCCAACCAGTTCAAAAGTTATTTGTTTCTCTGGTACCATTCATTGTAGCATATACATCATTAAAAAATTTTTAAGTGAAACATGTTTCATATTTTTAAACTCCTCCCATAAAATGACATGGAAATAATAATAAAATCACATAACTATTTTGATTTTATTAGTAGTACTTTACCAGTGACTGAAAAACTCTCACAGGGTTGAAACAGTGTAAGACAGGGCAAAAGGAAGGTGGGACCTACACTCCTGACAAGAGAGAACCCTCCTGGGTACCACAGAATATCAACAGACAACCAGAAAACAATACTGTACCTCAACTAAGCAGTTGAAAATACTCTATTTAGATTTTCATGGAAATTGGCATCTATTCCTGTGGTGCACCAAAGCAGCTACTGATTTTGGAAATGTGTTGAAGTGTGCTATCGAGACTTCACTATTGTCATTATAAAACCAATTGGTAAATATGAACTGATTTACAAAGTCAGGATCAAATGTCACCCTACCCTCCTAGCAGTCTCACAAGCTTCTCTTCAACTGTTCACTTGTATTAATTGTTTTATCTTTATCTTTGTTAGAAAAAGTTTTGCTAATGAGCATCTTGCAAAGATCCACATCCATTGGTAAAATGAAACTCCAAATCAAATTAATTCAAAACAAGATTTTATATTAGAAACGCAATCACAGGAGAGTTGAATAGAAAGATGCTTTGAAAATCACTTGAATTTGTTCCCACTCTTTCTCAAGAGCAAGGAAAATGTGTTCCTGCTTCTCCTTTCCTGTTCCTATCTTTAGAACTCAAATGAGAAAGACCTGATGTGGTAGCCTGCACCCCATTTAAATAACAGACTATCAGGTTCAGTAGTATTTACTAGATGGAATTGAATAGTTATAAATGACATTTCTATTCCAGTTTTATTCTCTTTTTAATTTAAATTTAAAGAATGTCAATTACCAGTTCTGGCACTGTGCTAGACAAGAAATGATTTGTACTGTTTTAAAAATCAAATCACATCTATGACAGGATAAGCATAGAGATAAAAAGTTTTTTAATGCAACTCTAGCATCTTAGAAGCTGTGTGCAAACTGTGTTTAAGTTACTGATGTCCACTCAAAACATCAAGATGTTCACGACGAATGCAGACAAATGCAAATTGTAAAATTTGGGCACATGTAGTAGGTGAAAAAAATGGTTTAACTTGTGAATGCTGAAATGCTGCTGTTAATTTTGTTATGTTTTCTGCTCCCTCTGAGCTATGCTTAAATCTTGTATGACAAGGTCTTTACTGTAGATCTGATGCCTTTTTTAGCAATTAAAATAATATGTGCTATTCATATCATTACATTTCAAGATTTAAACCCTTGAATAGTGTTCTGCTATGTGTTGCCTAGTAAAGATATAATTATCATTTGAAATGGTAACAATTAGAAGCAATCTCCAGTTTAAGGTCTAGCATTTCAATATATTCATTTCACATTTTCTAACATGAGTAAACCATAATGGAGACTCAGTTAAGCAAATAAAATGACTCAATAAACATTATTTCTGTTTGGTTAAAAAGTTGTCTGTGATGGCAACTTGTTGCAGCCTAATTTGATTGCTTATTTTACCTTTGTGCATGTAAAAGTGCAGAGAAATATTTTGCAGTATAAATTAAAATATTCTTGGTAGCATTTTTACAAAACCCCACACCATCTGTTTTTCCTCAGTATCTAACAAATTGTCACAGTTCATTTTAACAAATGATCCTGGACGAGCAACACTGGGTGAGACCTCCAACAGCAATGTTTTAAAATAAAAGTGCTTATAGTCAGCATAAACTTTATGCCTTTCTGTTTGGTATGTCTGGAGCAGGCCACTGTCCAGAAAGCCTCTGCACAGGAAAAACAGTTAAGTAAGTGTTTGAATGATTTCCTGACTCAATGCTAACATCTCCCTCAATTATTTATACCCTGTACCAGAAAGAATAATTCTTGTCTTGTGCTGTCAAATCAATCACTGACATTCCTGACCACACAAAAACTACCTTGGAGAACAGTTAACTGTTCTTGCTGGCTGATTCTTGAAGCTCTGTACACATTTCAGAAAATGTATCCTAAATCTGGTATTTACCTCCTGGATTTTTCCATAGGCTTTTCCCACATTTCAGTGTTTCCAATGCTCTTCCAGGCTTTTTAATCATCTGAAGATGAACCCTTTACCAGCTTTCTCAAGGAGTGAGGTCAGTACTCTCTCTCAGCCTCCTCATCTGTCCCATCAGCCACCCCTTACTTGGGATTCCACCCTTTTGACATGTGCTTTCCCAACAGACATAAGGCTCTAAAGAATTTATTCCAAATCTCTTCCTTTTTTTGTGAAATACTCTTGAGTAAAGCGATACTATTCTTGTTATTGGCAGCAGTTTGGCAAACAAGTAGGATCAGTGTATCCTTTTGGTTTATTGATTTGCACTGGGCTATAGCTTATGCCACATTACATTCTCTGAAAGAGTAAGTGGAGTTGTTGGTTTTTTTCCCCTCAAAGTAACTTTAAAATATACCTAAATATAGGCAAGCAAGATTTTTTTTTTGCAAACCAAATGCTTAAAATACATATTCATTTGATTTAGTTTTATTAAAAAATTTAAAATACTTCCATCCTTAAGCACAGTAAATTCAAACAGGAAATTGCATTGGCAGGAAGCTATGAAAAGGGCACATGTTGCAAATGAAAATCAGTGTTCACATCAAACTCTTTCTACCATGGGCACGTCAGGAGGGAAAGCCCTGAACAGCTGAAAAATTATTACAAGGGCTTTAACAATTATTTATGCAACCTGCTGAGTGCAGAAAAATCAGACTATGAACTGCAATGATTGACTGATATCCAGAACTAGGCTGAGTTCTACAGGAATTCAAATCTATGGCAAGTACAACTGCAATGCTCTTATATTTAGATTACTGTAATCCATAAGAAACTGCTTTCAGAAGTTGCATTTTTATGAATTGTACCTTTTAAACCCAAATAAGGAACTAATTATTTCTGATGAGCTTAAGGGAGCTTGTCTATCCTCAGGCAGGCAAAATGTTTTTACTTAACTTCAGAACATGATCAGCAACATGAACTTTGCTAACAGCTCAAAGAAATAGGTATTAGCAACAAGCGTGTTGTGCTAAGATACATGTAACCCTTTAAAAGACCATGTAAAGCAAAAAAACACAACATAAAAAGAGAGGGACTATTCATTTTCTCAAAATGTATTTAAAGCATGTGTCTCTCTGTTGTAACTGAAAGACAGAGGCTGCTGTCCCAGACTACACACTGTTTTTATGGGGAACATTGCCTGCTGCTACTTACAGGCTGGTGCTCTTGAATATTATCTCCAGCATATTGTTATAAATTTACCATTGTAACTACAGGGAGAACCACAACACTTTCAGATAAGCTGAGTTTTGAAACCAAGTATTTCAAAATTATAAGCAATGTTTTTGACTTTTCAAAAGTTAGAGTAGAAATTATATTTTTAGATATATTTCAAAACTTGTATTATTCATATAAGATTGATACTAAAACAATAAGGAATAGAAGCTTGCTTTTACTCTATGTTTTGAGAATTGCTGAGGTCCAGCTGAGTGTATCATACAGATTAATGCACATTTTGCATGATAAATTGTAGATAAAACCCCCATGATTTAAATATTACGTACCGCATATCCATGGGATGGTATCTTTTAAAATTGCTACTATAGGAAATAGGCTAATGTCTACAAATTAAAATTTGCAAGCTTACAGTAGATTTTCTAAGTATCCTACCTATGGAAAAGTTTGTGGAAACAAATATTGCAATAATTTCCTTGTGCTGCTTTAAGGACTGTACTGACACATGAGATTCATGCTATACCCCATCTGTCACAATTCAAAGCACATACCAGGTAAACTGTGTCATTTCTGCAGATATTTAGAAAAGGCTAGCAGAAATTTTTAGAAAGTTATTCCTTCCAACCTGTATATTTAGGTGAGTCATTTGTTCCCTTCGAATTCACTTTCCTCAGGGCAGCCGAGTGCACAAGTATTTCTGGCACTGATGGAAATAATCGTCTGCTGTATCACTTCTTTCCCATGTGGGAAGTGCATTTACTCCCCAATGGGGAACCGAAACAAGATTGTCACCATTCTCACTAGTGGCAACACACAACAAACAGGAAATACTTCAAGGGAAATATTTACAAAAATAGCACACACAGAAGACATAAGAAACTTTGATATTATGAATGAATACTTAAAAGCAAGAATCTATTTCTTGCCAACATTCATGAGCAGGAAGGGAATCAAAGTTAATTGGAATAGGAAACACTTGAAAATTTTTCATTAAACTGTACTTAATGCAGGTAATTGTGTATGGACACTGTCATTACGAGCTGTATATGTATTTTATATGCAGGATCTATGTCCAGTAAGAAAGGTGGCAATAACAATTAGTGAAATCTTTCACACTAATTAATGGTTGAAATAACATTGACTTATACTGGAAGTCTAAAGTACACATTACTCCCTGCATCCACTGGTTATTTCAGCATCACTTACTGTCCGACTCACCTACGGTACAGCAATGTTGTCACAGGGCTTGTCATGTTAGAAACTGCATGTTTCGCATCTCTCAGTTGCATACTGTTACTGAAGACAGCAGATAAAAATACATTCTTCTTTTAAGGAAGAAAAAAAACCCAAACAAAACCAAAAATCTTGATGCCTCAGTTGCTCATGGCAAGTGAAGAATTCCCATTTACAGACATAAAATATAGGAAAATGACTGGACAAAGCAAAAAATTACCACAAGTGTCATTTTTCTCTCCTTTTTCATAGCTCTCTCAATAGAAAAAACCAGCAGATATAATGGGCTTCATTTTCAGTTTTAAAAGTATGGACTCTGACAGCCTTTTCATGCGAGTGAAGACCACCATCACATCCCAGCAGAACCCCTTCTGTACACAGAGCTCTATGTTTTCTGTGCGTAAGTATTACTCAGCATGGCAAATGTCAGTGCAGAGGGAAAGCTGCTGTGCTCACTGCTTGTCCAAAACCAGGACAGGATCAAGTATGGAATCCAACAGTGAAGGTCTTTAAATTCCAACATACCAGTTTATATGCCATGTTTTGTAAAATGAAAATCTGTGTTCAGGCTTTGGCAGTCTGACTCAAAACCATGTTTCTGAAATCACAGACTTTAATGGAAACATAAAGTTGATACACAAAACAACATCTGAAAACAGATCTGAAACATCTAAACTGGATTGTAAGTGACAGGAGCAAGCTTTGGTAGAATTGGATTATTCAGAACAACCATCACAATGCTAACAATGAGTCACTTGGGATTTACATCCCAACATTTGCAGCAAATGAAAGGTTACCTTTAACCATGGTAGATTACAAATAAAGACAAAAGTAGTGCTGATCATTTACTCTTCCACATACAACATGACTCACAGTCTGATTGTTCTCCCAAATACCAAGTCACTGTTGTAAGCACAACAGTTTTATATTTCACCTTAGAAATTCCGATTACATTTTCCTTGTATAGTTTCAACAGTAGAGTTTTAGACCAATTTTGCCGTGCAAGTGTTATTTACTTGGGACTTTCAAGGTAATAGGTTTATTTGGAGTTACATTATGGCAGTGTCCTGTGCATGGCAGTATATCCAATCTGAAGCTGAGAGGAGGTCTCCAACCCACTGAACAAGACTGCAAACAAAATCTCTGTACTTGAATGTCTGCAAAAGGTGTATTGAGGCAGAGGACTTCCTGTGGCAGAGCTGCAGGAGGTGGTGAGGCAGCTACATAACTTGAAGGAGGCTGTGAAGGAGTTAGATGGCTGGTTCCAAGGGCAGCCTGCAGTAGACCAAGAGCCACACAGGCAAAACTCCCCCACCATGCACACAGAGAAGGGAAGAGATGGGGGTCAATAAGGCAGAGGAATGGATGCTTGGAATGGCAAAGACCTGCAGGAGGAAGAGACTTCCCTGAAGCCTGAGGTGCCCCTGCAGAACCACTTCACTGCTCTGCAGGCTAGAGAGGAAGGAGAGAGGCTGGAGCTGAGTAAGGCAGCCCCATCTGCTCCTTGTGTAACAACTAAGCAAAGGCAACAGATGAGAGCAGAGGGGACTCAGAGGCACAGAGGCATCCCCCAGCAAGGCTGCTGTGCTCTCCAGAGAGCTGGGCTGGTTATAGAGGCTTGTACCGGGGGCATCACCCAGAGACTCATACAGCCCACTGACCATTATCTGCTGCTGTTGTTTCACATGGGCACCAGTGACACAGCCAGGGGCAGTCTGAGGACTACCAAGGACACGCCAGATCCCTGGGAATGCTAGTAAGGGACTCTGGAGTGCAGGCAGTGTTTTCATCAATCCTCCCTGTCAAAGGGAAGGGGTTTGAAATGGCCAGTTGAGTCTAGCTAAGCAGCAGTTAGGGGTCTAGTGCCACATCCAGGGGCCTGGCTACTGGGGATTCATGTTTAAAAACCTGGACTGATGGAGTCTGATGGGGGCCCATCTGCCAGAGAACAGGAAGAGCATCTCTGATCACAGGCTTGCCAGGATGGTGAAGAAGGCATTAAATTGAGGTTGCTGGGAGAGGGAATCTCTATCCGTTCCGCTCCTACTAGTTTGATGCCAGCACCAGCAAGAGCTGCCCAGAGCCTGGAGAGGGATTGCAAATCAGCAAGAGAGAACCTGAAGTGCTGCACAAAGGAATTCCAGCCACTCCTGCCAGTAACTCTGTTCCATCAGGGGCCCAACTTAAACATCTTTATGCAAATGCATGTAGCATGGGGAATAAATGAGAGCAATAGGAGACCATGCACACCTGCAGGACTGTGATCTTACTGGCATCAGATATGTGATAGGATGGCTCCTATGCCTGGAGTGTTGGAGTGGATGACACAGGCTTGTTAGGAAGGACAGGCAGGGAACAGGAGAAAGGGATATTGCCCACTATGTCCATGGCCCCCTAGAATGCCTGGAGCTGTGCTTGGGGATCGATGAGGAGCTTATGGGTCAGGACTACAGGGAGGGCAAGGACAGGTGACATTATAGTGGGGGTCTACTAAGGCCAGCCAACCAGGAAGACCAAGCAGATGAGACCCTCTACAGACAGATAGGAGAAGCCTAACATTCACAAGCCCTGGTCCTCACGGGGGACCATCAAATAACCCAATATCCACTGGAAAGACAACACAGCAGGGCATAAGCCATCCAGGAGGTTCTTGGAATGCATTCATAACTTGCTTCTCCAAGTGACAGAGGAGTAAGCGAGGAGAGTTGCTATGTTGGACTTTGTTCTTTCCAACAAGGAGAGGCTGGTGGGGAATGTGAATCTCAAGGGCAGCCTTGGCTGCAGTGACCATGAAATGGTGGACTTCAAGATCCTCAGGCCAGCAAGGAGGCACACAGCAAGCTCACTAACCTGGACATCAGGAGGGCAGACTTTAGCCTCTTCAGAGATCTTCTGGGTAGAGTGCCATGGGATAAAGCCCTGGAGGGAAGATGGACCCAATAAAACTGGTTAACATTCAAGGATCACCTCTTGCAAGGTCAGGAGCAATGCAACAAAGAGGAAGTCAGGCAAAAACATAGGAGACTTGCATGGATGAACAAGGAGCTCCTGGACAAACTCAAACAGAAAAAGGAAGCCTACAGAGAGTAAAAGCAAGGATAGATAGCCTGAGAGGAACACAGAGAGATTGTCCAAGCAGCCAGGGATCAGGTTAGGAAAGCTAAAGCCCTGAAGGAATTAAATCTGGCCAGAGACATCAAGGGCAACAAGAAAAGCTTCTACAGGTACATCGGTGAAAATGGGAGCCCTTCTCCAGAAGGAAATGGGATACTTGGTTACCTGGGGCATGGAGAAGGCTGAGGTATTCAATGACATTTTTGCCTCGGTCTTCACCAGGAAGTTCTCCAGGCACTGTGGCCTGAGTTTGCATGAGCCCTTTTGCTGAGATGGCAAAGGCAGGGACTGTGAGAATAAAGAACCACCCACCTCTGGGGAAGTTAGGTTCAGGAGCATCTAAAGAACCTGATGAGAAAATATGGAAAATAAGGAGGTGACTAGTGACAGCCAACATGGCATCACTAAGGGCAAACCCTACAAATACCCTTCTGTGACAGGATTACGACATTGGTGGATAAGGGAAGAGCGACAGACACCATCTACCTGGACTTGTGCAGAGCATTTGACACTGTCTTTGACATCCTTGTCCTGAAACTGGAGAGGCATGGATTTGATGGATGGACCATTTTGTGGATAAGGAACTGGCTGGTTGATCACACTCAGAGTTGCTATGAACAGTTCAATGTCCAAGTGGAGACAGTGATGAGTGCTGTTCCTCAGGGTCGCTGCTGGGACCGGTGCTGTTTGACATCTTTGTCAGCGACATCGACCGCAGAATCGAGGGCATTCTCAGCGAGTTCTTCAATGACATCAAGCTGTGTGGTGCAGCTGACACACTGGAGAGATGGAATGCCATCCACAGGGGCCTTGACAAGCTTGGAGAGGTGGGCCAACGTAAACCTCATGAAGTTCAACAAGCCCAAGGTCCTGCACCTGGGGTGGGGCAAACCCATCACAAATACAGGCTGGGCGGAAAATGGATTCAGAGCAGCCCTGGGGAAAAGGACTTGGAGATGTTGATTGATGAGAAGGTCAACAAGACCAGGCAATGTGTTTTTACAGCCCAACAAAGCAATTGTGTCCAGGGTACATCAAAAGCAGTGTAGCCAGCACATCAAGGAGGTGTTTCTCCCCATCTACGCCATTCCTGTGAGACCCCACCTAAAGTGCTGCATCCAGCTCTGGGGTCCCTGGCATAAGGAGGTCATGGACCTGTTGGAGCAAGTCCAGATGAGGGTCACAAAGACCATCAGAAGGTTGGGCACCTCTCCTATGAAGACAGGCTGAGAGAGTTTGAGCTGTTCAGCCTGGAGAAGAGAAGGCTCCAGGGAGACCTTAGAGCAGCCTTCCAGGACCTAAACGGAGCCTACAGGAAAGCTGAACAGTGAGTTTTTGCAAGGGCACAATAGTGACAGAACAAGGGGGGAAGGCTTTAAACTCAGAGAGCAGGTTTAGATTAGATATTAGGAAGAAATTCTTTACTGCGAGGGTGGTGAGGCACTGGAATAGGTTGCCCAGAGAAGCTGTGGATGCTGAATCCCTGGCAGTGTTCAAGTCCAGGTTGGATGGCGATTTGAGCAACCTGGTTTAGCGGAAAGTGTCCAGAGGAGAGGAGCGGGGTGGGGGGAGCCGGAGTTGGAACTAGATGATCTTTAAGTTCCCTTCCAAACCACTCTATGATGTTGCTATTCTATTCTATGAGTTCAGTCTAAAAAGCCTGTATGGCCTATTTTTAACTCATAAGAAAAATTATGATTGTACAAGATCGTATGTTTTAACATTAGTAATATATGGGTGATGGAAAGTAAATTGTGTCAGATGAATACTCTTGATTGCCGACAGTCTATACAGCTTATCTTGTATCAAATTCATCTCCATTGTGCTAAAGGTAAGAGAAGTTAAGACTAATAAAACCAATTATCTTCTCATTAAGACAAGACAATACATTTTACAAGACTTCAAATGTTGAATCTCAAGTCCTCTAACTGAGTTACTAAATGTTTGCTTTCAAACCAAGATACTGGCTTTGTTAATGCCAACATCACCCTAACACTTGTCACTTAATAGCAAGCTCAGTAATCAGGGAACCTGTTTCCCTCCTTCATTCTATATATTGTTTGTGCTTCCTGCTTAGATCAAGTGGTTGTATGCTAACAGCCACTGTAAAAGTAGCAGTTCAAGTACATTTTACCATCCCAAAAAGCTGTAACACAGGATGGTTAGTCTAAAAATCAACAAGGATGAAGTGCAATGCCATTTGCACTAAGAAGCTGCCAAATGGAACCATATTCAAAATGGCAACCTAGAAAGAAGTACCAGAACTACAACTCTTATCCAGCCTGATATGTTTTCTGAAAGGGGAAAGTACCAATTATAGTCTTCAGCATAAATAACACACTTTTAAAACTACCAGTAAAGGGATTTGCCAATTTAAAAGTTAGTTGTTGATTGTACAAAGAACGAGCCAATGGACTTCCCACTCTTTGCCTCTTTGTTCTCCTCAGGAGTCCATTACCTTTCACAAAGAAAATTTTAGCTATCAAACTTGTCCATAAATTTTGCCGCTGAGTGTGAAACCATCCAGTTAGCATATACACTATCATTTGCATATCTTGAAAACACAGAGTTAGTGCCATCGAATCTTGTGAGTGGAACGGGGCTCTCCTCAGGCCAGTTCGGGTATGACATGCCTAAAAATGAAAACAGATAATTTTTTCTGCACTGAAGAACCATAACTTCATGTGCAGACAGTAAGGCCCTTGGCAAAACTCCCTTCAATACTTTAAGCCAGTCCACTGGATTTTGTCCCAAATCAATTCATATAAATGATGTTTTGAGATCCCTGAAGCACAAATTCAGATGCAGGCAAAAACCCTGGAAAAATTAAAGTGCTTACTCGATAAAAAATTGTGTGCGTGCATGCACGTGTGCATAATAAAAAGCTAAGAATTGCTCTTCTCATAAGCCTCCAACTTTCCATAATTTTCTATTTTAACAATCATGTAGCAATATATTGCTTTGCAAGAGGAAGTTCTTGCTTTACAGGAAATGATCCAAGAATTAATAAATCTGTTTGGGACAGGATCCAAAGTCCATTCCAATGACTGAGTATTTCCATTTACTTAAATGGGTGCTTTTCCTTTGGCTTCAGTGAGGTTCTGGGGACACTTTCACACCCTCACCAGGGATCCCCTGCTTAATTTCAGGAAATCCCAGGAGCACAACTGAGTAAAGTCCAACAAAGTGCTGAGCACTCCTGTCTTGATTCAGCATTTAAACTTGTATTTCAGGCATGTAATTATTTGCATTGAGCCCAGTAACTGTTTCTCTGTTTAGGCACAAGTGATCACCAGAATGGATTCAGAGTGCTTAGCACCATGTTGATTCAGCTGTGCAAGCACAGAACCATACCAGGGTTGAGATTTTCAAAAACAGAAATCTTATTCTGTTGCTTATTAAGCATTCAGCATCTGCCATCAACCTCATGGCAGCTTTCTTCTTCTATGTCATTCTTTTAACAATCCACTAAATGCCCCAAAATCAACATGAGTTGGGGAAACCTATTGAAGAAAATAATAGCTAAGGTATAGATCAAAAATAGACCCAAAGCCATGTATTAATGGCAACTTCTAAACTAAAAGATCCAACTTTTCAAAAGTCATACTGCTTGAAGAATGAAAAAAGTATCTGTGATGTTAGTATCTAAAACCATGTAGAATATTTAATCAGAAGACAAAATATAGGAGTTTTGGCAAGAACCATTTTTACTGTCCATCTCACCATCACAATATGAAAGCATATGTTCTTTTTAAAAACACTTGCTACATCATTCAGTTGAGGTTTAGTACTAACATGTTCATAACAAATCAAAGGACGTGAAAACAGCTGAGTGTATTTTCAAAATGCCCATTGTTAATTAAATTTTCAAAGGATTTTACATATCAGTTTAGTCTGTATATAATATCTATATACAGTATTTCTACCTTCTGTATATAATAATCTGTTTTCATCCTATGATACATTAAATACATTTCAGCTTATGGATCCAGAATGTAATAACAGCAGCTGAAATTTAGAAATCCTTCTTAATAGATGAAAAATGTTGCAGATGAGTCCTATCACTGAGTTATGGCAAAAACCAGTATTTAAAAAAAATAAGTCTATTGCTTAAATTAGAGGTGCAGAATCTAACATATTTTAAATGTTCTAGCCTCCCCCAACAGGATAGTTGAATTAGATACTCATTAGCATTTTATATTTCCCCTGAGAATACTTCCCTGATCTTTTTTTTTCTTTTACTGTATGATATCTAGTAATTTTAATTATTTTCACATCCTTTTAAAAATGTTTATTTTAAACACAGCTGCAAAATGACTAAAGGATGATCCTGATGCAAACTTTGACATTTACCAAAAGAAAAAACAAACAAACAAAAAAAACCCAAAAGAAGCTTCCAAGCAAATTTTGATTGGCTTCATTCAGACAAGAAACACTGTAATGGGGTTACAGAGTCTGAGAACAGTGCAGAAGAAAAATCAACGTTTTTGTGTGTTGCTAGAATCTAGTAAATGCATGTGAAATTCTACCATAGAGTTTGTTTTCAATCCATGTGGAAGGGAGGGTTCGAGGGAGGGGAGCATTATTACAGTCCACGAGAGGTGTCTCCTCTTCTGAGAGCCCATCATCGTAAAGTAGGGAATCGGAAGGGGTGGAGGCCGCAAGGTCTAAGTAGTCCTGAGAAGGGAATACACAAAATCTGGGTTAATGCACGTGGCAGTGCTGCTGCTTGGGTGTAAAGGATAAACGTGCACCTGCCTTCTTTACAACAGGGAACTACAGTCGCCACTGCATTTGTCTTTCTCTAGAACCCCTGGCACCTGCAAGGCTCTGCTTTTCAGCAATCACAGCAGCTTTGGAAGATCTGATTTGTCTGAACACTGCCCATGCTTGAGACATATGAATACTTCCCCGACTTAATTCTGCACATCAGCAAAACACCCAAGAAACTGAAGAGCTGTCCTAACTGATTTGTTTGACATTCAGCTTCTGGTATGCCTGCTTCATATGTATGCCTGAAATACACATATACATATATGTATATATACAGATACATATGCATGCTTAAAGAAGAAGGTACTCGAATCTCATAATCATTTTACAAAAGCTACTACACAACAATGCATAAAATAACTACGTAAATATTGCCAAACAAAGCTTTTGTTGCTGTTTTAAAACTAAATATTTAGGTCACCCCCAAGAATCCATTGGTTTTCATTTATGTTGCTGAATTTCTTTGATGTGAAAAAAGGAATGTGAAGCATTTTCAACTAAATTAAAATACACTTTTCACTTTCTAAATGGATTTACTTTGGAAATTTACTGAAACTGAACTTTCAAAAGATAAAGTTACCCAATTTTATAAATGGAAAAATCTTCATAATTTTTCATTCAGATGAAAAAATCCTAACTTTTCAAGCTCTGTTTTGGCTTGGGTTTGTTTTAATTATGATGATAATGTCAGACATCTCTGCCAGCCCCTCTGTTACAAGTCTGTGACTGGACATGCATATCTTTTACATACAGATTCTCACCGGCTCTAGGTTAGTGGTCAACAAGTCAGAGTGATTTAATGTACAACCTAGACCATTCACTTTGCTATTTTTAATTTAGAACTTATTTGTACATTCTCACTCTGAACACAATTGCTCCCACTTATTAGCCCAGTGTAAATGCTACCACATTCTCAAATCAGATGATAACAGCCACTGTTATTTCCTTTGTTTTCCATTTGCATCTGCCCTCCTTCCCATAACTAGTGGATTAAAAAATAATTAAGCTTTTATGTACAAGTAGGTATGCATACATTTCATAAATAATGCAACTTGAACTTATATTTTTAGACCTCAGCAGCCATTCATTCAAAGAAACTCTATGCAGGATTATAATAGTTTTACAGTAATTTAGAGTGGTGGAATCATACAGCTTTCAGATCTGTGACTGCATGAAATACTACATTCTTCTGGTTCTGGCTCTCTAAGGTTATTTAGCCATTACTTTAGGAGTAACTTTTCACAGTAGTTTTTAAATTATTACTATTATTTAAAGAAAATAGATTAAGGATAATCCATCCACATTTTGGGTTGAAGTCACCAAAGCCATTATAAGATGTGGTACTGCTTTCAAAAAGCTGGATGCATGTGGAAGAAACGACATAGGTA
Organism: Climacteris rufus; assembly: GCA_013398175.1. Classification (NCBI taxonomy): domain Eukaryota; kingdom Metazoa; phylum Chordata; class Aves; order Passeriformes; family Climacteridae; genus Climacteris; species Climacteris rufus. The sequence continues at coordinate 927,188 of VZRZ01000211.1, read as the reverse complement.
AATCCTTCAAGATTTGATGAAAAATAAGTTACTTTGCTTTAAAATAAAATAAAAAAGTAATTATTCCTGTACATTCAAATTCTGATGACCACAAAATCTTTCAAAATCCATGCTTTACATACTTACCCTACTCTTCACCATCATTTTCTCTAGTTCCTTGCTGATCTCAGTAAATGTTGGTCTTTTATCAGGTTCTTGCTTCCAACAGCGCAACATGAGGTTGTACCTGGGACCCGTCACAGGGTGGAAAAAACCAACATCATTAAAAATGGGTCATGCTTCTGCTCTAATGATTTATAGCACTGAAGTCAGCTGTGGCATGAAGGCCATCCACAAGTGCATCAATCTCTGTTATGAGTTCTGTTAAATGTTCCCTTGAATTATCAACTGACATTCACAACAGTGGGCTTTTATTTTCATAATTCTTTATGAGTATAAATGATGATGCACTTGGCTGTCCTTGAAGGGCTGTAGTCTCAGGTTTCTTTCTTTATTTTCACTTTCTCCAGGGACCACCTCAAGGGGCAGCATGCCAGATTTCTAATTCTCTTTGTTTGTATATGACACTGAAAAAATTTGTATAACAACCTGAAAAACTCTGCTTTTATACCAGAGAGTAAAAGTGTTTTCTTCGTTTGTCAAATTCTTAAGTTCCTGTAAACTTTTCTTCAAAGTGAAGCATAGCCTAAGACTTTTTGCACAAACTCATGTTCTTTTGATTACTTCTATTATTGTTATTTTGATTACATCTATTTTTATTCTGTCTTTAGCTGCCTTCTATAGCACAGAATGTGGAAAGGAAAGGGAACAGAATCAAAGTTTTATGGCTGAGTGACTATCAGACAGACATTACTCCAAGTGTAACTCTCCAACCTGTGCCATTCATGCTGTTCTCCTAGCTCAGGTGTTTTCAGGACTAAGTGATTTGTTCACATAAGTGGTCTAATAGTGGAAATAGTGGGCTTTGAGAACTATAGCAAGCTATTGAAAAGCATTGCATTTTTTGCCTTCATCCATGATCTCTCTCTTACTTGACCAGGTACAGCAGAGAATGCAATTTAAGAAAAATGGTCCTTAAAGTGGGCTTTCACAGGCTGTCAGAAAAATTTCTGAGTAAAGCAGAAAAAAATCTGAAAAAGTCAGAAAACCATGATTTGTCCTGAATAAAAGAGAAACACAGACATGGTCAGCTTGCCTAACCTACTAATTATCAATGATATAACATGTGTGAGGAATGAGGCCTTATTCCCCAATGAGATGAAACAAAGAAAAAATGAAATATTATACATTTCCTAGAGGATACTTGCCAATCACACTTGTAAACTTCTACACTACCCTGAATTCAGAAATGCCTCATGTATTTTCTCTGTATATTAAAAAAAAATATTATTTGTACTGTATTTTCTCAGATGTGGCCAAAGCATCTTTCCAATTGAAAATCAGTCAAAACAGTGGTCACAGTCATTAAAGCCCGGGAACTTTCAATAAAACCACAACCACGATCAGATTTGCTGGCTGAACATAGAATCATGCCTCATCTCCAAATGCCATGGAAGATCACAGACAGAAGATATTTCACATTGAGAGTGTTTTAATAAATCAGCCAACAAATTATGAACTGTCTCCAAAGCCATGGGCTTATCAAGTCACAGAAAATTTTTATCTTCTAGGGTGTAGATTTCTGGGCCAAGGTATCACTTTTCCTCTGTAATGCCACAAAACTAATAGACAATGACTCTGGATGGAACATTTGTTTCATTTTCAGAAAAATACTGAGACATTTTCTTGACTATTTCAGCTACCACTCTGTTTTATGTAATTTTCCTCTTCCCCCCACCCTCAAAAGTTTTGAATGTACAAACTCTTTTCATTGTTTGGCAAGCATGTTATTCAATGCCCTACAAATAGTTTGGATATAGTTGTAGGCATTCCATTGGCAATTTTTTCCCATTGCTTTACTACTCACTAATTTCATGACATACATATTTTTACTATATCTCTGAGATATACACAACAGTATTTATGAGGTATTTATTTAAACCCTTTTTCTTAAGCGTATTTATTAAAGAAATGTTTTATGAATCTAATCAGATCAAGAGTTACTTACATTTCTTCACTGCAGTTTTCTGGTCTCTCCATTCTATAGCCTGTTTTTAGGAGGTTAAAGAGTCTTTCAGGAGCAATACCTGGGTAGGGATTGCCTCCCAAAGTAACAATCTCCCACAGCAGAACTCCAAATGACCATCTGAAAAAGACAAAATGAGTTTTTATTTAGAGTGGCAGGTTTCAGGAGCTTAGTGTGGCATTTATGCAACAAATTTATTTCTAGTGTTTTCAGAACCCAACAATGTTCAAGACACCTCCAAGCCAGAGGGACTGTACAGATACATACATCTGTATGTGGAAATCCTTTGTTGCAAATGCTGATCATTGAAAAGATTAGCAACCAAGACAGCAGAAAAAGATAGCTCTCTTTTATCCTTTGATAAAAGGTAACTATATCCTGGGAAGGTCCATCTTCTCTAGACAGCAGAAAGAGAAAGTCCTTCCCATGGTGGGCCAGCCAAAGGCTTGTTCCTCCTCTGAACGGTGCTCCTGCACCAGTCTAACCTCCCTAATTAGCCGTTGCATTCAGAAATAATTGCCTAAATTAATTTCACACAGCTACCAAGGGACTGCTTTTCTGTCTCAACTAAGAGACAACACAATGTGTTTATTTCAATCATAAGTAACACCTTTGATTTCAGCTGGTCTGTTGGGCCATTTCCATGATTCAGGATTTCACTTTTATCTTAGAGGTGATGAAAGAAGAGGAAATAATTTATTCTGGAAATACCAAATGCCTAAAATGCAGTTTGACTTAGAACAGAAGAAACTATTTTCTGAAATGAACAGGAGAAATAGCGAATTTTAAAATGTGCTTTACTCATGAGCTCAAACAAAAAGACCTTGCGCAACAGATTAGAAATATTTAGATAAATTAGTCCATTTCTGGAGAGCAAATCAGGCAAAGAGAGGCAAAAATGTTTTTCTTTCCTTAGCAGAAGGCTTTTTGAGACACAAAGAAGCTACAAATCACTCTGAATCTGCTAAAATGACAGAACTGACAAAATCTGGATGTTCAAAAGGAAATAAACCAGCCAACACTGTCTCACTCAAAAGGACTGCTCAATGGGATGCATCTGGAAGCAAAATTGCCCACAGTTTATGAAAAATGTTAGCTTTGGGCAATTTCTCTGTAAACTTCATTTTCAAGAAAATTTTAGGAAGTGTTATACACCTACTGCCAAACCAAACAGCAGTGTCTAATTCCCTATGAAAATTCCATCTCAAAATGTTAGCCAAATATCTCACCTCCTGTCTGACTCCATTCCACCTGTCCTCCTCACATTTTAAAGAACAATGGTAACCTCAAAAGTACAGCAATAAAACTTCCAAAATGGTCAGAGAAGTCAAAGTGACTCTCACATGGTCCCAAGCAGTATGCTGCCATTCCTCTCCCTAATGCCATTCATTGAATTAATTTTTAATCACTCTGCACATTCTTGAAAGCTTATGAATATTTATAGCATTTTCATATACTTTATTAATATTTCTCCTCATACCCTTTTTGAAGCCAATTATGCTTTCCATCAGGTTATAATTCTGCCTATGATTAATTCAAATAAACTTTGGAGCATGGCAGGTTTTATTTTTAAAATCCACTTCTGCTTAAGAGGAATTTTACAGAATATGGAAGAAGGGATCAGATTAACATTTTCTTAATTAAAGTTGTTTAGTAAGCGAACATATTAGAAAGAAAGCTGTAGAATGCTGCAGTACTTTCAAATTTTTATATAAATTAAGTATTATGGGAGGAGAAATGAGAGATGAAAATGTTCCCACTGTCTTATGTTTATTGCTGAATAAAAATATGATCACAAAAAGCCAGGAAAGAAAAGCATGTGAAGAGGAAGATGGTAGGTTAGCTTTCCACTGATGTCATCGACCTCTGAAGCAAAAGTGGGGTTTTTGTAAATGCTGGCAAGTGGTACTGCTATTAGCCTCTGCTAACCACTAACTATACAGAACAGCTTTAGAAAGAAGAGGGTGGAAAATCGAAAAACAGAGTATCAGAAAAAAGAGCATATCAGAATGGTTGTTGAGTAATATGTTGAGTAATATGTACTTAAAATATGATTGCATCACCACAAACAACTAAGAATATCCATAAAATAATATTTTCAGTGAGTGCAATTATCTAAAAATAACAATCAATGCTGCAAAAGAAGTACTTCATTGATCAGTCTGCCGCTGTTGAAATGGCAGTGGTGTAGAGGGTTTGCTGTGCAACTCTGTGTGTCTCTCAGTTCTGCTAGGTAGGAACCTGGCTAAATTAGGGGCTGCTGTACAGCACTCCCAGATTATTTCACGTACAATGACACGGCAAAGGTGACCCCATCAGTGAGGGAAAGGCAGGGTGTAAGCACAGCAGACACTTGGACCCTTTCTGCCACTGCATGGAGGCAGATCTGCCAAGCACTCTGCTGCTCCCTAAGAATGCTGAACGCATCTCCAAGCAAGCTGGTCCATCAGCACAGCTTTCCATGGAGAGACTCATCCACACCTGGGAAGCAGGAAAGCTGCACAGCACCAGCACATTGCGTTGTTGCCCCGGGCTCTGAGCTGGCTTGCTTGATGCCATCAGGGCAATCTCTGTGTGGTGCTGGATCCCACGGACAAGAAACAGGCTCCTGGGCTTACTTAATAGCAGCCCATTAGGGAAATGAAATGGGAGCAATGCTGTTGGATCCAGAAGATCAATCAGCAATCAAAGAAGAGGCTGTTACATGACAACACAATCTGTTCTGGCCCCAAATTACAGTGACAAAACTGTTTTGAAGAAAATTAAGAAATTAAAAAATATGTTAAGAAGTTTTTAAAGGAATTTTAACAATTCTCTGGGAAAAGTAATGTTAGAGAAGTAAATCAGTACAATGGATGCTCTGAGGAGGATAAAAAGAGACCTAGAAAAAAAGGTAGGCTGACCTAAGTAAAAGCGACATTCTCTCAAGAATTATCCCCATTTTTTCTTTTCTTGCTCCAACTGAAACAAAGTAAAGGAAAATATTTTGGAAATTCATTTTGTCAGGAATTTCCAAGGCATGCAAAATATTTTATTTCATTAAAACTGCTCTGATCTGCAGAGAGAAGACTAAAAAGTGAATGGTAATAATTTTAGAAACACAAATCAAAAGGTGCCTATTTGGACATACTGCTGTTATCAAAGTGTTTTTCCCCTCTGAGTGCAATGCCAACAAAATTGGTGTTTTACTCTGTTTGAATGTAACAAAAACATTACTTCAATCAGATGCTCTCTTTCAGGGCAAAGTTAGAAGGTGTTACCTAGCAGAAAATCAGGCCTAAGTACTGCTGCTTTTATAGTCCTTTAGAGGTTTTCCTCCTAAATAAATTATACTTAGTTTTAGTGTCTGCCTGGTGACTCGTCACAAGCATCATTCAACCCCAGAGAGAAAGAAATGAAAGCATCTGCTCCTGAATTAAAAATGTCTACAAACACTCCTCTGCCTGGCTCCATGCATATCAGACATGAGAACAGCTTAGCAGTGGTTGCTTTGCCACCTCATCACAGGTGGAGGTTCCAGCATATCCATCTTTGGGCTCTCTGTTTCCCCAATCATGAAAATGAACTTGTGTCTTGGCACTGAAACTGGACTGAACTGACTGGCCTCAAATTTAATTGGAGTTGTCATTGATTTCAATAGGAGAGAAGTCAGGTATTAACTTCTCATCCCTTTCTTCCACTCTATCCCTCACCTGCCACTCAGTGTTACAGAAAACGGATGAACAGAACTGAGAAGTTCAGGTATGACCATTATCTTTTGCAAACTCTACTAACTTGTGTCTATATATTCAATGCTGATTTTAACAGGAATAATGTACATAAATACCTCTGGTAATCTTTTATTCAGATTTAATTCAACAGCAAAAATCTTAGGTATCACTGCCAGTTGATGGTTCCTTCCAGACTTTCTTCACATTTCTTTGCAAGAGTAACAGCTTTAGCTCCTACGTACCTTGCTGTGCTCCCTCCCCCAGCTCCATAAACAACTACACAAACCAGGAAGAATTTAAGAATTTACACTTACACATCGCTTTGTGTTGTATATATATGGTCAAATAGGGACTCTATGGCCATCCATTTCACAGGGATGCGACCCTAGGAGGTAAAAAAGCAGTAATGCAATTACTGGTCAGAAAATTAAGTTTCCGATTGAGCAAACAAGGTATTTACCTTCAAAATGGTAAAACATACTCTATCCATACTACAGAATTTTCCAATGGACTTAATGATTTGGCATAAGAAAAACAGTGAGGAGAATATTTGTAAGAGTATTTAAAATCACTAGTTCAGGTCTTTTCACACACTTCAGCAACCAAATTATGTGCAATAACCTGATGTGGCTTTTTGCAGATGGTAACCAGCTTAAGTCAGATAAACTCAACTCTTAACAAAGAACTGTAAAAGTGTGCAAATCCAAAAATGACGGGGAATGATGATTAAAGAGGAAGAGCTATCTCATTTATACCAGGGATGATGAATAAATTGCAGCACCTAGATGTCAAAGATACTGAACCTGGGCAGTCATATTTGGTTACCAGTTTCTAAACGGAATATATAAGTTGTTACTTTCCACTGGCAGAAATCCACTGAGCAAATCTGAGAAATCCACCCCAAATATCCATGAGAATCTAGATTTGCCAAGTTTCCAAGATGTTTCATAACCTTCACAATATGACTAGCATTCATATGCCTTACTTCTCCATCTCCTGTAATTCATATCTATCTCTACAAAAAGTATTTCAGTAGGATTTGAAACTTCCTTCTTCTCAAATTTTTCTTTTCCCTGTTTCCCCATCCAAGCAGACAGATGCTTGTTAGGCTCTGAATAATACTACAGTGATGAGTGTCTCAGAAGTAAAGAGCAAATATCCATTCAGTACATCATGCCCCCAATCAAATGAAACTGAACTGCCTAACTGCCTTTATGTAAAAGCATTACTCTTAAAATACAGAGCAACTGGTATAAATCAGTATAAAAACACATCCATCAGAAGATAGCTAAATGAATATGGCAATGTCCTTTTACGTAAGACCATGTCTTCTAAAAGGTTTTTTTCTTCACAACTTGTTTTGACTTATGAAACATTCACACAAACTGGCCTTTAAAAACAGGGAAAGCTAAACTAAAAATTCACAGTATTTATGGAAATCTTCTCATAAAATTTTAAAATTTTCACACGCAAAAAATTCTGTTGGCAACTCTTTCATACTAAGCCACAGAGGGAACTGAACCACCACTGCTCATCTGACAAAGTCAGTAGCAAGTTGTGTTCATGAACATCACAGGACTGACTTGTGTAAGTTTCACTGATGTCAGCGACAGGTGGATGCAAACAGGCAGGAAGCAGGATTTACCTTGCTGTATTTGACAGGAGCTTTCAAAAGAATAAACAAACAGCAAGCCTTACCTTCCTAGTCTCAAAGTCATAATGTTCAAGTGTTTCTTTTGTAGGAAAGTAGTGACATAACTCAACAACTTGTCTTTGCATCAAATTTACTCTCACAGTCCTAGAGATGAAACATTACCCTCTGCTGTCTCCTGCCATGAGCACTGCGAGAAGGCAGAACTGTGTCCAGTCACCCAACAACAATTTACTGTGGTAGGAAAAACACAACTGCTTTAAATAACCCCTGGCAGGTGTCATGAGCTCCTGATCTACCCTATCCCATAATGTACCATTTCGATTATCATTTACTATCTGTCATACAGTTAGACGTGTTTGTAAGAGGGCTTTGCTTCAGGTCTTCTGCATATAAGAGATTGTCCCTGAAATTAGGATCTGTATATAAATTGTCTATACCTTTTTCAACTCCTTGGTATTTTTAGTTCCTATTTTTCATTATAAATAGGAAGAGACAAAGAAAAAAGATGAGTTTTTTTGTTTGTGTTTTCATGTAGTTTGATGAGGAACCGGATAAATAAGGAGTGGAATGAGAGGACTGGATAAATGAGTGGAAGAGGTAATAGTTACTTAACTAGGATATATATTTTACATATACATATATATTTCTATCCCAGTGATTAAGCTCATGATTTCACTTCATCATAATTTTTATTTCCTTAAAATAATTATTGTTTGTTAATAAAAATAGCTATTATCTTTTTCACCCATGCTCAGGTCCCATGGTATAAATTAATTTTCTTGATTAGGCAATAATTTCCACTACTGCTTTTAACATGCACTGTACCTTGCTCCTCTTTACATATGAATCTTCTTCATACACATCCCTCGAGAGGCCAAAATCAGAAATCTTCATTTTGCGCCCTTCTGCCACCAGCACGTTCCTGGCTGCTAAATCCCGATGCACAAGCTTTGAAAAGGAAGCAACAGCAGTGTTTATGCTTCTTGTGGAGGAGGCAGCTGCTGCCACGTCTGTCACCCGCTGAGACCGCCACTGCCCTGCCCTACCTTCATCTCCGCGAGGTACTGCATCCCTCGGGATATCTGCCATGCAAACGATATCAGGTCTCCCATCGTTAGGGCTCTCTCATCAGGGTTATCCAAATAACTGGAGTTTCTGTTGCCATCACCTCCCACGTAGCTTGGCCCTACTTTTCGGCTTTCCCTGAGGAAACTGCGCAAGGAGCCGTATTTGGCATATTCCACAATTAAATACAGCGGGCCTGAAAGAAACAAGCACACAGGTAAGTAAACAATTAATGGATAACCAATTTAGGGGTTTTTTTCCAAAAAGTCTCTTTTAATCAGCACATTGTTTTGAACAGTCAGAGGGCTCCAGACACCTCTGCCCTTGATGTAAAAAGCACCGAGTCAGCCATGAAATAAGAATATTTTTAGCTTACATCCTCTATGCAAAGTAAATGAGTTTCAGGCTAAATCAAAACAGAATGCTGGCTCTTGTCTATATTCCCTCATCTAGATAATCTGAGACCAAAAAAAACCAGGCAACCTTCTTACAAACGGGATCTGTTAAACAGCCTAACTTAGAGAAAATTTAAAATGATCTTCTTGAGCATGTGATACTGAGCTCAAATCATCTGCTCATTCCAGCATTGTGTTTAAGGTGCCTGTTGAGAGCAATTAGAAATGTTCTGGCATTACAATCCATTAATTTCTCCTCCCCATTACCCACATGAATAATACCTACTCAATGCTGTAATGCTAAATACATTTGTCTGCTGTATCAAAGCCCTCCCACCTCACACTCCAATGAATTAACTTGATATTTATTAAAAGCCTGTGACTCAGAAACGTTTCACTTCCTTTGAGATAAAGAAATACATTGTACTGAAAAGAAAAGAAAAAAAATAACCCACCCCACTGGTTCATTACCTTACTAAGACTCAGAGATGACTCACTCCTGAATTATATTCTCTGTCTACAACTAAAAGTGACAACTGCACCAGAACTGGGTGGGCAAGGAAGGCAGGCCTTTGCCTGGGGTTGCAGAATCCATACTGTGACTTTAGGCTGCACAACTGCAGATGCAAAAGGAAGAGAATGTTGCCATGCAACTTCATTTTGAATGATCAATTCCTATGCACAACAAAATTGGCTTCATTGGCAGTTTATAATACATGTGTCTGCAGATTTTCCCCCTTGAAATATACCTGTCGATGACTGCGGCTTTCAGCAACCATTTCAGAACAAAAGCTTCGTGACAGTGGAGGAAAACTGAGTATCAACTTAATTATCCAGCTATATTTTAACAGAAGGATTCTGTAGGTGTCCTTTTGCATTGTTTTAGTAGAAAAACAACAATAATGAAAACTCAATTAAACTTGAAATATAAGCCATATTTGAAAACACCTACTGAGTATTAACACTGTATAAAAATACATATTGAATGGAAGATAATCCATAGGAGATTCATTAATTTAAAATAGCTTCAGAAACAAAATGTGCATTGAAGACAACCACAGGAAGAATGCTTAGTTATATTGAATTAGTATTTCTCTTTCCTTTCAAATACTGTTTTTCTAACATATCCCTCTTTTTCTTTTCAGCCAACAGCAAATTTAAAAGGTGCTCAGCAGTTATTAAGCAGTGGTCGAAATCCATCAATGAACTGCTTTTTATTTCCTTGCTTGATGGTTTAATCTTAATAACAAGCTTTTAATATTTACCGTCTTGACTGCAGGCTCCATACAGTTTGATGACATGAGGATGGTTGACTTGCTTCAAAAGGTTGAACTCTGACAGGAGATCTCGCAGCTCACTCTGGGAAGCATTTTCTGCAGAAAGTGACCAAACACAAAGTTTTGGTTAGGAAAGCAGTACTCAAGAGTTCTCTGTGTCGTGGTAGTCTGAAGTATGAGATGTACCATCTCTCCCAGAGTTAGCAAGAGGTTGGAAAACTCCATACTTCCCCACAAGAGAGAAACTTTGCCATCTACACTGTCCTGCAGTCATTCACCCCAGAACCAAGTGAATATTTCTGGTGCTGCTCTGGCTTGGTAGTAAGCCTGCTTTAACCATTGGTCTGCCCTGATACAAATGACTACAGAACAGGGAGGTCAGGCAAGAAACATTACACCTGTAATGTCTGGCAGGTGCCATGAAATTATTATAGACCTTTTCTAGTGTTCTAAAGCAACTTTTTAGGGTGAACCAGTGTAATCAAAGCTTCAGAAGCATATGAAAGCCAAGATCTCACGTCTATCAAACAAAAAAAAGACTTGCTCCTTCTCCTTTATACATTTTCTAACAGAATAAAAATCCAGTAATCTACTGCCTTACTCTTGCAGCACACATCCAGATTTAGAGTTCAGAAGCTAAATGTACAGTTCAGACTGATGTTACTGGGAGATATGCACACAGACTTCACTGATGTCAGTGAGAATCATGTGGCAACATATGGCCCTTAGAAGCTTTCTTAGCCCTTCAAGTGTTTTGACTTTTGCAGAATTCTTCAGACTGACAAGCTTCCTGTTTGAGTGCAGAGAGGCTTCAAGGAGATCCCTCGCCATAAAGGCACCACAGGTCAGAGATAACCCTTCTTCTTCCTCACCCTTAATCTCTCTGACACACACAGCCAGCCTGGATAGTTCCTACAGCGTCATTACTGGGCATTGACAAGGATGTGTTCATCCTGATTTAAGGCTAATAAAAACAAGTTTGGCTTCTGCTCTTTGGTAATGTAATGTATGTTTTCTTCATAAAGGCTGTGAGCACCAAAGGATTTATTTGCCTATTCATGTGTGACCAGTTTGCCCTGGTTATAAAGCGGTTATTGTGTTCTACTGTGTATCAGAACTATATGTTTGTATCTGCCATATATTATCTTGTAGTCTGAATCTCCAGAGTAGAGAATCTTTCACCCCAGGAAGAACAGTATCAGTTGGTCTCTCACTAGTGATAAAGTCTACAAAAAAATAAATATTTATGTAAAACCAAAATTCAGAACATCAACTTAATGCCCATGAGAAAAGTCCTGTTTTTCTGGTTTTGGAGCTGTGTGACATGAACAAAGGGAACAGAACAAAGCTCCCCATGTACCATGCCTGTTTGTCTGCTGAAAAAACTGACTTCAAATGGAGACATTTAGCCTTAAAGCTTTATGCCCCTTATTTTAACAAATTGTGAAGAATTTGTATTTATGTATTGGTTGGTGTTTTCTCCTTTAATTTTAATGTAATGAGGGCATTCACATCAGGCAGGAGGTCAAATTTAATTCATATGAGAAAAGTGGTAATATTGGTCTGAAAAAACCCCTATTCATCTGTTCCTTTAAATCTCCATCCATAGTTCCAAGACTATTTTGGCTCTGCTGATTGCTCCCTGTTCCCTCCCTAGTACAGAATGCCAAGTTGTCACAGCAGGGAGAGTCTTACCCTGGTCTGTTCTTAATCAGATTGTGCCCATCTACACAGCTCAGGCAGGAGATATCTTTTATGCAATAAGAGGCTTCCCCAACAACATACTGGTACAGCTACCACTGCCTTTTAAAGATCAGTCAGTGTGAAAGAGTCCCTAACACTTGGACAAATAACCTGCTTTGCATCTGTTACAGGGAAAGAGTGGATGGTGTTGGTCTGATCCAAAATAACTGTCCTTTGTACTTCCTGCCAGCATTGTAAAGGCCACTGAAAGCTAATGCACTGGTTCTTATGCTTCAATTGTCACGTGTGAGCAGTAAAGTTAAGCCAATAATAGCACATAAATATTTGTAGAATGACAAATGTTCTCCACAGTCAAGTTGGAAAATGGAATTTCATGGACTATCTTCAATTTAATTTACATTACAGAGGGATTCATTAGGCCCTGAAGTATTACTGTAAATGTCAGATCAATTTATTAAAATAAGGTGCTTAAAATAAGGGTTTACTCCTTCACATTGTCAATTCTTTCCTTCATAATAGCTAGTGAAAACTGAATGTTAAACAATCTGCAAGCAAAAGCAACATTTTTACCACTATGTCTTGGAATCTGAACTCAGTCATATGTTCGTGAAAATGTACTAGAAAAAGCAGTGTCACTAAGTGCACAAATAAACATGAAATGAAATAATGAGTATTGTATTGACAGTGACAGGTCATTACTTGAGTATTACAACTAACAGTTAATTAGTCTTCCCTTCCAAAAAAATCTTTGTTCCTAGACTTCCTCCATATGACCTATTCTGCACTGAAGGCATGCACTGCATAATGCATTTATTTCTTAGGTAAAGGGTGGGATATGCAGCATCTTTCCTCTCAAGGAGCAGCAGATGTAGTTTGAATATAACAGAAATGGTAATAAGAAGGATAACATTTTCCTATAATGACATTTTTTTACTTATAAGCAGCAGTGAAGGGTTCAGTTCAAGGTATCATATTATCTTAGCATTATCTGAACATACTTTGTTTCCCCCAGGTTTTAAACTTTAAGTCTTGGGGAAAACTGAAGGCAGCAGGAGACAGCACTGGTTTATTCAAGCCATTTTGACAGAGCTCCTAGTGAATGAAAAGCAGATCAGAAAGTGTAAAAGTAGATGGAATTCTCAGTCAGAAAAGTAACTTAATAGGTCTGTTCTGTCTTTTCACATGACTACAACCTGATTTATTTAAAAAGCTTTGTCCAAGAAAACTGGATAGAGAGAAAAAAAGCAGAAAGCTTTAACAAACCCTTGCAATATTTCCATCAATGCCAAACAAAATTAAATACATTTGCTATGTTAAGACAGAGGCTCCTTGCACATCACAATTTAGAATTACTTACTTGGATCAATGTGATGCTAGCTCCTAAAGTCACAAATCTGTCAGAATATATCAGAATGCTGGAAGAAATAGAGGCTGTGACACTGGTAGGTTTTTAGCTGACCTTTTGCTTTCACACTAGCCCCTCTTAAAATCCATTCAGAGGTTACCACAAATAGTTTGCAGATCATTTCAAACCCAGATGGGAATGCACCTTTTAACATTTTCACTGCTACAGTGGTGTAGCCAGCCCTTCCCTTGAGTCGGAATGCTGTTGCCTTGACGACCTTTCCAAATTCTCCCTCTCCAAGAGTCTTGCCCAGAACAAGGTTCTTTCGAGGGAATTCCCACTTTGGATCCTCCTGCAGGAGAGAAAAGAAACCCTGTAAGCTGAAGCAAGAAAGGAGTGGCTATTCCTCAGGAATAGGTGTACTTGACTGTAGTGTTTGGTTGCTGTTTTTATCAGCATCAGTGCATTCCTATAAAAGCTTCTGGATATCTAGGTAGTTTGCAAGTGTATTTTCCCTTACCTTGAAAACACTTCCTTCAAAACAGGCTGTACATGTAGTCTGTGGATAATGGATTATCTTTACAGGTTTGGGAAATCAGGAACAAATGAAAAATGAAGTGATACAGGATAAATGCCTGCTTTCAGAATAACTATGAATATATGAGCTTCATGGAGAAGTAAATCAGTTCTATTCATGGAATAAGGCTTTCCCTTAAGAACTCATCAGAACAACAATCATCCTCTTGTGAAACTAGTGCTAATAAGCCTTAAGGTTGCAAAATGATGACAGATGTACAAACCAGATAAGAAACTAAAGTAAATAGAGCACAAGGTTTGTGATGACCTCAATATCTAACATTCAAATAGATCTGATGTTGCCACATATGTCATATAAAGTGGCGGTGTTTCTCTACCATGTTAGTTCATGAAAACGGCCCATCTGGCAGGAATCCTGGGGAGGGTCTGATTCAATGCAGGAAAAAATAGAGTAAAGGTATGGCAGCATGACTGGGCAAAAATCCTTAAATGTGGATAAAACTCCCACACCAACCGAGATCTTCAATCTGTATATCAGAATTCAGGAAGAGATCTCAGCAGGGATTTTTTTGTTATGTTTTATACTTAGCTTTGTTGTGGAACATTGGTGTATCATAGAGCATAAACCTGCTGAGTATTAGTACTTCACTGGACAATGTCAAAAGTAAAATCACAGTACTGTCAAATGCAGTTACATTAGTAAAAATCATCAGCTCAAATTAGACCTAAAATGTTACAATATATTAAAGCACAAGAAAATTGGAAGAACACACCGGCCTTACAGAGCAAATTAAAATGTTTATCCAATTAGTCATGAAGTATCTTCAGTCCATGTGATTTCCAAGGCTGTTTTTTGAAGGCAATGGGTATTTCCATGTACAGACTGCATTTCTGTAACACTGTCTGCATGCATAAACAAGGCTGACATTTACACAGAGCATGCAAAATGACATTGGGCTTACTGGTATCTTAAAGGTGTCCACAGACACCTGGTTCTCCATGGAATCCAGGGAAGGCCTGCGGACGTTGCTGGAGGAGTAGCTGATGGGGTAGGGCTGCGCTGGGCGCCGGAACGTCATTTCTGCCGAGGCAATCGGCGGCTTTGGAGAGTTCTTGTGGTAGCGGTGGATGAAATAATAAGAAACCAGCAAGGAGATGAGGAAGCACAGCGCCACTGCCCCTGTGATCACAGTCTTGCACACATCATCACACAGTTGCTCTGTGGACCAAGAAGAGCTTCTTAGAACTTTGCTTGTGGTCTCCTACTTCGGGTTTGGCAGGGCATAAAACCCACGCAGGTGTGACAGAAACAGAACTCAAAATAGTTGTAAAACCTAGAGAAAAACTTAATAGCAGTGTAATTTGAGAAGTTGCAAATACGTTCACTGCACCTACCACTGCTTTTCATTTTGGATACCAGCAGGTAACTGTTTGTCTAAGTGCCTGTGTAAAGGTAAGGACAATGAGCTTGACCCCACGTTCCTCATCTTTATAGACATGGGCTACTTCTGACACTCCTATTTAAGCCTCAGCCTAAGGTTTTATTTTAGAAACTAAGTTTCTGTAACTCTGTGTGTCCCTAGACAACATCCCTAAGGGGTCACTTCCCCAAAACATTGTTAGATCCATAATACTGCCTTTTGCACTGTTATATCTAAAGCTGGGATTATCCGATTTCAGATACATAATTAAATAATCTACATCTGCATGTTGTACTTCAAAAATAAATGAAACAGCACACTACCTTTCTAGAATGGAAAAAAAAACAAAGATAGAGCAACAACCTTTATGCTTCCCTATAGTTTTATGCCTACTAAAAATTTACTCTCTCTATATGTTCTAAATAATTTCATTTTGAAGATGTGAACTATTTCATGCTATGTTTATTATTAGGCATAATAAAAACAATTCAAAATATCCATTATCTGTTTCAAACAACTGCACAAAGCTTTTCTGTTAAAACAAAGGTCAGTGAAAAAAGCAATGCACTCCTCCTCCTAACACCATGGGTCCCGGTTATCTCTGACATTTTGAAGCAGAGATTTTTCAGCAATGATCAGGAAGCTGGAATTACTTGAAAGTAATAGAAATCATTATTCTAATTCTCCTAGCTGCCTCTGCAAATATCAGGTAAGTCTCACCGAAATGCAAATGCTGCTGGAAATCAAAGGATGACTGACTTGTTTGCCATGCAGTAAAGAATAAAAAGAATCCTTAGCCAAGGCTATAAATAACCCCCTCTGGAAATTTTCAGGCTCCATAGTAGATGTCAAGGTGCCAGTTCTTAACTGGTTTATATTAAAATTTTATATTAAAATTCTCTGACCAAAGATACTGCTTATTAACATGCCCACAAGTGCAGACTGTTGTATATATACACATGGTATATGCAAACAGGGGAAAAAAAATACTATGAGAATAGCAGATAGTGTTTACACTTACCTTTGATATCATCTTTCTCACAATAACAGTTCTGTCTTGGGAAGCAGTAACAAATCCCATGTCCTGACTTAATTCCAAGATTTCCAACGCCCTTCCCATGGCCACCAATAATGTTTCCACCTAATCAGATACAGACACAGGCTGAGATTCTTACAGGCAGTTAAAGGGAAAAGAAAAGGCTCTGTTTTCCATGGGTTTACTCCAGTATGAATCTGAAATCTGACAGGGCAGCACAGTGCAGCAATAATGACAGGGACTCCTGAGAGTGAGGGGAGACTCTAAACTCTGAAATTAATGAGATCGTGAAATGGGGGGACCTTGTAGTGTTGAAACATTAGTTCTCATTAGCAGTTACTGAGTCCTGTTCCTGGTTCTGATGCCAATTTCCTCTCACCTTGGAAAAATCATCCTACTGTTCTAGGTGTCATTTGTTCCACTGTCAAATGGAGGTAATAATACTTTACCACCTCTGTAAAATGCCATGGGACAGTCTGGTCAAAGCACTAAGAGTAAATGCTAAGTGTAAGTGATGAAAAAATGAATCTCATTATCTAAAAATGCATTGCTTAATATAAGGGAAAAAGTACAGAAACTCATACTCTTGAGTTCAAGTAGTTCTTCTTCATGCAGAGTAAGAGAAACTGCATTTCCAAATAAATAATATTTTTCTGTATATGGTATAAAAATGGCCATTAGTAGTGACATTTTTTATATCTAAACAGCCCTTAATCACAAACAGCATTTTATAGACAGCTCAGCTGGTGAATTTTGGAAGAGACTGTGCTGAGTCACTGCTCTCTGATCTGGCCCTTAAGAGCATTGGTGTTCCCAAACATTCCTCATTATCCTCCCCACCTCTCCCCAGCCAACTTTCTCTGTCGTGAAGAGGTCATGAAATAAAGTTTCCATTTGCCTCAGAAAATCATAGGTATTTATCTATATCTGCCTATTTTTGAAGACCTGGAAGAAGAGGGAAGCAGGCAGTGAGCCAGCCCTACCTAAACTGTTCTTGAGCAGTTACTACATAAAAGTCTCTTGTTCAGAATGCAATTAGGTTGCCTCTATTTGATAGGCCACAGCACCAGCTGTTTCAGCTGAATGCCCTTGAATGTAATATTCATAGTGTTAGTGTGGAAAGCAATTTTGGGACTCAAGGACATAGCCATCATAATGACAAATGAATTACAAAAATAAGTATTTTCACAACTGTCTGTACTTAAAGAATATCCTTGATCTTAACACATCTTGTCCTTTCTATTTATTGTTTGCCATTCCCAAAGAAATGTCCCCTGCCAGTAAAAGCTGATAAAATGGTACTCCTGCAGCTCTGAGTTCCCAGAACACACTCATTTTTTTGTCTGTCTTTTGGGCACCAGCTCAGGTTCTGAATTGTGTCAAGTCATGTACACAATTATTCAACTCAGACATTAAAAGGGCAAGCGTAACATCTTGAAAACTTGTCTTACTTGCCTGCTTATTATGTAGTAAGACAATATATCTTTCAGGCTTCTGTTGAGCAAAACATTTGATGCTGCATATGTTGTACATTATATGCTTTAGCATTGCAGCCCTTAGCAGGAATATTTGCCCTTTTATAATGACAAATGATTGTGGTTATTAGCAATAAAGAATTATTTTCAGATGATTATAGAAGTTACTTGCGTTTCCTTCAACCCTCTCTGTCACTTTAGGGATTGTTTTTATGCACCCTGATGAAATAATTACCTTTGCAATAACACTAATTTGCAATACACAATCCCATTCTTGCATATAAGAAAAACAAGGAAGCCTCTTTAGTAATTAATTTTACAGAAGAACATTCAGTCCTAGCCTGTAGGGAAATGTTAGCTCCTCCAAGACTCCATTTTAAAACCTGAATTTGGAGTAAATGACGTCAGAGTCCGAAGTATTCAAGAAACATCTACGTGTCTATTCCTGAATTTGTCTCTCTTCCTGAATTAGACTGCTGGATAAAAAGACCCACATAAAAATTATAATCTCACAAAATATGGAAATTTTTCAAGAGAATTGCACTGTTTTTCTACCCTCTATATCTTCAGGGTGATTTGTGAACTTGCAGGCATTCACAGGTATATGAATGGAGTGTAGAAAAATGTGTTCAAGTAAAAAAAAAAAAAAAACAACAAATGCATTTCAATTCTTCCTTCATAAATTCTGCTCATATGAGTCTCTGCCTGGATCTTCAAATAGGTAAGGCATTGAATAATTTTGACAGCCACCAGTCAAAAAAGGGCAGGCACATTTCCCCAGATGGTCCTTTGTAAACACATTTCTTTTAAATGGAAATATTTTTCTTCCTGCTTATTTAACCAGGAGTTCAAATAGGCATGGTTCCTATCTTACTGCACTAAAGTTCGGAAGTAGGGCATTAATGTGCCTAAAACTTACACCTCTTCCAGGAAGTACCTCCACTGAAAAACACTGCCTGTGAATGAACAGGGAGCAGAATGGGAACTACTGAGGAAACCTTACCCCTCCATCAGTCAGTCAATAGGTGTCAACTGCCTGGCTTAAAAGGGGACAAGATTAATCCCCACAGCCTTAACTCGCTTAATGCAAGTGTAACAATGCAGAGATGTTGAGCTTGTAAAAGTATCTGGGCTCAGGAAAGTGAAACTTGAGAAGTGATCAGAGGTGACGCAGAAAAGCCCATTCTAAAACATTCCCTACTTGTGCAGTCTTGGGGGCACACAGCCGGGTCTCTGCCCTCCACCACATCACAGATGCCATCTGGACAAGTCTTGATGCTGGGGGTGCACGTGGAATAGTTGGTGGTGATCCCTGTTAACAGAGAAGCAGACAGCTGCACTAATACCACAAGCCTTGGAAGGGAAGTTTCTTCCATCTTCTCAGTGCACACTGACACTCCAAAGCACAGGTTATGGTACCTTTTAAAATAAACACCTATGACTATAAATATCTGCTAAAATAACAGGCAAGACAACAGCTAAAGGCAATTGGAAGAAATTTTTTTTTCTGTATTTTCTGCTTTTGACTGCCCTCTGGTCATGTCACTTGCAGTTACAGTGAGTATTGCTTGAAATAGAGCTGGCTGACCATTTTGAGACTGAAGAGCAGCTTTCACAACTGAGGATCTCGACACAACTTCACACATGAATGTGAGGGTTACAAGTGTTGTAGAGAATGTATGACACTTAGTCAGTTTGAAGGGATAAAGCATCGGCACAGAGTCATTGTTCTGGAAGAGTCAAGTGCTGTCACCCGTCAGCTCTGTGCTACAGACCACAGAAAAGAGACACTGCTCCTGTGCTCACTGTCTGCTGGGTGCACCTGCTCAGGACCCACTCCAGTTACACTGCTGCAAGTTCAGTTCACTACCTGCTCTTTTATGTATCATGTCCAGAATCACCAGGGACAAGATCAAGAATGATCATTCCAATGTCACCTCATTTTGCTTCTTAGTGCATGCTTCATATGGATATCACGGCTATTTTTTTAGCACCAGCTTCTGTGTAGTTTACCATATCATGTTTTCTGGCCAGAATAAATCAGTTTATATCTATGGAAGTCAAATGCACAATTACAACTAAACAGAACTTTTCACACAACATAAATGTACCTTTTCCACTCCCCTGTCTCCACTGACATCTTCCTGTTAGCACTCCCAGGCCACCACACTCTTCACATTCAGCACGGTGCTTACTTATAGCACAGGAGTCAGGACAGTCCTCTTCCTTTTTTAAAACTGTTGGGAAAAGTGTTCGCTGTCAGATCAGGACAAGAAAAATGAACACTCAAGCAGGTCAGCTGAAATCAGGAAAACTATTTTCAGGGATAGACAGGAAGGAAAGAAAGATGAAGAAAGCAGTGAAAGACTGAAAACTGACTGACCCAATTATTAGTAAACTTAGATAACCATCAAAGAAAACCCCAGATTATTCTTTTCTGTGAAATAAAAGATAAACAGCAAGATTATGATGGCATGGTTATGTCTGCTTGACAGCACATTGTCATTGCCTAAAACTATAGATATGTGCAAACATACTGATAACGGAAGAATGGAGACCACAAATACATACAGCTTCATACAGAACTTTTAACTAAGGGAAAATACTTAGTTCTTGGCCAAACACAAGTAGCCCAAAGAGCAGTAGCTAGAAATGTCTGTTTTCAGACCATATGAGGCTTGTACAAGAAGGAAAGTTCACTGCAGGTTTTTGTTTCTTTTACTTCAACCCATTTGCTCTTGGAGTAGGAGTTCTGATGTGATAGAAGGTATTGGAGGCAATTATGAGATAGAATTGTAAGGTTTTGCATAAAATGCAATATAGTTTGCAGAGAAACAAGTATGTCTCTAGTGAAATCCTTCTCTGCGGCTGTTACACAATATTTCTAACTTCCTTTCCCTTAAGGGAAGGGTTGTCACACTGTCCTTAAAAACTCAATTCACTGTGATTACTACAAGAATGTTAAGAAAACTACTTAAAAAATTGTAGAGAGAAGGGGGGAGAAAAATGATTGAGCAAACATACATTGGCCAGATAGTTCCTGTTTCATGTATATATACATACACACTCATATACATATAGAGACCTTTTCTTCTTCCACAGGAATATGTGAAATACAAAATAAAGGTCACACACACACACACTAAAGATTCTTCTAAAACAAAGGTCATCATGAACATTATGAATTGCATATAGTATCCCACCTTTCTGTGCATAAGTTCTTCCAGGAAATACCTACTACAGGAAGGTCTGAACCAAAACTCAAAATCCAAACTTTGCGGTCTGTGTCCTGTAGCTCTGACTCATTTTCATGGTTAATGCCATCAGTTTAGAGATCACCTTGCTAAGGCATCACTTGCTAGCAGTAACACTCACTAATAAATAAATAGTTCCAAGTGACTGGGGTACTTACAGGTCCCTTCCAGCACAACAGTGAGGAGGGTTTTGGTGTGTTTCCTGCTCTGCTTGTCTGTAGCCTGAACAGTGTACTGGATTTCCTTGCAGTCAGGTCTGCGCAGCACAGAGGAATCATTCACATAGAGGGTCCCATATTTATCTTCTCGGCCTTGCAGAATGTTGACAGGATAGCAGCTCACATTGGGGGACAGTAACTTGTAGGTGATGTTTACACCACGGAATTTCATACAGTTTTCAATGCAGATTTTTCCTATCTAGGCTCAAACACCAACAAAGAAATCACAGACAACAGAAAAAAAACTGTACATAGAATATATTTAGTGCCTCTCAAAAATATCAAACAAAATGGAGCATACACTGTACACCGTGCCAAATTCAGCATTTACTTGGGATTTACAGATTTCTATTTTACTATAAATGCAGTACATAAATGCTTTAAATGTGATTTATTCTCAGTAAAAATGAGAGGTAAAGCACTACTGCTGTCTTCAGACCAGTGGAAATGCAAAAAGCCTTGACACAGAGACTCAGTGGTATTTGGTGCCTACTGCTGATGATCAGCAGTGTTCAGCAAGAACAAGACCCTGTGATTTGGGAAAGTCTGAGCTCAGTCCCTGCTCTGTCCCAGGCTGACCAGTGAAAAAAACTTCAGTCATCTGAGAAATCAAAGAGCTCAGCATGAACAAAGTGGAGACTCTTCAAACAACACAAAAATTGTTATTACATAATTTTTATAGTATTACAGTCAAAAAGTCTCTAGCCAGCAGAGTTCTCTGAAAGCTTTAAAAGGAATAAGAACCTCATTGTTTCCCATTTGCAGTTTTAAAACATTTTCATCTAAAAATGAAAGTACGTTGGTTTGCCCATATTTGAACTTCTGCGTGACAGAGTAACTATGCTAGAACACTCCTCAGTCTGAAACACATCATCTAAGAAGCACAGGAATGTAAAGTCCCATCTACTGTCCAGCTCCTATAGGAACTGATCCAAAGTTCACTTTGTTTTTTCCATTTACAAGAGTGGGATTTCAATCAGGCCCAGAGGCATTGGCTTTCTTTGCAGGGAAAACCACAATGTGAAGGGTGGGGTGTTATTGAAGGGAACTTGGTGATGGATTATTTTCAAATGCTGCAGTTAAGAAATGTTTTCAAGTAATCCACCACTGGTAAAACCATGTCTGTACATCTTGGTTTCAGCATTCTTACTAAAGAATGCAAAAAAGGAAAAAGTTTTTCTGTATTAAGACCTCTTCCCATGGATCTGGACCATTTAAAGTCAGAGAAGAAGCCTTTGCAGTCCTAGAAGTGTACTTTGTTATAGGATAATCCCACTTCATCTAAATTATTCCCATTCACATCACTGATGGGTCATTTGGCAGCATTCCTGTTGGGTTTTTTGGTGGCAGGATAACATAGATAGACTATTAAAGCCATCAGAAGCAAGGCCATTTCTTTCTGGCTGTCTCCTCTACACAACATGCTGGGACTGGCAGGAAGAAGAAGAAGACAAGATTTCCACTGTTCATAAACTCTGTCTAGACACAAGGTCTAGACATGTCCCTTCCAGAACCACGTCACCGCAGCCTCGGTGCTGCACTGCAACTGGCAATGGTTTGCAACTGCTTGGATGGTGCTCCTCTGAGGCAGGAGAGCACAATGATGCTCCATGGCTTTAACCTTGACACTGAATACATTAAACTGCCCTTTCTGCCTACTCTGTCAGAACTGCTCTTTCCAGGCACTTTTTTGTGGGCAGAAATTTCTTTCAATGAGGATGGGGAAGACCCCATCAATTCAGGGTCCCTGAAGAACAGATTATCCTTACAATAGCCTGTTGGCCAGTTTTGCTTTCTCTGTATAATTTCAGGAGAAGCTAGAGGCCCCCCTCAAGAAATTCCTACAAGAAAGATAAACTTTCTCTTTTTGCCTGATTCCACTAAGAAAAGCCCAACCTTGTAACTTTGCTCTGCTCCACAAGTTCTGGAGTCAGCTCAGCTCTCAGGTGCAGCAGAGCACAACTCCAGGGGAAAAAGGTAGAAAAAGCCACTTCCCCTTTCTCATGAGGGTGAAAAACCAAGTGATCAGGGTACAAAGTAATCAGGTTTAACATCAACTTACAGGGGAGGAACCTACAAAGATGCAGTTTGCAAGGCTCTAGATAGCTAACACAGAAATACCATTATTAGAAGTAGGAACAGAAAAATCCATCTTTCGAGCTCCAATGTTTAATAAAGTCTGGATAATGATAATGTTCCTCTTCACTGAATTCCAGGGACATTTGCACATATAACCTCTCCAAAAATCTCAGCCAATGTTATTCATCATTTGTCTGAGTAAATGTCAATAGAGCTTTAAGTCCTTTGATAAGTTAAATGCCACTGGGCAAGCCTGCACCGTCAGGCCATGCTTCTGTTATTCAATTCATTTAGTTGCTCAAATAGACAAATGGCATCAGCCCAGCAGTTAATAATTTCTTCATGCTCCTGTGTTTTCCTTAGGGCAAGAGACAGTTCAGCCTTCATATTGATTTGGCCCAGTACTTCTCCTGACTACTCTGGCACATCAAGGCTCATTATGCAGCCAACTTTAATAATATGAAGTGCTGGGGACTAAGCTGTTCACACTGACTTGTGTTCTAAGCTGAGCATGCTGTAAATTCAAACCCAGTCTCAGAAGTAAGTGGGTGACTTCAACTGACTGAGAACACCACCTCCAGAGCCAGGATGAGTTTTGCACTTTGCTGCTCAAGAATCAGAACAAAATCTCTCTGTGAATTTGTGTTTAGGCACAACAAAGAAAAAGATCTCTTCACTTGGAGACTTGGAGTTCTTGCCAGGAACAGTTTTCCCTGCTATTACTGCCACTCAGTGAAACTGCACAATTAGTGGGAAGTGTCACTGTTTCCAAAGATGCTAAAATTCCTTTTCAGACGTTTGACTCTCATGACAACATTCAAAACCAGTAGCTTTAAAAGTCAACTGGCTTTTTTTTGGTTTTGCACAATGAAACTGAAAAAACCCACATACTCCCAGATTTTAAAACTAAAGTGTTCAAGCAATCTAGGATATGCATAGTTAAACATGGCTGTCCAAAAGTAACATAAAACTCATTCATTCATAATAACATTGTATGCACACACCTATATATAAAAACATGCAGACAGAAAAAAAGGAACCAATTCATTAATCTGAATTCATACATACCTAACAGGTAAGTGTCCACAGCGGTTACAATTTTAGTCATATTATGACATAGATACAGTTGGAGCACATTTCTAGATGCTAAGAGTTAGACTATGAGTATCTTACATACTTGTGCTATTATTTCTTTTAGGGGGAAACCCACTGCTTTCACACTATCCCAAAGACACAAGCTAAAGTAAAGCTTTCACAGTCTGGTGCTACAAAACCCCCAAACCTAGCATCAAAAATAATTTGATCTGCACAAAAAGATCAGAGTATCCTCTGAAGTTTCTAAGAGGTTGCAAATTTAAAAATTGCAGGTACAAGGCATCACAACATGTCATAAAGGACTAGCTTTTTGTAGTGAGGCTGCTATGTGAGCATACTCAGTATCTTTCTCTTACTTAGGTTATTCAGTGCAGGCTATGGACAAAATGTCCCTTGCCAGAGCAGCAGCATTTTTACTGGTCACGTACAGCCTGTTCTGTACTCTGAAGAGCTATAACACTGCAGTGCATTTCATCAGGTTAAATATAAGAACATGCAATGTATCTAACTTCCCATTTTCTTTCTTTTTACCATTAGCCAGAGGCCTAAAGATTAATAAAATTTAATTCTTCCTTAAAAGTCTTCTAATGAATTGGTTTTCTCTGCAATTGGGATGACCATATTTTAATCTCAGTTCTCCTCTCTGCTACAATAGTTGCAAGGCATGCTTTCCAGCAGCTCTCCCAAAAACGGCTCATCACGTATGTTTTTAATATTCACTTTCATAACATTAATTATATTGAACTAGTTGCTTATTAATGCACACGTTCCATAGGAATTACATTGTAATTTTCAGCTGGTTAGTGTCAACGTGTTCAAAAATGTTTCTGGAAAGCATTATTAATGGCAATGGTGGTGATTAAGCTAAAATGAGGGTTAAATTAGGAAACACATTAATTACTGACTGGTCATTACCTAAAGAAAAGCCATTAATATACTGAGACTCTAATAGGTGGACAAATTTCTTTTGTTTGCTCTTGACATTATTCCAGTTATTCATGCCTAAACCACTCGTGGTTGCAAGTCCTCCTGTCCATAATACAAATTATTTCTGTCTACTGCTACTGCCACATGTGGCCACTCCTCTGTTATTATGTGGTGGGAGAGGTAGCACCCAGCCTTCCTGCTACCTGCTACATCCAGCACCAATCCTACTGATACCACGTTTTTCACTGATTCTGTTTAAATCAGTTAAAATCAATGAGCACTTTAAGGCATTTCACCCCAGTGATCCAGCTGCTAAGCTCCATCAGAAAGCGGATGTATAATTAACATGGTTCTTACTTGTGCAAAGCGTTCAGCATTTCTGTTCACTGTGAACTGGTAAGTTATGTTTGAAAACTGAATGCTGACAGGAAGGATGGAGACATTGAAATGAAGCATCACCGATCTTTCTGGGCCATGAAATTCTGTGTCATTCACCAAAACATCCAACTGGAAGGAACGATGCTCTGTGACTGAAATGCTTTTATTCAGTACCAGTTCTGCAAAGGAAATGATTAGTCTATTACCAACTCACATTATCTGCAAATGTATATTTTAATACTGCAATCCCAACATACACAGAGGTATCAAATTTAATTATACATATCAAAGTTTCCTAACAGGAAACAGAAGGTGAGTTAAATATGAAATATGTTCTTATGGAGTTATTGTCTCTGCCATTCAAGATGCTTGGTAGGCCTTCCTCCCTTCTACACACCATGCTGAGAATCCTACAATCAAAACCTCTTGCTTATCAGTTTCAACACCATCATCCCATACACTCCTTCTTCCAGAGATGCACGAGTTCCATTTTTTCAGTACATATTTAAAATCCAGTGTTTTCTTAACTTGAAATTTCTCAGCTTTCTTTGGCTCCATATTTACAAAATGCTCTGAAAAGTTCAAAGGCTTATTGGTCAATTACTAATAAGCAACTTCTCCATTATTTGAAGCAAGAGTCCTTACTGTACTCGTGTCGGGTTCCCCGCACTTGGCTGCCATTTGGGCTGAAGTGGATTTCATCAAAGATGTGCTCTACACGAAAGGTTTCACTGATCCAGGGATCATCAGTAATGATGGTTCCTGTGTATTTCTTTCTGCTGCTTTCAAGGGGATAAATAGGTGTGGTGTCTGCATCGTACACAGTCAGCGTGGCAAGAACAGTGCCCTGGAAGGAAACAATACATGGCAGTGCTGAATGACCTGAAGCTTTCTTCTTTGGCTAAGTGTTTTGGAGATTAAAATAATGGTCAAATGAAACCTTACAACTGTCACTGAAACCCAGGCAAATGTAATGTTCATAAGTGTCTTGTCAGGACTTCTCCTAGTCAGGAGGTGGCAGCAAACTCCCAAAAGCAGTCTTTTCCCTTCCAGACACAAACATGATCAAAATGTACTTTGAAGGGAAAATTGACTACCAAAAGAGATCTTATTGTTAGGAAACAGAAGTGCTCTCATGAAAAACACATAATTTAGGCCCCCAAAGAAATATCTTCTCTATACCATTGACTTGTAAAGGGTTGTTGCTCCTATTGAAGAGCCAAAGAGCCCACCTGCACCTTCTCTACTCAATCAAGGGGTGATATGTGTGCAGGGGGCACCAAAGACACCCAGAGATTCAAACCTCTTGAAAAATCAGCTTAGTATGGTAAGGGAAAAGTGGGAGGACACCACTAAAACAAGATCCTGGAGCTCTCCATTAACAGCCTGGCCCTAGAAAGTTCAGAGGTGCAATGTTTGTCTGTAGATGTCAGCCACTGCTTCCACAGCATTCTAATAAATGTTCAGAACATAGTTCTGACGTCTTATATAGATTTGCATGTATGGGACAGATACACACGTAAACCTGCTCTAACAACACTCAATTTTAATCACCTGGGGGAAGCAATCCTGTAACAAAAAGAGCAGAGTTCAGTATGGAGAGATACAGCAATCCTGACCACAGACTTAGCAATTGTCCATCCTGACCTTGGAAACTGCTCAAACTTCTTCACACTGTTTAATTACTAACCAAACTCTTCTTTCTTTGGGATCTGAATGAGACATAACTTGGGGGAGAGGAATCCTACAAACAGCATTGTACAATCATAGGTCTATAGAGCAGGGTGTGGTGACAGGCTCGTTGCTGAGATCCATTACCCAGAACACGGTGCTTCCTGGCAATCATGGGAGCACTGCTGTGCTCCTGCTTCAGGGACTCGGTAAAGCAGAACATTACCTCTTTCCTGTTGAACTCCACCACAGCATCTGCAGTATCAGTGCCATTGGGAAGGAAGGGAGGAGAGTCATCTTCATCTAACACATTCACCAGGAAGGGCACCTCAACCTGCATTTCCCGGAATCCCTCTCTGACGGTGCACTTGGCAATGAGCTCGTATCTCTCTCTCTCCTCCCGGTCCAGGCGCTGCGTCACCCGCACGCTGGTGGTGTTCTCGTTGTACCGGAAGGGCACACCTTCAGCTGCAAAACAGCCACAAGCACACACAGGGACAATCACTTCCCACTAGAGGGCTCTGGTGGCTTTAATACTCTCTTGCAGTCCAGTAAATTCATTTGGACATCATGACTGCACAATAAAAGACAGACTCAGAAGTGAAACACAAGAAACTTGTGTGGTTCTGTTAGGGTAGGGAGAAAACATGGAAAAGAAGGGAAGATTCCACAGTCTAGAAGCAGCACAATTTAAAGTTCAGTATATTGTCAGTCTGCTTTTAGCAGATACAGACTTCTAAAACTGATCTTTTCCTTAAGGAAGGGGATAGTCCTCCTTCCCATTCATCTGTATATCTCAAAGGCAAAATCTTCAGGCTCAGTTTACATTTGCAATGGAACTTCCTTTATAGAATCAGTCTAGAGGATCTACTACAAAGAGAGATCTTTAACAGTGCAGCTGTCTGCATCTATTGCTATTATGTAAAGGGCTCAGATGCAGTTTTACCTGCTAGCAATTTGTAGGAAATGCTGAGATTCTGACAGAGATGATGAACTGAGGGTAACTGGAGCTGATGAAATGTACCAGGTGGTTTATTCTCCTTGATGTGAAAGGAAAGATCCATTTCTGTGAAGCAAAGCTGCCTTGCTGTCAGGGAACTGCAAGCTGGTGCAGTAGCATTGATCAAAGACAGGAAAACCGTGGTGCGTGTGGCGGAGTCACATTCCTTCTCTTGGAAAGGGTGGGATGAAAGGAAGACATACAGCATCACCTTTGATAATGGCATCCAGTTTCCTACAGCTTCAGGGGAAAAAATCACCAGAGGAAATATTTTACAGAAGAAAAGCCAACATTTATTTTCATCAATTTCGACTCTAGTCCATTTTTCCATAAATGATTATTTAATTCTATTATGTGGCAAAACAGTTCTTCCATATACCCTATGTTGATGGAAAGATCTTAAACCTTAATAATCAAAAGAAGCCCAAAACTATAGGGCTTGGACCAATTTTGCATCATAGAATCCAGTATTGGATCATAGTTTTGCATCATAGAAAACCAGTATCAGCATTCTGTCTGTAAGACACTGACATAAAACTGGTCACTAGCAGTAATCATCTTTCGGATAGGATTGCTTTTTGAAGGGACTAGAGCAGAGGGGGATAGTAACAGGGAAAATAATGCATGAAATGGCAACAGATACTCAGGAGAAACCCAAATCTACTATCATTTCAGTCACAGCATTCTGACAGTTTATTCCAGGTGAGGATATGAGCCAAATTGTTTAGGTTCAGAGAACAGATTGCTTCATCACTTTGAAATATAGAGAGGTGGACAAAAGATAAAATGGAAGCTAAACCAACCTGTGGCATCTGCTAATACATCCTCAAGCCTTATTTTGATTACCTTGGTTTGACTACAGATAGCACAGTATTATCTCTGTAATAGATCTAATTCACTTGAAAAGATGTTCTAGGTCACTTTGATCTGTACAAACAAAAAAAGCTCTCGAGTTTTGAGTACATGTTCCTCCTTTGTTCAGCTACAAATATCTGATAAACATGAACACCAAGTACCAAAAATGCAGCAAAAATGGATGAGGTATCAAACACTCAGCACTTAAAAAATAAAGCATTAATTGTCTGATGTTGACCTAAGTCTGGAGGTAGTGTTGATAGATAGGTCTTACACACTGAACACAATTACTACAGACTCTCTCCAACAGTAACATTTCTGCAACTGATCACAGTCGTATACCATTAACTCCTCACCCATTTCCTCCTCCACCATCTAATGATACCTAATTTCCTCATAGATCAAAATCACCAAAACTAATTTACCGCTAAGGCATAAAAGAAGGGGAAAAAAACTGAGATAATTAATTTTTGTAGTTCAACAGTAAGCTTCTCTAACAAAGCCAAATCTCTAGAGGGAGAGAGGTACAATTAACCATTTCTTCTAAGAGCTCTTTGGTGTTACATGCAAAAGTACTTTGTTACCAGAATTCAAGGACCAGTTATATACAAGTTTGAACCACTCTCACAGCATTTGTCTGGGCACTGTTAACACAATGGAATTGGTCTCACTTGCATTAGTAGGTGAGCAAACATCAAACCTCAGTGTAAAGCTGTGACCCATACAGCTGTGACATGCAGAAAAAATATTTAAAGTAATGAAACTTTCCCACTCTATTGGAGTTCCCAGTGTGAGCAACAGGATCTGTCCCAGCTCAGCATTTGCTTTGGCATACTGCTGTGGGTTTCATTGGGTCTGGTTCTTCACTTTCAGAGGGCAGAGGTGTTTTTATCAAATTTGATGCTTATCTTCTGATGGAGAAGTCTCATCACCTGAATGTATTCTGCTTTAAGAACAGATACCTCAACAAAAAAAGCTGGTTTTCTCATACTTACACAGCATGTTAAAGTCTTCTCTATCCAGGCTTTTGCTGAGGTAGAGAAGTCCTGTTTTTTCTCTGATTTGAAACCAATTATTTTCATGGGATCTTGCTCGAGAAATTATGAGATTCTGGCACAGATGAAAGTGGGTGGCTTCCTCATGTGAATCCTTCAAGGCATGGATGCGAAGGAGCGGCATTCCCGCTGGCTCATCAATGTACACATTCTCCAAGTACTCCTTCCTGGGGAAGTAGAGACCCAAGGCCACTGCAGAGAAATGCACACAACAGAAGAGGTAGGCCCACTTAAATGATTTTTGCGCTGGCATTTTCTTAAGAGATGTATTGCCAAAGAACCAAAGGCTTAATTCTCTAAGAAGTAAAGAAGCACTAAAAAAGATGTGGAAAAAGACAGATCTTTATGTGGTGTAAATGAATACAGTATTATTGCACTGAAGGCAAGGACACAGCCACCAAAAATGTGGCCTATAGTTTATGCTGAAGTTACAAAATCATCTGCTTTTTGAAAGCGAAACTTCTTTGCTGCAGACAAGGCCCAGCGTAAGCAGCACACTTAAGGAAGCTCTCCTTGCCAAATTTACTTAAGTTTCTATCTGGTGCTCTCAGTTGTAATTCCATTACCTCACAGATGATATTCAAAGAAGGAGAAAAAGACTTTGATGAAATCACACACTTTAAAACACACTCTCTGTTGAGAGAAAACACAAAAATGTATCAATGGCTCGCACACTTTTTCTCAGATTGCATAAAACCCCTTTTGTCCTTTTGTGGCTCCCTCCCTTTTTAAACAGGCCAGCATGATACTTTTGGTACAGAAAATGGGAGTTGTTTAAAAAAACCTGATATGAAAGTCTTATAAGTATTTTAAATATGACAGATGGGAAAGCTGAGAACTGAGTGAGAAAGGAAACGCACATTTCTTTTTACTACAATGACTGTGACTGACCCGATCACCTCCCACCCTGGCACTGCAGACAGTTACATTTTAGTAGGGCTCAACTGCCCCTTGATGCCCGTTTCTTCAGCTGATCCCATCTTACCAGGTCACTGTACAATGGCCTCTCTAACTCTTTCCAGTGCTTCCCTTCCAACTTCACTTCTTGCACATGTAATCACAGCAGAACGGTCGATGAGCAAGGAGGGGACAAAGTGATGCTCACTGCACTCACACATACTGAAATACTGCCACTCTTGGACTTCACATGCACTGACAGTCAGTACTTGCTCCTATCCAAAAGAATACTTGAATACTGCAGAATTAGGCATTATTTAATCCAATTTGATAAGGAGTCAGGCATATAAAAAGCTCACGCATCTGCTGAACACATGTAAACAATAACAACTTCCATATGTTACTAATACAAAGCTCGCTCAGCTTAAATCAAGCCAGATACAACTGGAAATGATGGTAATGCAGCAGTAAAATTAGGGATATAATGCCAAAACATCTTCAAAATAGCATCAGGCTATAGCACATATTTATTTTGTATTACTATTGGATCCATACGCTGTTCTACTGAATGGAGTACACCGTAAACAAGAGACCTCTAATTTCATTTAGAAATACCACAGAAACCATTGTACCTTGCAGTGATTCATGACATCATCTGTATCCCTGGATGCAATTACATCCATGAGGTTTTCAGAGGCCCATTATTTTTTTTCTACATATACTTTGCAATATAGGAATAAAGTGGTAAAGCAATATGGTAGGTGAATTTGTTCCAAAGGAATTAACTCAAAGAGAAGCCAAAAAGAGTCTTTTTGATAGTTTTAGGAAGTCATTAACTCTTGACATCCTCTGTCTGGAAGAAAATTATTACTTTTGATTCTGGTGCTATCACCCTCTTCTTTGTTAGTAAGATTCCTGACTATTTGTAGTACATTTCAAATATTTTTTTCAGTCCCTCTGTCTTTTTGAAGTGCAGGAAAACCTGGGAAAAACGTGTTGCTAGAAGTCCTGACAAACAGGTTCAATAACAAGAGGGATAAGGTGATATTCAAATAGCAAGCCCAGTCCCAGTGGAAGTAAATAGACTCCCCTGAGGTATTTTGTATAAAAAGCTGATTTTAGAATGATGAAAACTTCCTAAGGAGAAATTCAACACTGAAAATTCACTACTCAAGACTAAAAAATTACTTTCAACTGACAAACACATACAAATGAGGCTTACACAACAGTAGCTACAGGATAGAGGAATCACTGTTATTTCCATATTTCTGAGACTGGGGTGGACGGCCCAGTTGCTCACATCACGCAGTACAAGAGCCAGCATCACAGCAGTGACACAACATCACCTCCAGTACAAGCAGCACGTAGAAAGTAGAGTATATATAAACAATACCAACTTGTAACGTGAAAATGGAAAAGGAAAAAAATAGAATATTTTGAGTTGTAATTATTTGTTTTCTCATCTTAAACCAGTGTGCTAATCTTTATATGCTTTGCTCTACCAACAAGGGCTCCCACTGCCTGCAGGCACAGTCCTGTTTAACCAAGCACATCAATAATTATGACAGATATGGTCACTTAAATGCCTGAAACCTGGCATGCAACTACACCTCAGCAGAGGTCAGCAGCCCGACTGCTCTGCATCTGAAAGAGAAAGTTAATATTGATGCTGCAGACTCTCTGAAGTTCTTTGGCATCAGTTCACAGGAGTCTTCCCCACTGTCAAATTAAAAAAAGGGGAAGAAATTCTATAATACAAAAATCTGATTTCTCTGTAAATAAAGGAATTGCAAAACAATGCTTCGTATTTTGAAGAGAGGAAGGTTCCTTTATAAAATAAGTTACAATTAACATCACTCATTAACCAGAAATGTATTTCACAAGTTTAAAAGACACTTTAGGAAATTAGGAAAAGCCACTATAACAGATTTTAGTAGAAATGTGATCTTTTTCTACCTCATTCAAACCTAAAACTGATGAAACTAAATTCTGTCCATCAGAAGCATTAGCTTTTAGTATAGAGCAAACTTCTGTACTGAGGACAACACCAAAGAATAGTTTTAAGTGACACCAGTGGATATGTCAAACTTTAATATTTTACTCAGAAAACAAGTATTTCAAGTAAAGAGACTTTACAACACTGCAAAAAATTTTAAAAAAAATTAAAAATTTGATTTAGCCATGTAGCAAGATTCACCCAATGTTCTGAAATCACTGGGATTTTGTAAAGTGGTTTGTGTCACTGACTCCATTTCATGCACAGAAAGAGATGAGAGGTATGTAACAGGCTGCCCAGGTCACAATCACACTCTGCATATAAATCTTTGGAGACTAATTTTAAAGGAGACCTTTGAAGTAGAAATGCAGCACCCACTTCTCAGAGCTGTGTTCACTCCTTTAAGCCCTACTGAGTTAAAACCAGATTTAATAAACTTGCCATCTGGCAAGTATGCTGCAGGAGAAAGAGGTTCTAATCCTGGCCACAGTTCCTTGTGTCCTGAAAAAAAAAAATCCATTTCCAAGGACTTGTGCAAGCTTCCTATGGAAGCCAGATGGAGTTTTTAATGAATCTGCCATTTAAATAAAGAGGAATCGAGATGGTTACATTCAAAACTGATGGTTAAAGTGCTTTTGCCTAGGAATTAAAAGCAGAGAAAAATTTCACATTACAACCTTGAAATATACCACAAAAAGGTTGCGTAAGCTCTGTAACATCACAGAATCATTGAAATATTTTGGCATCTCTGAACATTTTTTTACAGGACACTTCAGCTCTTCATGCTACAATCAGCACAGGAAACATGGTAACCTCTGATGGATGAGCAATATTATGGGATAATAGCATATCAGTAACACACAGAAGAGAAAAGTGATCACATTTAAGCGGATGTAATGCTACTAACTAATAGCTCCTACAGGAAATAGATACAGTTATGACATCAGTTTTCAAGTTCAGGGAGAGAAAACAGGTAAAATGAGAGTAAAGAAATGAGATTATATGTACTTTGCAGCCTTCATGATTGCCTTTTGAAATGAGGCCATTTTTCATGTGGCTTTCTTCAGTCATGAATGATTAGGTAAATAATGCCTTTTTTGATACAAATTGATTTTTTGGTACACAATTTGCTGTAGAAAACTTAACATGTTTTTAGTGCTTTTTATCTTTGCCACTATCACTATCTTGAGTAGCATTCAGAGATGACTCCTGATGAAAACTGTTAAACTGACTATAGCAACATTATATTCTTAATGTCAACATCGATGAAAAAAAGCATGGCTTAACTTTTCAGCCACAAAATGAAGCAGCAGGAATCAGTAAAGGAAGACTTCCCTGTAAGACATTCTCCCAAACAATGTCTGTAACCATCTTTCAAGGTACCATTACAGACTTGAGACAAAGGTTTTGAAGTGAATTATCCAAGTTACAAGGCTTGCCCTGGGAAAGGACGTGCTTGGGTAACTGAAGAACCATCTCATCTCTGGGCGGCTCACCCGCAGAGTCTCAAAGCACATTAGAGATGCTGATAGGAGAGGGCTCTCCACTTGGCCAAACCATTTGCATCAATCTAAGTAGCAGCTGTCTTATGTAGCTCATAGTCACAATTCAAAGTTTAAATGACCACTGCTTGGTTTAAGTCACACCATGTATTTGAACGAAAGGCTCGCTCTTGATTTTAAAACCTCAAATACAAACTACTGAAATACAATGTTACTCTCTGAAGTTATTTTGGGTTTCATTACTCACGTAATTGAAAGTTGTCTCTTGAGCTTGAGTATCTGTTACCTTCCAGCTTCATTTCATTAGTTCATGTTATAAGTTACACTTTTGTCCAGTAAATGAAAGTCTTCACTGATCTCAAGGTGGATGAACATGCTTTTGAAAACACGAAGACCGGCTTGTTTTTTTAAAAAAAATATGGAAAAAATCAGCAAAATGGAAACGATGATTTTCATTTCAGCAAGTAGTGTACACCTATATAATCCACATCTGACAAAATTTACTCAGAGCTTCTCAGCATGTTGGAGGACAACACAACAATTTGTTTAAAACAGAACAGCCCCGTGCAATCAAAATCCTTAATCAAAAATAGACATGCATCTCCAAGAAAAGGGAGATGCTTTTAATGCAATGATAGCCCTATCCCTGTAACAAACAGGATTTAATGATATAACAGATGAACATGGGAGTCTGTTAATAATCCTCCATTTGTTGCACAGCATCAGATTTCAACAGGCAATTATCTGTCAAGGTTAGTTTTGTGTTCCTGAAATAATTATCTTTACTTCTGACGAGTAGCCATTATGTTCCATTACTAGTATTAATATGCCCAACGTTCGATTCATCAGAGGAAAAGGGCAGTAATACACTTTTATATTTTAAATTAAAGGACTTGCCCACTTAATTCCCTTCTAGTCTCTACACAATTAGGAAATAAACTTGCCCTCATAAGCCAAAAAGTCTGTAATTTAGGAAAAACATCATCACTTAACAGAAAAGTAGAATGAAACAGCAGAGCTAGAAACACCACTTTGGATTCAATCATCCTGAGCAGGTGGTCATGGCAGGAGCCAGCCTGAGCCAGCCACGGACACTGTGCCGGTGGCAGAGGGGCTCTGGGGCCACTGAGCCCCCTGTGCTGCCCACACAGCCAAGTACCAGGGTGAGCCAGCCTCCAAACACCACACAGGGCAAGCTACTTCTTGCACAAGTACGATTGATAAATATTTCTCCTGGTTTCATAAGAGAAGTCCAGTCAAATTCCACCAGCAGCTCATTGAGTTGAGGCTGCAGCATTACAGTCCCAGTGTAATTCCTGAGGTGTTCGAGGGTCACTAAAATAATGACAAAGGGAAGAAGTGGCACTCTCCTAATTGACTAGCAAGGCATTAATGCAGCTCAGCAGCATAACATTATTTACTTTCAGAGGTGTTATTGTTAAGCTGACCATTACAGAAATTGTAACAGATGTGGTATGAACCAGAGAACATAAGAAACTGCATTAAAGTGAAAATGAATTAACTCCTTTTTTTTTTTTGAACAAAGCTTCTCCTATGGACTCTAGCATGGAGTGGATTGGGGAAAGATCACTCTAGAGCTTCATACCAGAATTTTCTTAAAGTATATTCAAACTTATGGAGCTGGGTAATTGCTAAATTTCACCTGTTGTGTACATTTACATGTAGCACAATTGTTAGAGAACAATAGAATAAATTCCAATAGCAGCAGTATCAACGAAATACACGTGTTTTACAGAACATGATACCTCCAGAGAGAATGGGTCCTTACGAAGTGATGGGAAGCAGAAACAGTACTTAACTAGAATATACTCCAGACCTGTTAAACTGGTCTGCTTTAACTTAATTGCCTCTCCTGTGATTTTCCTCCCCAGATTCCCATACTCATACTGAAAACAACCCTGTAGACTGAAAATATAGAAATTAAGTAGATATAAATGTTATATTAGATATTATATTAAATATCATATTCTATAACATATAATCAGATAAAATATTAATATATAATTCTAGTATTTGATATTCTGCTAGTCAGTAAAATGAGAAAAATTTCCACAAGATATAAATAAGACAGACCTAGTAAAGCAGAAAGAGGGATCTGACAAAAAGAAATTGTTTCCTGTATCAGGCATATTGAACATAAATTTTAAAATTGTCAAGATCAAAAACAGACCCTAAATTTGTCAAAAATAAATGAATTTTGATTTGTAAGAACTGCCAAGAATTTATTTTTTTGTCTCAACTGAAGAACTGAAAAGTCTGTGCAGCCCAGGACCTACCAGAGAACAGGACAGAACTAGTGAAGGTCTGCTTAGGAGTTCAGGTCAAAGTCAAACCTGTGCCTACATTTTCCTTCCAGAGCCTGTACCTCTAGGCAAGTTTTTTAAAAATCACTTTTTCATTTTAAGTCCAAAAAAGGCTAGAAGCTTCCTTCCTCTTGCTTTCTTATAATTTGCTGTTTGATTTTGTTGGTTGGTTTGGGCATTTTTGTTGCTTTAGGAAAAAGACAGGTTTTTAAGGGTTCATTGTTCTGAATACCAGTGTTAGTAAAACTTAAACCATCCCTTGTAGAAATTAACATACATGGAAAGCTTCTATGAGAGATTGCAGGGGTTTCTGAAAATTCTTTGGATCCTGATTCTGCCACTTCTCCTCATTTGTGTGGTTAAATACTTTTTAAAAGTACAGCTTAATTGCTTGAGAATACCTGGACATAATTTTGCTCTGTAGGAGTACAGAGCTGAAATTGAAGACAAGGAAACTCACGATTGTATTGCAACACAAATTGTATTAATAAATATTTAATAGAATTTGTTTAGTCTGTATGTGATCTCTATGTGCCTTCTAGAATGTGTTTCTGTATTATGTGTATGCAAAGACCGTGATAATGAGAAGCTAGACAAGATCAGTGATGTATGTCTCACTGTTCTGTGCTAAAAATGGCACACTACTTGTATCAAAACCATAAAATCCTCAAATAATAACGTAGTGACATACAAGTACCTTAAATCCCTGTTATATTTTAATTAGCTCTCACATATATTTACTCAAACAGTGCTGAGCTCATATGGAAGGTAAACATTATAGCAGCAATTTGGAGAACAAGGTACTGACAACCAAATATATTTGTTTCATAAAAACATAAAAATAAATCACAAGACACTTATCTGCAGAAATTGTTCAGCATACTTGATAAGATGAAAGGATCCTTAAAAGCAAAGACAAATAAGTTTAAATTAATTATCTGAGTTAAAAGGATATCAGCATCACAATGCATTTCCTACATTAAGATACAGATTTAGATCACTGTGCTGATTCCTTAACAAATATAGACTTATATTCTTAAATAAATATAGACTCAATATTAGACTCAAATATAGACTTAATATTCCTTAACAAACATTTTCACAATCCCAAGTCAGGAAAATGAATGAAAACCAATTAACTGATTTATGACAAAGATTTGTATATGGCACAAACTCCTGCATTCCATTACTACTTGGGCTTCTCTTCCTCCAGCTGCACTTGATTCTGCATCATCAAAATGAATGCAAGTCTTCCTGTCAATTATAAATAGATGAAGTCAGAAATGAGGGATCACTTTTTGACAGCTCAGTGCAACTCACAAACACCTCCTTCCATTTCCTCTGCTTAAGGCATCTTCAGAGAGAAAACATGCTCAGGTGAAAGAAGTACCAATATTTCTCACAAATACCTTCTTTTCCCCCTCAGCACTGCTGGACTGCAACATTTAACAAAACCTTGACCAAATGGTAACGGTACCAGTTTGGGACAACTGCACAATGTCTGAACCTTCTTGATCAACACCAGTGACCCTGTATTTGGGTTGTGCAGAGAGGGGTCTGATTTTCAGAAAAAAGTTGCATGCAACACCTTCTAATTTTCTAGGGAGTGGATGACTTTACAGCATCTGGATTGAATTTTTCCTTTGGATTGTCCACTGTTGCACTGGAAAATCTATTTTCTATATTTAGTGCAGATGTGTAAAAATTAGCCTGCTAGAGCTCATGTAGAAGGAAACAGCTCAGCCTGAATTGTGTTTTATCCATATCTAATATCTCTAGCTTCCCTCATTTTCTCCAATTCCTGCAGTTCATTAAAGAAAAGACAGAGCACTATAATTACTGCCTTACAGCAGGAGGTAATCCATGAAAACTTTTGCTGCTGGTGGTTGAAAAGTTGCCAGAAAAATGGTAATGACATGAATGTCCACCTCTCACAGGAAAGTGCTCTGTTATTAAGAGCTGCTATTCTCTTTCTAAACACTCAAGGGAGCTATGAGCCTGCAGTTCAATTTTTCAATCCAGGAAGCGAGATCTCACTGCAACTGTGAGCTTATTTGTTTATTGATTTATTTAAAGTTTTGTCTTGAATTAACAGAGCATTTTAGTTTAATTATTATATTTCAGGTGTAGATGACTACATTTTAGTTGATCTATGAAATGAAATGCAGAACATAAGCTCTTATTCTATTGTTGTTTTTTAATTTTTATTACCTCATTCTAATACATATAAGAACTAAAATACTGTTAAGACACATCTGCACTTGAATCTCTAATTCCTTAAGACACCCTGGCAGAGAATACATTTTCTTAAGTGCTCTTACAAGGCAGACCTGCATCTAAAATAGTTTCATAAAAATCTATATTACACCTGCCATCATAAAAAAAAAAAAAAGAATAATCTAAGGACAAGAACCCCCACTATGCCAACTGCGAACATGACTGTTTATTAAAACAGAACTTTTCCTTTGGGGACTTTCAGTCATTACTGAGCAGTAGCTACTCATTATGCTGTTGTCTTAAAGCATAAATGTTGTCAACAAAAGGGCAGAAATTGTATTGACAAGGCTTGGAAAGGGGCCCACAGACCACTAATGATATGTGCTGGGCACTGATGGCTGTTCTACACAGCTCTTCTCAACTGCCTTTGAGACAGCCACGAACTACCGCATATCCTTGACAAGCTATATCAATGAACTAGAGAAGTCTAAAAGAAACAATAGTAAAAGCACCAGTAAAATCTGGAATAGCAGGGACCTTTACAGGATTTTACAGCAGCTTTATTTTTCTTTAAGTGAACTTTTGGGTTCCAGCCCAGTCCCTTGCTAGAGGGCATGCCAAACTACCACAGATTGCCAAGCGAGTGCATGCACAAAAAATCCTCCTCTGATTATTAAAGACTGAATCTGTCTTAATATATTTCATAACTATTTCAATGCCTTTTTTACTTTACAAACATTTTTACTACAACAGCTAAAACTCTGCCCCATGTTTATATCCTCTATTGTCAACAGAAGAGAATCAATTTTTTGTATCTGTCATATATACAGTCACTTTTGATAAAGATTTTACTAATGCTGCTAAGCAGCAGTTTCTCTTTTGGGTAACTTTTGATCACTTACTGTCTTTAATTATTAGCTATTTGTTCTACATTGAGGTCTGCACCAAGTCCTGGCTTGCACTGATGCACACAGATAGTCCTTGATGCTGACATTTATTCTGAACTCTAAGACTACCAGAGTAGTCATTCTGATCACACGTTTTTGATGTATAAACAAACTGTAAGTGACAGACGCAGAGTCAAAGGAAGTGCTGTCGTCCTTCAGCGATTAGCTCCTGGGCAGCCCGACCCAAAAAGCATATTGAAACACAAAGTTTATACATTTACATTTTTCTCAGATGGTGAAACTGATGCTTTCTGCTCTGTTTACGAGCTGAAAACACCTCCAGTGGCATCTCCCGTCACAAAGAAGTAATCAGATTTTGTTCCAGCACAGTATCTCCATGCACATTTTATCAAGGCATTTTGATTTTTCAACTCCTCTGCAAAGGTGCTTGTTGCACTATTTCATCTAGAGCTCATGTTTAAGTGTTAGTAAAAAACCTCATTTCCTCTGCTTCCCCTCTTTCCTGATCAAGGCAGCAATATTCACAGGCTGGAAGACTGTAACCTATAATGAAAACACAAGTTCAGATTTCAACTGAATACCACAGAAATGTAAATTAAAAATTGCAGGTTGGGTCACTCGCTAAGAAGTGCCTTTCTTTACCTGTGCCTTAAACTCCTGACACACACCACAAACATTGTCATCAATAAACCAAGCTGGGTTTTAAAGTCAGGGTACATGGCTCAAGTGCATTGACTTTCCATGAGTGCTTTTCATGAAACAACATTTCCCTGCACCAGGAATAAAATGCTGCCTGGCTTGATGCTTTTTATTGTAAAAACTCAACAAAACTTAAGTTTATAGCATACACTTATCTGTTCCCATTTTATCATTAGTAAGAACTATTATATTTCATACCAAAAGGAGACAACAACATACCAACCATTACAACTTACAGACTTCCTTCTATGCTATAGCTACCAATAACAGGCTCACAGCAGGGTGGATTCTTCCTTTCATAAATCTCCTCTGCCAACAGGTTCAGGACTTGGGGCCGAAGCTAAATGGTCCTAGCAGTTGTGAATTCAGTGTGACAGAAAGAAAAGAAACGGAAAAAACAACCCGCTCGACTAAACTCCTGGGATTCTCATGCTGCATGGGATTAAAAAAATCCTGGCCTAGGAAATTTCAGATCAAAGTTCCAACTTGCAGGTGCAATTAAAAAATGGAGAAAGAAGAAGGAAATACAGCATGACATCTATAATATAATGTCCATAACAAAACATTATCTGTGTATGTCTTTGTATTCAAACACTCAGCGTCACTTTTAACAGAGATTCACATAGACCCTACCACTACACGTATGAAGCAAAATGCACACAACAACCAAGCCAGATACCTAGGAGATTTTTTTAATAGTTTCAGACTACAGAATAAAAGGTCCAGGGTATAAATCAATATTCAGGTCCCAGAAGTTTCCTGATGAGCATTAAAACTACTTCCCAGAGCATTGCCCAACCACAGGTGTCCATTTTTACATTTTTGCTGCACATTTTTTCTGCTGATGTGCTAGTATTTTTCTGAGAACAGTAACATCCACTGGGCAACTGCTCACTGCTAACAAGACTTCAGTGTGAGAAAAGTGAGGGCAGAGTTGCTTAAAAGTCTTTTGTGGCTTTCCAATTGCTCTGCTCTGGAATTAACATTGTTGACTAGTTCTGCTGGCCCTCACTGGGAATTCCCACACACTGGCTGGCAAAGATGAAAGCAGTCAGAAGGAAAATAAATGTCAGTCCTTTCCATATTTCTCCAATACAAAGCAAATATCATTTTAATAAACACTGATTTCAAGGAAAGAGATAAGATTCTGACTTTCAGTTTGCATGAATCATTCTAAAGCAATGCTGTTTCAGTGACTATTCCTTAGTTTTTATATGTTATTAGAAAGGGCTTGACCTCCCATATTTTTCCATGTGCTGGAGAAGACTTTGCTCAGCTAGCTAACCCAATTGCTTGTGCATTTGGAACACAACATAGAATTAAAAAAAACAAAAAACAAAAAACCTTAGTTTCTGGTACAAAGGGGCACACTCCTTGGGAGGTCCTCTGCATAGGTCTGTCCCCAAGTACCCCAACACATCAGTTCCAGTGATGCTGCAAATACAGTAGCCCACTGAGAGACGAGACAATTGTGGGAAGAAATTTAGACAAAGGCTATTTTTTGGGATGGCATCACACATACAACATTTTAATACTATACAAAAAATAAAATGTCAAGAGCAGTGAAAGCACTGACCACTGTGTGACCTTCTGCATGTGCTTACATGTACTTGCATATAGAACTGAGTGCTTCAGAAAAATGGAAAACAACTAGTAGGCATTGGGTTCTTAGTAAGATGGATTATGGTTATTGTTGAAGAGAAGATGGAAATTTGGAGAGCAATATATGAAGGTAAGATTTATAGAACTAGACCTACTATTTGCCAACACTTTTGACCAACTTTCAAGCTCACCACCAGACTGGTCCTTCTGAAAGAGGAGAATCTTGAAAACCATAGACTGACAACTATATGTCACTTATGGATGCACAGCAGGTTTACAAGTTGCCTTCAGTTTTTCAAGTCCTAAAGACCAGGAGTTTTTCATCAGCAGTCTTGCCTCTTAGACTGAAAACAGCTTGAGAAGAGCTGGGCAGAAGATATAGGCACATTGGCTGGAGGTTTCACCTCAACATGAGGAAGAGCTTCCTTCCATTGAGGGTGGCAGAGCACTGGAACAGGCTGCCCAGGGAGGTCATGGAGTCTCCCTCTCTGGAGGCATTCAAAATCCACCTGGACACGTCCCTGTGTCACCTGCTCCAGCTGACCCTGCTGTGGCAGGAGGGTGGGACTGGATAATCTTCAGAGGTGCCTTCCAACCCTACAATCCTTTCATACCACAGCTGGCACCACTGTGCCAAGCCCGCCCACACTCCCAAAGGAACACCTGGACATGCAGCGCTCTGGCTCTGCCCACAGACCACAGATTAACAGCACATGAACCGTAGTACATGCTACTGCCTAAGTACTGCTGAGCCTGTGCCACGCTACAGACTCACAACAACTGACAAGTGCAGGCACCTCTCACAAAAATGCCTGGTTTTAATACAATCACTGCCTCATCCAAATTTGCTGAGGTCAAGAACCCTATAAGACTTCATAAGCTTTGAGACTACAGGCAACATTTTGCAAATACTTGCAGACAGGGTAAGAAGACAAATTTTAGCATATCCACAGCGACACAAATGTGTGAGACCATGGGTTACACCTAAGGAGAGAAAGATACATGCTTGGGAACAATTGCATGAAAATGTTTAGTCAAAAAGAATGAGAAAAGGCTATGTTTGAAGAACTTAAGCTAAGGAAAACATACCTAAATATCTCAGCTACAATTCCCTGGGTAATGGTATATGTTGTTTTAAATTTCTTTGTCCAGAATTTAGG
The DNA here is from genome assembly GCA_013398175.1 of Climacteris rufus. Taxonomy (NCBI): domain Eukaryota; kingdom Metazoa; phylum Chordata; class Aves; order Passeriformes; family Climacteridae; genus Climacteris; species Climacteris rufus. Next base: position 883,607 of record VZRZ01000211.1, on the reverse strand, counting down.
TTCAAAACAGTATTTGGACAACTAGCAATATTCTAAGAGTTTAATGTGGTTTTCTGTAGGTCTAATTGAGCCATGTATTGTTTCTAAGGTTGGACAATATTCCCTTTTAAACCAAAATTAATGTAGCACATAAATTGTAATTTTTCAATGATCCCCCATTCATTTGAATGAATGCTACTTTACCAAAAAGCCCAGTGGAGTCAGTCAGTCTATATATCATTAAACCTACTATTTTTTATTGGATGCCATAAGGATTTTGTGGACCTACTCAACTCGAAGCTTTTTGGCTGACCCAATTTTTGCTGAAATACCACATTTTACAAAGATCACATTGCTCTGACTCTGCAAATGGGAATGCCTAGCTGCAGATATTTTATTTTGTTTTGTCTTTGTACATTTGATTGGCGAACCTTAGAAAGGATCTCACATGTTGCTGCAGTGAAGATCAACAATGTAATTTTAAAATTAGATTTATTCATTATGGGTCTAATTCACTTTTCTCTGAAAAAAAAAGGCAGAGCAAATCAACTTACACAGCTGTACGAGCAAAATATAACTCTCTTCTGGAGCAGGAGACAGAGAGTAGAGTTATACATCAGGCCTCCGTGGTTGTAAGGCTGAGGTCCAGAATGGACTGGGCAACCTCCCTGGCCATATGGCTTGGATCCATTGTAAATTAAGTGCTCACATGTAGACAGTATTTCCATTTCCTCAGCACTACCCTAGTCATGGTAGGCTGGTTCATTTTTGAGACACCTTGGCCATCTCTCAAGCATATATAGTTACCAGTATCTTTTCCACTTCTAAAGGAGAACTGAGAAGGCACAAAGAGATGATATTTGATCAGAAACAGTAGTCTTATGCTATACATTTTTTTGAAACAACATATCACAGAATCACAGAATGCTTGAGGTTGGCAGGAACTTCTGGTGATCATCTGGTCCAATGTTCCTACTCAAGCAAGACCACCTAAAGCCACTTGTCCTATTACTCAAGATCACCTTTTTTATGCCAGGTCCAAAAGAACACTAGTCAAGAGACATTTTGATCACACAGACATTTATAGTCCTAATACTACTTCATACATTTCACCTTTGATTCAAGAAAATTAAGTTATATGCAAGTGAAAAATGACCTTCCTAGAAATGTTTCATTTAGAAAGTGAGAGCCATCTGCCAAAGATTTAGCACAATGATAAAACATTAGAAGTAGCTGCATTAAAAAGTTGCTATGGATATTTATAAAAGCAAACATATATACATAAAATCCACAATAAATATATATGCTAATAAAAACTGCACTGCCTAGATCTTAATTATAATAATGAAAAAAAAAACCAAATAGCTTCTTTAACCTGTAATCATGTTCTTTTTTGGAGCAATTCGGATTAAATCTGTCTCTTCTTAAAAATGCAGAATACCCTGTTTTCTAAAACAATTAACTTACCTCAGAAAGCTCATAAGTGAAGCTACTAGCTAACACTCAGCATATCATCATTACACAGTACAATGTTTAAAATACAGAAACAAAGCAAGGACAACATTAATACTGCTCATATTTCTATTCTGATTTAAACAATTTACCTATCAACACTTAAATTACATATCAGTTACTTACAGAGTAGATTATGCATTAGTATATGCTCATTTATAAGCATGAATACACATCTGTGAAAATCTAATGAGAGTAGTAATAGATACACAGACTTTGAACCCTAATCTTGTAGCTACAATCAAGAACTGTTCAGCATAACCAGTCATATGCTTTTTTCTAGACAGCGTATTAAGTTGTACAGATTTTATATCTGAATACATTACTATTTCTATTAGACCTTATAAATTTGTAATTTGTCTTTCCAACATTAACTTATAGAAGCCTGTTGGTTCTTATAGTTTCACACTCCTCCTAACTTTCTTCATAGCTCTATTTCCCAAGTTTTCTTTCAATTGTCACACAATTGGCACCCACAGCCCTCCAGAGCTCAGGCAAACAGAAAGCCTTCTGTTTATTGGCTTCTAGTTATGGACAGATAGAAGTGAGTGAAACTGGATTATTTCCTAAAATAATGCACCACAATGAAGTTTCCAGTCTTGGACACATGGTTCATGTGGCTGTGTATAAGCCCATGACTGGTTCCTGTGAAGCAAACTTACTCATACGTTTTGTGACGAGCTTGTGCCTCAAGGCTCTGGGACCTTTGTGCCACACACAACCTTTGCTGTTATTGGCAATACCAGCAGAAGCTGTTCTCACCCACACTTCATCTTTTCCCCTCTGACCCCATTGCCTCAGCTGTGCTGATCCATTGTGGAACTCTGCATGACGAAAGGAGCGAGCTGGGCTTAAACCAACTGTGCCCAGCAGGAAGGTTGTACAGACAACCCAGTGTGTGGAGCCTCACCCTGTCCAAAGGCTCTCTGGAGCAAGGGAGAAGAGTGGTTCCCATCCCCTCTCTTCTCTCTTTCCCTCTGACAGAGGCTCTCAGCCAAAGAAGGAAAACTTAACTGCTCGTTAAAAGCTGCTGTTCACAATCCAGTCCATTACAATTACCCAAAATAGCCTCAGGTGAAGATGATAATGCTTCAAAGAGATTTTCCAGCATTCTTTCACTTCCCCTCAAGGTGCCACGTATTCCCCAGGGGAGGAAAGGCTGGCAGCCAGGGCATGCAGGGAGAACACTACAAGGCACTGTCAACTGAGAGTTAAAGCTTTAGGCTCTCACTGGATGGAGCTTTGTGGGTAGTACCTCTCTGAGACTGCAACCAAGAGACTCCAGTTCACTGGCATGACTGGCAGGACTTGTGAGACAGCAGCACCGAGTTATTTGTTTGGGAGGTACATGTGGCTTGTCCATCTGTACGAAAAACGTATGCTAAGGTCCTTTAATGAGGATTACATACAACATCTGATAAGATAACAGATTGCTGTGTTACCTCTTCCACCACAATCCACACAGATTGTCAAGCAGACTGGGTCTGTCGCCATGTGTTTTTGGGTTTCTTTGGTGCTTTTGCAATTTCTCAGAAAACTGACAAAAGAAACACGGGAAAAAAAAACCCAATTAAAGAGTTGATGGCTTTTGTATTTTGACATTACTTTTCTCTGTCTTTGGGATGATGAACTTTCTCACACATTTGATTGATGTAAGTAGCTTAACTGATTAATCACTTTGCCTCCTAGCAGTTCCTTCCTGCTTATATCCAAGGAAACAGTCAATTAGGACTATAATTAATTCTTCCTTTCATGATGGGGTAAATTTGGAAGGTTGTGACCACATGAATGCAGGCAGTGCAGCTGGTTAATCTGTAACCCTGAATCTCAAGATCCTAATAAACGAACTACAGCTCTTAGGCTTCAAACAACAGACAAAACACCCAAATCCTCTACAGTCCATTTGGGTACCTACAAAATAGCACGTGGTGGAAACACATTTAACCAGGCAGTTGCACTGAAAAATCTATGAATGTGGTTTTGTGTCAAAGACATACAGAAACCATCAGAAACTATAAGACAAAACAAGATACTGGAAACTAGTAAACCAAGACTAAGCACATCCAACAACCAGGTGGGCACAGCTAGCAAACCAGACTTTTAGCACAAACAATGGAAAACCTCAACTGGATACAATGCAGATTTCTCCATTGTGGTTTAACAACTAAACTAGTTGCTCTTCTAAAATGAATTCCACCATGACAACAGACCTTGAGAAGCAGAAATTAAATAAGGGAAAGTGCAACTACAGGCTGTTCAAAAGTCAGTCTACACAGCTACCTCACACCTTTCTCACCTTAAGGCAGCAGTTTTTCAGCAAATATCTAAGGATGAATTCAGAGAGTATTTTTGTAGCTTGACTGCATTCTTCCAAGTTTCTTTGCTTTATGTGCATTACACCTCAATAATACTGACTCCAGAAAATACTGAGATCTCCAACGCATCATGAGTTTGGAGACTGTTGGGTTATTTTTATGAAGTAGATTTTGAAAACGTGTTCTAAACATCTAAAAAATATTCTGGATGGTTAGACCATGTGAAATTTCTAATACTTTAAAGGAGTTAAGGTATTTTTATATTGAGCATAATTTCCTATTTCAGTCTGGTGAAGGCAAGAGACAGAGGCAGATGAGAAAACTAGTGGGAATAAGCTTCTGAAATTACAAGTGAGCCAAAAGATGCCTTAATTATAACTTTTTTTGAATGAGTGAAGAGGTGATACTGAGTTCCATGTATGGGAATAAGCTTCTGAAATTACAAGTGAGCCAAAAGATGCCTTAATTATAACTTTTTTTGAATGAGTGAAGAGGTGATACTGAGTTCCATGTATATAAATTTGCTCTCAGTGTTACAGATCTGGATCAGACTTCAGACTGAGAAGTTTGGTTTCCTGCCCAGATCAGCTGCAGAGTAATTTCATGAAATTATCACAATTCAATAGAGAGACATGAAAAACCTTAACCCCTGTTTTACTTCAGCCTTGAAAACTGCTGAATTCACATACAGTTTAATTTGGGTCTGTACTTCACTCCTCTTAACATTCCAAATGGAAATATTGCTATTAACTTAATCCAAGTCAGCATTACCTTCAGACACAGCTCCTACCCCACTCTCTCCTTTTTTTTTCTTGTGAGCTTCAGCAGTAGGAAAAATTGCTAACAAATAAGCTAAGCAATGCAGCAGTTCCTTATTGGTCATCATTATTTACATGGAAACAGAAAATGGGTACTTAAAATAATGATAATAGTCAGTTGGTAATTTGATCACAGATTCCAGATGATTTCCAATGTTTAAGGCATTAACCACAATAAAGTTTGATTTATTATTACATTTTCTCTACTTATTCTTCCATGAATGGAATAAAACTGTCACAAAGGAGCAGCTAAGTAAGACAATGGTTTTTATTACTCTGCATGTATATAAATATGTGCACCCAGAAAAGCACTAGATATACTTTTAAATAAAATCCAAAATATTTATTTTTCAATCAAATAATATTTGAAATAACCAATCTGAAAAAAAACCCCAACAAAACTGAGATAACTTCATGCCCTTTTTTTTTTTTTTCAGATAAACAAACAGATGTCCCAATAAAATTTGCCATTATTACTTCCAGGAGGAAAGTCTCCATGACTTTTCCAATAACTTAAACAGAATTCACTCCAATTCTGTTTTCCTGGACAACACACTAGGAAAAAATGGAACATTGGTTTTCTGAACTCTTCTTATGAGGAAAATGCCATTAAATCAATCATCACTGACACTAAAATACCAGATTGGTCAGGAAAGTGCTATATTTTACACTCTATTCCACTCACTTTGGGTTTTATTTTTCTGAAAACTTGTGGGTGATTGCAAAGAGTAGAGTTTTAGTAGTGTATCATACCAAAGATACTGATGTATAGTTAGATGGTCACATGTACAAATCATCAATGACTGCATAGAAAAGTGCCTTCTTATTGGTATATACTGCTTTAGTACAGCTGGTCCCTGATTCTTCTGTCTGTATTTTCCTATACATTCCTAAAAACATGGGAAGCATACTGCTGAATTCCTCCCTTTTTTTAGGGCTTTGCTCTCTGAACTATTTGTAATGACTACAAATTTACCTGTTTCCCCTGTAAGGACAACTACTACAGCTGTTCACAGAACTGGGGAGAAAAACTTCAAAACAAAATCAAACCAACCAACCAACCATGAAACTGAAGCATTAAGACAATTTGTTGTTATTGACTAGGTATTACTCATGAGAAAAAAAAAAGGGGGTCAAAGTAAATGAATAGTTCATTAGAACTGTTGCCAGTAAGATATGTGAAGTGCACTGGAGATGTCTAGTATCAACCTACACACTTTAGAAAGGAGAGGTATCCTGCTAATACATAGCTTACACGGATGTAGACTGGGAGCCTAGCAATTGAGGCCTGATTTTATCAACATTCAGAAAAAAACCAAATCTACCTCCTGTCAGGAAACCATGCAAATGAGAAGCCTGCTGCACTGATCACTGTTCCAAGTCATAGATCTGACAGGGAAGGCTTCAATGGCTCAGGAAGCAAAGCCTTGAGTGGGAGCTCTAACAAATAGCTGAAAAAGCACCCACTTAGAGTGGCCTCCTGGATTGCACTGCTGGCGGCTACATCAGTTCTGTGTACTCTGTCAAGTGGTTGGAAAAAAGGCAAACCTGATCTTAAATGTTGTTCCATCCCTATAAGTACTCAGTATGTTAGTTCTGCTCTCAAAGTAACATCCACTTAAAGATGATTAAGGTTACTGAAAAAATAAGGTGGTTGAGAAGTGTCTGATGGGCACTGCTGCTTTGAGGATCAAAATATCCACCAAGAATCTCCATGTCCAAGGTCTCCCAGTCCACATCTCCTCCTGCCCAAGCCGCAACAGCACAAAATGATGGAATACTTTTTGTACTGACTGGGTAAGTACTCATTTGGTTTAAAATCACATAAACAGAGAGAAAAAAAAAAGTCATGTTTGTTTACACACAGCTGTTTGGTGGTACAAACAAAGTTTTTGAATCACCAGCATATTTCTTCCATCGTTTTCACAGACCTTACACTCATTTCTCGGTATCTGATTTAGGACAAGAGAAAGAACCTCCAGCAGTAGGGTGAGAAGTATTTACTTGCCCAAACAGAAAAGCACAAAACAGTGAGAATGTGCAGGTCTAAAACAGCTCTAACCTATTATAAGATGCAAAAGATTCCTTCTTTGCAGAAGGTTTTCACAGAATAATGGACACAAATTTGCGGTGTAGCTTCTGTGTGGATCAGTGTTTCCAAGCCCTTAAAAACATAAATGTGAAATAGTATTTCCTCATTACAGAATCCCTCTCCATCACTGTAGTACTAGGTGGTCTCACAGTGTTTAATGTATTTCTACTTCTTCTTTGACTTGTCAAGAATCTCATCCCTGTTTTACACCTGGGGAACTGGGGCACAGAAAGGTTGAGGATATATCTAAATGGCAAAACTATGTCCATCAGGTAGAATTTCTAACACAGATGTGTCTTCAGTACAGACCTAATCCATCTACAATCTGCTTTTAAGGCTATAATTTCCTTTGCAAAGAGGAGCTGGAAGTAGTAAGGGGGGTTATGTCCAAACAGCAAGTTCCTCTCTAAGAGTGCTTTGCACTGACAGTTCTAATGCACTGCATGCCAGGGGACCCAGGGGACTTAACCAAAACCATGCACCCTGCTTTGTCACAGGCACCTCATTTAACTGAGGTCTAATAAATAATAGATTAAAGCCCTGGCCACGATATCATTTCTTGTCTTGCTGTGATTCTTGTAAAATTGTACAAAAAGGACCTTCAAAAACAACTTTAAAAAAGCCAGAAGGTCTCTTTGTGAAAGCAGCTACAAAGATTTAGAAATGACAACAAAAAGTCAAAGCATTAGAGTAGGACTTCACTCAGATGGTATCTGCTAATGGCCAAGGCACTGCTCCACATCCAGAGCCGCAGGCATCTCCTGAGCAGCTGGAGATGTGAGCAGCCGACACCCACGCAGCACACAGAACTAACCCGGGGTCTGCAGGGTGCTGTGGGACCCCAGAGGCTCCTCTGGTATCAGTAACATGAGAGAGACCAGGGCTGCAGCAGGGGATACTGCCACAAACTCCCTGTCTGAAGGATCATCATTCAATACTGGTTTAAATTTACTGGATCAAGGCAATGCAACAGTAGTATTACTGAAATGGCTTTGATTTTGGCTCTTAGGTGTCCTCGAGTTCCAAGATTTTAACTAATTATTATGATGCTTATCCACCAAATAAGAAGGGCCTGGTAGGAAATGATCACAAACATCAGCAGCTGCTATGCATAGATGCTACTGATACAGAGACAGCTGGGTACACATTTCTGCAGTCATTTCCTTGGTGAATAGAGAGTGCACTGTTGCACATAAAAATGGCATTGTCAGTCTCTCTCAAAACACTATAGGTTCAGTCCTGATCTGAATGACTAAGACTTGTCTTTATGAGACAGAAAGGCTCCAAAATCCACCAATCCTTGTCCTGCTGGCAGGGAAAACCACAACTTTCACCAGGAACTCTCAAACCTGCAAGACATGCATGTGATTCTGCAAAAGTTTACAATGGACATGTCACTGATGTGCACAGAGAACAGAGGTTTTGAAAAGGATACTTGTTCAGCCAGCTAGGTTCATGCTCCAGCAGGAGCTAGAAAAATATGTCACAAGGCTTCTGGGAAACAGAACTAAGTGCTCCAGGCAGGCAACCCAGGACAGTTGGCAATACAATGTATGAGAGAAAGAGGAAATCTCCTCTTCAAAGGCTAAGAGGGAAAGGGGCAAAACATGGGCATGTTGAAGCCTGCTCCTAAATGTCATTACTCAAGGGGAAGTTAATGACTCTTCCCCCTCTACACAGGATGTGCTCTACCCCCATAAGCTATCATTTAAAAAATCAACTAGTACTAACTAAGCATGCTATTAGCTGTTGATATTTAATAATACAAGAACAGAAGCTACGGTTCTGGCCTTGCCAGACCTCTCGATTAAGGGCAGCATTGTAACTAACAGTGCCTTTGGCACTGTGACAGTTTCAGGAGGTTAGTGCAAATTTCTGGCAGGATTTGCACATCAGTGCTTTTCTGAATAACTCACTGACCTACCTTTCTGGAAAAAAAACCCCCAAAATTTAAAAAAAATCATAAGGTTTCAGAAAAAAGCACAGCAAAATTATGAAATTTTGTCACAAGGTATTGCTCCAGACCTCTAGATGTGGTATAGAGCACAGCAGCACCTGCAAGTCTCGGATAGTTGAATTTCTCCATTGTATCAGCAAAATTATTATTCAGTAATTGATATACTGGTGCCCCAGTAAAAGAAAGTGCCCGAGAGTGGCTGATAACCCCAAACCTCAGGGCATGAAGAAGGAAATTACCAATGATACAGACAGCTGATGGAGAAAAACTGCAAGGTGCTTCTAAATTAAACCAAACCAAACCAACAAAAAAAACCACTCAAAAAAACAAAAACCAAAACCAAAGGACAAAAATCCCACTGGTCCCTGCGAAAAAACCCCATGCACAACCCCACTAAACCTTCTCCACAAAAGCAACAATCCAAGCCAAACAAATTTTGGAAGAAGATGCTATCTGCATTAACCAGCTACAAAGCTTTAAAAGGTTAGAAAAATACAAGAGCCAATATACAAGGAAATGTATAAGCAAAAGCAAAAACAAGACCAAAACCTAGGAAAATAATTTTCCAAGTTTCCTTCTAATGAGATGAAATAGGCTGTGGAACAATCCCCATTGCTCGGGCAGGCTGAAGCTGGACAGACCACTGGAAATGCATACTGCAGGGAAACTTGGAAGCAGGACACTTTCAAAAGTCCTTTCCATCTTTAGTGTTTCTTATTCTACAGCTAACAGGTTTAAACTGTTATACAATTACAGAGTTTCCATGTTTTCACTAAAACAAGGATATTTGTCATTGCAAGGCTGCCTCTAACAGGCAAGCCAGAGTCGCTCAAAGGAACAAGATAAAACAGAGAGATGTCAGAGCTCTCCCGCTGAGTGCTTTAGTCCAAGCACTCAGTTTAGCAACATGAAGATGTTTATGCTGCCTGCGAGAGGACTTCAAATGGCTTGTCTACAGAAATTACTTTAGAGGAATATTATACATGACATCATCCAACTACATTAAGTCAGTTCAATTACTGGTAATCAACTTAGAATATATCTGTGTAGTTATTTTTAGAGGTTTTACTGAGGTTTATTAGGAGAGCATATTCTGGCACTCCCTTTATTAAGATGCCATAATGCTTGGCTATTTTGGAAAAGGACAATTTTATTTTTATGCCTTTTGTGTAACATTCGGGTTTTTGAACAGTTTTATCCTTTCCTACACTCCCCAGAGTTAGTTACTTCTGAGGACAAATGTCCATTGATTAACGATGAAAACACACAGGTTGCAGAGAATTTAATTAAGGGATAAACTACTGAGTGCCAGGCCTAACTACCCAGGAATTTGCTTCTCCCTTCTCAATGAAGATCAAGGAAAACACTCAAAATCCTGACAGCCTCCAAATCAGTTACATTACTTATGTTCAGAGTTCAAAATAACACTTAAAGGGCAAAGAACAGAAGAGTTCCCAATAAACACACTGGGATAGCCAGTTTTGCATTTTGGATGCTGGATGCTGCTGGGATGCAGTAACTCAGTGGCAGAGGGGGCTCTGCAGCCCTGGCCATGCTGCGGGGGCAGTGCTACAATTTGCAACTGTGCAGAAGAGTTTCAGCAGCACATCAGTAGGGCAGGCTCTCCTATCGTACCACCACCACACAGGGAAACTCCTAACTCCTCCGGGAGCTGAGAAAGGGACTAAGTATATTTTAAAATCATCTTCTGCTTGCCTGTTTCACATGGATCTTGTCTTACCTGTCATGCCATAATAAATCAGGATGGAATCCATAAAAATAATATTAAGCTAACATGAAGGGGGTAAGGATAAGTTAAAGACAAGGCAAGATAAAAACAAAAAAATTCTCCCTCCCACTCTCTACTTCCATTCTATCTTTATACTGGCTTTTATTACTTGACCAACATTTTTTAAAGGCCTGTTTTGTTTTCTACACACATGTAACTCCCATTACTGTCAGTGGAAATTATGTATGCACATCAGTAGCAAACCAGACTGCAGGATATTTAGCTCTCTAAGGTATCCATGTCCCTGTTACAGTCATGTTTAAGGAGAAAAGCCAACAAATATATTTGGAGTTGTGCCTTTAAACAAACACCATATTACAACAGGCAAAAGTACTGCCTGATTCTTCCAAATGGAGGCAATACCCAAGAGAGGACCCTACTTAGACCGACAGTAAAAGAGTGGATTAACAGCATTTGTCTTTTCCCACCATTCCCACAATGTTGCAGTGTCTCACACCATGAAATTGGTAAGAAATACCTCTGTAAGAGAAAGATATAAAGACAGGGGGTTTTTTCACTAACCTTTACACTGAAATAGTTAAAAAATTACAGCAATACTTGAGATTAGCAGACAAGAAGACTGTAATATTTAGTAACTAGAACTAAGAGTGCTTTTCCACTCACAGACCACAAAGAGCTTTTACAATATTGGATCTCTATTGCCATAAACTGGAGGACGAAGTAACAGGCGAAGTGGAAGAAATTTGGCCAAGACCTGAAATGACAAGGAAACCATTTTTCCTAACTCCTCATCTCACATTTTGTCCTCTGCAGCCTGTCAAGCACTTCTTGACAAGTCAGTGTGCTGCCCTCTCAGAAGCCAAAATCCCATGAGATCACGGAGGTTATTCTTTTTCCACATAAAGAATCCTGATTTACAAAAGCTCTGACAATAACCTGTTCATTCAACTTGCTATTATTTTCCAAAGTATGAACAAACCTCCCTTCAGCTACCTACACTAGTTTTCTTCCCCAGGCTTTTATATTCACATGGCTCTTCTGTCTATCTTCTAAGGCTAAGAGAGAAAAATGCGCATTAGCAGCAGCATATTCATCACTGTGTGCCTTAAAATCAGAGAAAGACACTTGATTTCCAGTAAGAGCATGACTTTCCATTCCACCACTAATCATCTCACTGCAATGTTTTCCCTAAACCACACTTAGTGTTTTTATTAAGAAATTAAATCTAATAATGAATGCAGGGATATGAACTACAGAGTCTCTGGGCACAGACACTTGTCCTGCCAGCCTATACACCACCAGACTGTAAAAGCAATCATGGTTTTTAAAACTCTGTATTTCTTCAATGAACTTACTGCTTTCTCTGTGCCAAATGAAATTCTGACAGGGTCTCAAAACCAACACAAAAGGTGAAATGAAAGTTAATGAGAGTTTTGCAGCTGAAATCCACAAAGCTTGATCCTTATCCAAAGTTATTTCACTTCCGTCACAGAAGGAAAACTCATAATAGACCTTAAGCTCCCTTTGAACACCTCTGTTTGAAAAAACAGACCCATATTAGCAGTGTATTAGCAGTCACAAATACTAGTCTAGACATTACAGCTACAGCCTCCTCCTTTAATCCTCTCTGGCTCATAGATATCTGCATGCACTTGGTTGTGTTCATCCACCTGGTTTTCTTGGTAATTTTTATCTCTCAAGAACCCTGGCCTGGATATTGCTCCAGAAATATCAAGTGCATCAGTTTTACTTATAAAAGTGATTAATTGAAGACTCTAAGCTGTTACTACCTTGAATAGGAAATAAAATGTCACTCAGCAAGCCATAAATCAGGAAAGCTGCCAATAAAAGCACCTGAACTGTACAAGTCAGAATCATGCAAGCCTACTATCCAGAAAACAAAAGTACATCCTTGCAAGAAAATAATAACAATTACTTGTTTTATTAAACAGCTATAAACTTTTCAGACAATAACTGACTTTGTGCAAAACATCCTTCCCTGATTTACCATGGGTAATAAGCTTGTGGATCCAAACATTCAGGCGTTTTTAGTTTTGTCTTTTTTTCTTAAGGGTGTGAGTCATAAGGATTGACCCAAGCCCTCTGAAGGCAGCAGTGTCTTCAGTCAAAACTTAAACTCTTTTTGGTGGATGCCTACCTTATCTCCTACTAGTTCATTTATTTATTTACTTTTTTCCTCCCTCTTAATCATTTAACACACTGACAGCAAAGAACTGCTTGATTCTCAAGTAACACATTGACTTTGTAAGGAGTAAATGAAACAAATTAATTCATTTAGTAAAACTTATGTGTAATGCAAATACATCTATCATAACAAGATTAATTTTATTAAGCACACTGTCTACTAGCTTGTAAAGAAATACTGGAAAATAAAAGCAGCCTCGCTGGCACATTGTATTGTCTTCCATAAGGTGTTTGCTAAACAGTGTAGCTATATTGTGATAGTGACTTTCACTGTAAATCTGTTACTCTCATCAATGTTTTCTCTATTTTCAATAAATCTCTTTTGCATGTGGTACATGGGAAAAAAGAGCACTTCAATAAAGCAACTCCTACTCTGCTTTACAATGGTTGTGGAGGAATAGCCTTGAGTATCTGTTTTATTTATCTCTGACAGACCTTATATAGAAATATGTAATGTATGTAGCATGTATAAAATATACTGTATATGTAGCATGTTAAAATGGACACTGACAAGTTAACACATGCAAGCTACCATGCTGCCACTTTTTCACCCGACAATCACTAACAGAGTCTGCAATACACCAATCTCACAGTTTTCTAATAAATCAAATGGCCTGGTGAAGAAAGGGATCTTAAGTTGCATTGTTCTCAGGAAATTAAAAATGCTTCACAGTACATGATACCTGTCAAGAGTTGTGAATAATTATAATCATAGTCTAACAAAACCAATCCACTTAATTATTTTTTACAGTGTTTTTGACTGTCATACCTAAATGCTGCCTAAGTAAATTATTTCTACACTGAAAGATTAAGAGTGTCTGTAACAGAAGAATCTAGTCTTTTCCCCCTATCTCCAAACAGAGCCTCTCAGAGCAGAGCAGAGCAGATCTTAAATTTGTCTTGGACTCCATAAGGTTTTTTAGAGCATTTAAAGAGTGGGTTGCTCCTGCCTCAGCCCAGTTTTTTTCACCGTCCATGTTTCCCCATGAGCAAATAGTCTGATCCTGAATTTTCATGTATTTTGCTCAAGGTCTTAAATGATGCCTTGCTCCAGAAGAACACAGTAGATGAAGAGGTAATGCTCTTGACTTAGCAGGAATGTTTCTTGATCCCACCCCTCCATCTGCAGTAAAGTATGACATTTCTTTGAAGCAGCTAATGACAGGAGCAACAATCTGGCTGTCAACCACGACAGCAAGACTTTGCACAGCAGAAACAATGTCAGGTGATGAACAAGAAGTATGGATGGAACTGCCATGTGATGAGAGCTAGATACAGCATGTTTCTGAAAAAAATAACTTTCTGAAATACCCTTCTATGGCTTATTATTACACTAGATTTTTCTTGTTCCTCTGCTGCAGCTGTCTTTTACAAGATAACTTTAAAAAAACAAACACAGGTGTTTACTCAAGGATCAATTCACCTGCTGGGCCTCTGCTCCACCTGTCCCTGTCGCTCACTACCTGGTCCAGCCGTACAGCTGGGATGACTCATCTCTGCACAAGTACATTTTTAAATGGTCTATTTTCAGGGTTTTGGTTCTGCAAAAGGAGAAGGAAGGATATAGACCTTCCTTTAATACCATGTCATTTATCTACTTCGCATGTCTCTTTTTACCTTTTTTGAAACAGCAAAAGCACAGTGGTTGAAACCTCCAGGCTTCTGAACGCCAGGCTAATGTGCAATTCACCCCTTTGTAATAAAAGGCATCATAATTCATGGGCATCTGCATCATCCTCCCCCAGATAACAATTTACTGAAGCAGCGAAAAGGAAAGAGCTTTCCAAGTTTGTTGCAAAATTTCAGATCCGTGTTTGAATGGAGTTGATGGATTTCCAGAAGCAGAGTGGAGTGCTCTGCTTTGAATTAGCCATTATCTTTTACATCCCTCCATGTTTCCTGTCATCACAAAAGAAGATGAGTTACCCTTTAACTTACTGTAGAATAATCTCTGACTAGCAGCAAAGGGCTAGTTAATGCTATTGGCAAGGATGATTTAGGAGGCAATTTCAAAGTTCAGCTAACTATAAAAACAGAAGTCATACTAAAACAGTATTCATTCATTGTGCATACCCACTGTGAGGGAAGCAGGGCTTAATTCCACAAGTGCTGGAAGACGTGACAGTATGATGCAAAACGGCAGTTTCTCACTTTCTCCTTTGACAAATGTATCCAGCTTTGCTGACAGAAATAGGTGTTCATCAAGCACTGCTAAAATATAATATATTAAGTGTGACATTAGTGCCCAGAACAGATCTGTCAGGCCTAAGTGTACAAAGAGGAAATCCTTACTGTACAGATCCAGCAAAATAATCCTTACTTTACAACTTCCTTATTTAAACAAACCAAGTAACCTGACAGCTGCAGACGGGATAAATTCTGATGAAGGCTTGATTCTAAACTTATTTTAAAATGTATTTTTAAGCCTCCTATAATGAAAATTTCTATTGTTTTGGAAAGTTACAAGTCCTTTTTTGTGCCTTAAGTATAGCAGCAAATGCCCTCAAGTCATTTGCAGTCAGAAGCTTTTTTTCTTTGACTGGCTTGTTACTTTTACACACACATACACACAGATGTAGATGTATAATTAAGTTTTTTCCACACAAAACCAAACAAACACCTCTCAAAAAGAAAAAAAAGAAAAAAACCAAAAAACCAAACAGAGATGAGAAGGAGCAGGTGTGTATTCAAAATTCAAAATTGTTTAACAAAAATTTTGCTACAGAATATAACCACCTACAAGAAGTGTTCCCAGCATTTTGTATCACTGTACGTTTCTCAATCATCCTCCTCTTTTTATGAAAAAAGGCATGTTTATCATCAAGAATTTAATTGCAAGCACTACAGAAACAGTTGTTTAATGAGGCTTCTCAGATCTTTACTGTGGCTGACAGTCCATCAGTCGCCATCAAGTACCAGCAGTCAACAAGTAACATTTTCCCATGGATATTCAGGCTCCACAATTCAAAAACACCGAGACAAAGACCACCAACATCTGTCAATCATGTGTTGAAGTGACCCATAGTTTGAGAAGTACGACTACAGAGAGACTTGTGTATATTTATCTCTGTACTTGACAATAAGATGTCTTAATTTTATAATGAGAAACACAGACTCCTGAAAATGCAAAGCACCTTAAATGCACTTGATTCTCTGCCAGCATTTGCAAAATAACAGGAACATTACTTAGTGAGATAAAATCAACAAAAGAGTCCATACAGCCTATTTAATTTCTAGTGTACTCATTTTACGTCACTCTGCAACATCCCACTCTATATATAGCACCATACAACATCTCGTTGTTAAAAACCAACCGCAGATACTTAAAACAGAGAGCCCATGCAAAATTTCTGTGTGATACTCCATTGGTAGGATTGCTAGGTGATCTGCGACCAGGGCTTGAAGGCTCTGTTAAATACTGACCTAACTCTGGCAGTCATCATGATGCCCATCACTGGCCTTTTGTTCCCACAACAATCCAAATGGGTAACTGGTTTACCAGGCAGCTCTACAAAACATTAGCAACAAAGTTGCCAACGACCACACTTAAATGACTTTGAGACTTCAGTGTTCATGTCTCATTGAGATAAATGGAACTATCCCTCACTTTAACAGCTTTTCTTCCAAACTAATTTGCAAACTCTGGAAGTTGTCACCAAATGTGTCTTTCATAAGTTGATGTTGGGAAAAGTTACCACTGCAGAAGGAATGGAAACTAAGCCTCTCCAGAAGCAAGTATAGCATCTTTAAAAGAAAAAAAAAAAAAAACAACAGTATTAATGCTAGTGAAAATTTCATTCTTCTTTTAATTATTTTACAGTCCACGGGTTACCTGAAATCAAGGTGAAAAATCCATCTTCATTAAGTAATGCTAGAAAGGACTACGACCCCATTAAACACGCTAGTGAACCATTACACGAAAATTGTAAAAAATCTTGCCCATTCTGCATTTGACAGTACTTTAGCATCGACAATTCGCTGTTTTTTCATAAGCTTCAGCCTGGTTTCCCTCATCCAGTAGAACTGATATTAGGAACAGAAAAGAAACCACCATTTTTATACCCACTTCGCTGAAATTTCCCCAGGCAAGTAAAACAGGCACAGAAGCTGTAGTGTAGTACCTGAATTCATTTAATTGTGGGGTTTTTTTATTATTTTAATTTCTTCTCTCAATGACAATTTTTTTAAAGCTCATTCTTTCTAAACAGGGTTATATTTTGGAACTCTGGTAAACCCTAAGTCCATGTGGACATTTAACAAGAAAAGGTACAGGCAGGTCTTTGCACCAAAGACTTCAGTGTTGTTACCATTTTGGCAATATACTCCCTGATCCAGGGGTATATTTACACCTATTACCTAAGAAGGTATCTAAGGGCAGTCATAATTAAAGCTGAGATTAATTAGAGAGAGCTGTCTGTTGTGAAAAGGGAAAGATGAGGTGTTCTGTAGTTTCTGCAAATCACCTCTGCAACAATACTGCTCCTTCCTATCTTTTTAAAGAACATAGAAAGAGCTATGGCTCAGGGTTTTCATTCTATTGCAAGACTGATTCGACTCACAAGCTATTCAAAAGTTAAATGTGGAAAACCATCCAAACAAAACATTCCTCCCAGACAAAATCACATCTAAACAATCACGGATGCTGTGAGAGTGTGTGATTCTCTATCAGGACATTTGGAAAGGTGATCACCTACCCACTGCAATTTCATTTTCAATGGAAGTTCCACACATTTGTAGGTTTCTGTCCAAATGCCAGAGAAGGTGACAAGGTAACAATTCTGCTTCAAATCAAGACTAGCTAGGATTGAGTTCAGTCTTTGCAAAGGAGGAGCAATAGTCTCTCTCCATAGTGATTTTCTGTGTCTTTCTTGCATTCTAAGTGGGATAAAAGCTATTGTTACGTCATGCTGGTACATATAGGGTAAACAAAAATCTTCTCAGAATGGGAAATAGGAAAACATTATAGGATTGCACCATATTCCCCTGGAGTTTTGTAAAACACCTTATTATCAGTTCCTTCCACGAGACCAATGCTGCTGGCCAACAGTGGTTAAGCAGCTCATGCCCCATAATTTTATACATTTATAAAATTTATATATAAATAAGCACATCTAAACATAAACACTTAAATTGAAAATGCGAAACTACGACGAATGCATTACTACACTGAAAGATGCTAACTGTGAAACAGAACCAACAGAGGAAAAATACAAACTGCAGTTCTTCAAAGATTAAAATCTAGCAAAGTATTGCATTGATAAAATGAAGAGTTCGCAGCAGCAGAAGTAAAGACAGATAAATGGCCGTGGCAATTGCAATTTAGGATTTAGGGTGGAAAATATTGACCGTAGTTATAATCCCAGCGCTAATTTTTTTCATGGTCTCTCTGTTATCATTAAATTCTCATTTAACAAGAACTGCCTACCAAACCATAAATCCAGTGTAAGTCTTAAGAAAATGGATCCTCAAATCCTGCGTCAACTTCAACAAACACCAACACTCCAATGCATTTTACTTTTATCTGAAAAAAACATCACTCTGTATTCTTCTGGGTGACAAGGTTAGGCCATATGTATACAGACTTTTTCAAGGCCTTAATTGGAAATGCTGAGTGCCAGTGTGAGGTCCCCAGCTCTGTCTGGGATTTGAGAATGCTGAGCATGGAATTAGAAATTGATTTTTGAGAAGACAAAGACCACCCCATATCAAATATATCCCTAGGGATATTCTGAAAACCAGAAACTCCAGAAGCTCATCTTGACATCAAAGCCATCTAACTCCTGTCTATTCAGCTGCTGATGATTAACAATATAAGTATTTTGATATCAACTCTCAAATTGCATTAACTCCAGACTCAAGTTATCATGATCTCGTGAGGAGCCTTGATTGACCAAACACATTAACTTGACATTAACTTAAGCAGACATACAAAGCCTGCATCTGTTGTTTCTTACACAAAACTGTAAGAAGATGAAATCAAAAGTTTCCAAGAGAGATCATCTAACTCATCCAAGGTAGGATTGATTATACACAACCAACACCAACCCACTGCTCTCCCACCTGTTCCTAAGATACTCCCAATTAACAGAAATCCCACAATGACTGCAGACAACAGAACCTGTAGCTCCCTGCTACTAAAATGTTTCCCTTTTATCACTTGCTATGTCATATGTGTTTTGTTTCCACCATAACTCATTTTTCACCAGCACATCTATCTTTACAACACTTCCGCATAAACTGAAAAATTTCAACTCTGTGCTTTCTCAGTTGTCTTTGTGAATAAATATTGCCACTCATTTATATTTTTCATCAAAAACAGCATTTCCTAAAGTTCTTATTATTATCCTTTGCTTTCCAAGATGACCAAAATTCACCATCCAGAACTGGATACTGCCAGGCATCATCAGGAAATAAGCTATGGTGCCAGGTGGAATTTTACTATGACTTTATGTAATTCTTACATTATCTTACAAACCATTATCGAAGTTTACCAGGGGAAGGAGAAAAAAAAACTTTTGTCATAAGAATTCTTTAGCAACAGAACATTTTATAAAGTAAGTAAAACTCCTTGCTACCAGTCTTATTATACTGGCAAATGTAACTACTATATTCAAGCTAAAGCGAGTTTGTGATTATCAAACTAAATTTTTAAATAACATACATTTCCTTTATTGCCTTCTTGTTTGTTGTGGACACAGTCTGAAAGGCCAAAATAGAGACTTGTACACATTCTTCTAATTTGCTTTCTAATTGTCAGGTACTTATGATGGCTCTGCCATTATGCCAAAACAACCTGTGCAAAGACAGAGGACAATTTTTTTTTCTGTAAAGTGAAAAATGGACACCTAAATGCATGATGCCAGGAAAACAAGGATTTAAGAAATCATTGAAAAAATTTATAAAAACACAAACCAAAATAGTCTATGGCAGCTAGATTGAAAAAAAAAAGGGGGGGGGGGGGGGGGAAACATCAAAAAAGACAAGAAGTAAAACTTTCTGTAATTGCATATTTTCCTTAGGCATTTACTGCCCTAAATCCTTTGGTTCAATTTTCATTTCAAATTTTATTCGACTAGAATCTAAGAAAATAAATAGTTTAAAAAGGCCCTTTTTCCAACAACAGGCTCACTTCAATGCCTCAGTAAGAGAAAATAATTTTATAAAAGGTTCTGGTTTTCATGGAGCTTTTATCTATCACAGTCTCTCAAAATGATCCAGTTTGTTGTTAAATCTACAGAAAGTAAGTTTTGAAGGTTTGGGGTTTGTCTCCTTTTTAAAATAAAAAAAAATCTGGAAAATATATGTTATAGACACTCTCAATAGCCTAAAAGTCCTTAGCAAAGCCATTTAGGACAACTTTTCTAATCTTCACAAAGGCAAAAGTTTACCAAAGCAATAAAACTGTTTAAAATGCCTTCTCATCTAGAGCATGTCAGCAATGCTGAATTGAAATGTGCAATAAAATTTATATTACAGCCATATTGTTTCCCCTTCATTACTTTAAAACGTGTATGTTCAAACCCAAAATCTAAACACTCCCATTGCTTTTTTTCGTTTCATAATTGCAATTGGGATGAGACATTTTACAGAAATCATCTTCCTCAGTCCTTTTCATTTCATTGACATCTACAAGCACAACTAGAGAAAGCTCTCTCCAGAATCACTCAAAAGCAGTGACAATCTTCTTTTTTTTTTTAATATTTGTTTCTGTATTTCTCTCCAAAGACACTGTGACTATCAAAATAGAAATGGGGCACCCAACACATAACTCAGAATTCAAAGGCAGTACAGGTGTCACAAGAGCCAAGGTAGCACCAGAAACCATTGCCAAATGTCTACAGCCCAGGGAAACAATGTTCCTCCAGAAAGGTTTAAGGGCATCTCCCCTGGTCTAACTGAGGGAAATTAGACTATTAAGGCTACTCATTAAAACTATCCAGTCAAATGAATCACTCTCTCTGTATATACACACACAGAGAACTTTGTTCATGCTGTCAGTGAAAAGTATCTCAATTGTATATCCTAGTCACATTGAGGAAATGGTCAGGACATTGTACCTAAACCTCAAATGACCAAGGAGGACAAAGATATCCAAATCAGCTCTAAACAAACCAGGCTTGATACTGTAAACTAAGGCAATAACAGAGTTCTGTGCAAGCCAACCTCACCCACGTGCCTGAGCAATAACCCGTGCAGCTTCCAAACCAGATGAGTTTGTGTTCTGCATGCAGAAGTTGGAGATGTTATTCTAACTTGTAAAGTGTGGGTTCCACAACAGGAGCACCTGCACCTTGGAGCCATTTCAATTGTCAGCACACACTGGGAAAGGAGAACTTCACATCCAATGGGAGCAAAGAGAAATCTGGCACCTGAATGTACTGCCAGAGTTTTAACTTTGGGAACTGCTATGCAATTCTTTACAGGGCTTTGATGCAGCAGTGCCAGCCTAAAATGCTTTGCTGATATTGGATAAAACTAAGCATATACCTAAGTACTCCAGAGATGGGAGAAGGCTCCACTCAAGTGCTTTACAAAATTATGACTTTTCACTGCAGGTGCCAAAGCAGCACTTTTTTATTGTTAATAATCAGCATTGGATACTTTCTCCAAAAGTCCTGTCAGAACTTCCCAGTCATGACAGTGCAATTTCACATGACAGTCAATGCCCTCTATCCAAATCCACTCTCATTCTACTAATCCCAATTTGAACTTTGGATTTATTTTTCCCCCTGGAAAATAAAGTTATTTTCCTAGTAAAATCAAAGCTTTAAGCCTTTTCCTGATGAGAGTTCTTTGGATTCTTTCCTTTCCCCTCCCTGTTATTTAGATTTCATGAACAGCACACTTGACTTACAGTCTCGCACACCACAATCTGGCAATATAAACGTGTTCAAATAATTTCCCAGTGTCTGCTTTTATTCTGTGTAAAAGAAAGCCTGATTGCTGCCCTAGAGAACATATACATTTCAAACCCTCTGCTATTCTGAGATGACTGACTGCCACAAATGTATGTATTAATCATTTTATACCAGGTATTCCCATCCAAATAGACATAATTAATTTAATTATTTTTTAAAAACCAGATTTTTAAAGAAGTCATAGACTGTTACGGGCTACATTTCAGTAAACAATAGCTTTTCTTTGATTTTATATTACATTTTATTTCTATTAATCCAAATTATTACCTCCCTTCTTGACCAAACAGCAGGAACACTGGTGGTCAGTACTTTCCTCCCAAATGCACAGCAGCAACACACCAAGCTACTTTTTAACATGAGGTAATTTTTAAGCAACACAGCAGCAGGGAGTGGAAAGAGAACCTAGAGAATCAAATCCATTCTCACCAACCACTGATATTTTTTAAATCCTTCTTTTTCTTTGCACAGAAATACTTTTCAATGTCTACTTTTAGATAATAGGATATGGAAGGGCACTTAATCAACACAGGGAAAAAAACTCCAGAAGCCAACCAGAGCAGAATTATCACCTTCTAAGGTAGCCAAAGGGGGCTGCTCTGCATTGTGCTTGTTAGGAGCCAAACTGAAAGTATCAGCTCTTTATGGTGCAGGAATGGTGCAGAAGTACCCACAATTATGCTTCAATTCTTCCCAAAACCAGAGAAACCATTACTTGTGTCTTTAAGTCACTGGGAGATTTGAGTCTCATCTCCAAGCCACCTTTGGAAGGGCACTGACAGGACTACAGGATGCCTGCTCTGGCAAAACTAGAGTTTAAGGGGCTTCAGAGAAATATGCAGTTCTGGTCTACTGATGCTAATATAACTTTTTCCATCTCACAAGTGAAAAAAACAGATAATGGAATTGCCTGTATCAGAAAACTTGGTGTCTCTGAATTAGGAGAAAAACCTAGATTTAATTTTATTATAAGAGATTGAAATTTGTCTCACTTAGAAAAAAGCCATAATGGACACTTAAAAAAAAAACCAAACAAACAACCACCCATTACAGCAACACAAGCAACTTTGTTATATCAGTTAAATGTATTGTTTAATTAGTTTTCTAAATGCATACACTGAAAAGCCATTAGACAGCCATTAGGAGTAATATATCCATTTTCTTTTTACAATCACCTGATTTACAATCAGTCAAATTTCTAAAGTAATTCAGTCAAACAACATTTCTGGCATTATTACCCCAGCAAAGTTTCCAATTCCCTTTTTTGACTGCCATCACTGTAATTTTCCCTTAGGCTCTAAAGCACTGATGATCGTCTTTGTTTCAGCAGATTTACAGAGCATCTCTTAGGTAAAAATGTGCCTAGTATGTTTACGGTCTCATTTCAAGATCCAGAAATCTGAAACTACTCAGCTATTTTTATGAAGTAATCTTTAAGAAAACCAGCTTTGTGTTCTCATGTGGGGAAAAAAGAGATTGCTTTAGATAAATTTTTTTAAAATCCTGAGCTCCCAAAGGAGCAAAATCCATCTGGCTATTCACACCTCAGCTTACTATTTCTTTAACAAAAACATTCTTAATAACCTTATTAACTAGCAACATATCTACATAAAAACTTGTCAAAAGGCTCATAATGACTTTGCCAAAACATTGTGGAAGTGACCAGCATATCTCACTGATCAAAGACAAAATCAAATTCTAAAATAATAAAGCCTTCGAATAGATTTTATTTTAGAGCTTCTCTGATGCTCTTTTTCATCGATACATTGTCACTCTAGAGATTCTATATGGTTTCCTGTTGTGTTTTCCAAACTTTGCATCAGCTCCAGTATGCCCCAGCTTGGAACTGTGTTAGTCAATCAACACAGCACATGATATCCAGAGGATGAAGTAATTGATGGTGGTACTTTACAGAAAACTAAGAGAGACAGTGTGAGACAGTGAGCAAATGTGTAGCACAGCTGTTAACTGAACTTGAATCCTGATCTAACCAAACTAATATGCAAACCTCAAATCTATCCTTCTCCCGCAATAATTGCTCTATTTATCCTTGCAATGGTTCAGTTGCTTGCTTTCCAAAATGTAATACAGTTTAAAAAAAATCATCTGGAAAATAAACAATTTCAAAGTTTCTTTAGAACATTTTGGTGAATTTTTAAGCTTTGCTTCTGCCAAACCAAAATAGAAAGTAAGAGCTAAGAACAGACTGCATGCAGCACAAATGTGCCTCAAACATCCTGAAAGACGATGCTCTTAATATCCACTTTCTCAGGTAGGGAACCACCACCTGTGTTCAGGTAAGTTTTGCAATGTTACTTATACAAACACCCACACCCAGTAAGCACTGTCAGGCAATTTGTTGCATCTCAAAACCAAGAGCCAATTGCAGTCCATCACCAGCTGGCACCACTCACAGCTCTGCCGGAAAGCTGAAGGATGCCAACGTCTGAACAAAGCAAACCCTCTGCTCACCACAGGCACGCTCTAAATGACCTTTACACAACAAGGCTCTCCAGAAAACACCAAGCTTCTATAGTATGGATTTTTTCCAACCCATGGCATATTTGTGTTTGCTAGTTTGCATTATGGGAGAGAAAGAAGCCGGGAGGAGTGGGACCAGCAATGCCAAGCCAAGCATGAAAGTATGGCAACAAGTGAACAAATCCTTTCCCTCCTGCCAGGGGCCAAACTGGGGGAAAAGGCAATAAATGAAAATTAACAATATACATGTACTTTCACCAGTCATGTCTGTCATTTCAGGGGAAAAGAAAAAAAAAAAAAGGCTATGACATGACATAGAGATGGAAAACTGATGGTGGGCATGCTACTGAATATGCATCTTGCATTCAGGTGCTGAACCCACATTGTCATACAGAATGACTGCTGATGTTAGTGCTAGGAGAAATCTTGTCTGTTAATGAAAGACTAACAAATGAGCTTTAAGCATTAAAATGCTTTTTGTTATCTTTGTATTAATTTCCTTTATACTGTCTCTATGATAGTAATGACACCCTTGAATGAAGCCAAAGACCAAGGCTCCAACAAACTGACTGGCAGAACTAATCAAGCCAATACCAGATACTGTCCTGACTCACACCCTGAGGAAGTGGCACATAACAATGAGAAGTAAAGGGAACGAAATGTAACACGAACACAGATCCTATTAGCATGAATTTAAAAAAAAAGCAACACAGTAAATTAGTTTTTATGAATTGGAAAATGCTGCAGGTTGTGAACTCCACTGCAAAATTTGACTTGTGAACAAACTGGAAGTTGAAGGACCTCAGAATGGGAATAAAATGAGGGAAGACACAAAGCCTAGGGGGCCACAGAGGACCCAGGCACCTTCCCTGGTAGCTCACAGGAGTGCTGGGATGAAACTCAGTCAGTGCTGTGCAAGTGAAGCAGCAGTTTCATGGTCCAATGCAGGCAGCAGCAGGTCACCAGAGGGAGGACAACTGCCACCAGAGGACTGCGAGGTGCCTGGGAAAGAACCAGCAGGTAAGATGCTGAACCTCTGGGCAGAAAAATAACAAAGTAGGCAGGAACCAAAGCATCATGATTAATACTCTTTTTCCTATCAAAAGGAACAGCAAGATTTGAAATTCTCACATAACTGTTCAATCCTCCCCAAATAAGACAGGTAAGAGCTAACAAAGTGCTTCTCATGTTCCTACAAAGATTCCCTTTGCCCTTTCCCCACAGTTAGGGTTATAATAACACAATAGAATTTTTACTGTACAAAGTTTAAATCAGATCATATACTGTCTGACCAGATCACTGTTAAAAAAAAAACAAAACAAAACAAAACAAAAAAACAAAAAAACAAAAAAAAAAACCAAAACAAAAAACCAAGCACATAAATTAGGTCTGTCTTAGTCCAGTTCCTGACTCAAGTCTGTGCTCCACCATTTGATCTGATCAGCACTCATTTGATCTAAAGTTATGAGTGCACAAGAGATCGTGTTTTTGGCAGAATCACATAGGTGTTCTTTTCCCAGAAAGAGCATCCATTTTCTATCTTGAAATATAAATATTATGTGAAATATCTACACCTGGGGAAGAAGAATATCAATATTTGCAGTTGGTTTCTTAAGTTGGTCTGTCCTTGATCTAGATGCATGAGTTGAGCCTGGAGTTGCTGTAAATTATAACCAGTCAAAATATTAGGAGCAATCCTAGCAGCGTGGAAACATACTGTAAGAATTGATCCCAAACAGTCTGTAGATGAGTATCAGAACTAGTACATTCATCAGGAGTTTTATATCACAGTCAATAAAACAAAAACAGTTCGAATAATCTGTATTCAAAAGCACAATTATTGAAGCAGGATCCCTATTATTTCCATGTAGGAGCAGGTTTCCCTTCCAATTTTATAAAATATGCACAATGAAATGCTTACAACCTTTGTTTTATTCACTGAAAATATATTATCTCTTCAAAAGTATTCCCTTTAATAACAAAAATTCCTTTCCAGACAAGACAATCCTACCAAGTCTTTCCCACAGGCACTGTTTTCTACATTTAACTGAACAAGGTCCTCCTCTGATATCAATGAGCTTTCAGAAATGAATCAAAACTCCAGCACCAAACAGCCAGGTAGCGTGAAGCGCTAGTAAACATCCCAAAGCCCTACAACTGATAAGATGTGAAACTTTTGAAAAACACATGTGCACACTCCATAATAAAACCCTGCATTTCATTTAATTGGTAAAAGAGACAGACCACTTAATTTGGGAAGAAACATTCCCTTCCCTTTCGGTATTTCTAGGCTACTGCACGTTAAGAACAGTGCCTGCAGGAGATCACGGATCGCTGGTGGTGCAGAAGCGCGAAGGCTGCGCCTTTCTGCCTCAGAACAAATGGCCCAGTGTGCTGTTTGAAGCCCACCAATACAAAATAACCAAATCTAATCCTTTCAACTAACAGCATGCTCACCAGATTGATTACTGCAGCTCACTCAGTAAAATGCCTTTGGGTTTGTTGTGAGCACGTTTTAAGAGCTACAGCAGTTTTAAGTTTTCCAAAACATCACATTTAGATAAACCAAAGATATACCAACAGTAATTGAGTGCAAGGGTATCACTGCATGTTAACTTCGGGTGGGAATCCTCTATGATGAGGTCTTGTCCAGGTGAGAGAGATTCCTTCACAACACCTGGCAAGAACACGACACAGTTACCACTGAAGAATCTCTGGCTTTCCCTTAGGATGAAGCCCACTGAAGTTTCAATGCATTCCCTTCTTCTCTGAGGGTATTGCATCATCACTCCTAAGATGGCTCTGTTTCTAAACTGCAACTCTATGCATGCAGGGATTTTGCTAGTACCTCCAAGACATAACACCTAACCTTACCCCTGTTGTAAACTCAGCTCTTATTACATAAATAGGAATCAGTGTCACACATCTAAACAACATCAAACAGTGTTTCACCACCAAGAGACACCCATACAACATTGCCAATACACCGGACTTCTTGGAATAACTACGAATACAATTACCCTAAAGCATGAGCATAAATGTGTACAACTTTTCTTCCCCATAGTTTTAGTAGAAGGTAAGGGGAATCAAGTATTAAGTCTCAACAGTCAAAGCTGAGAGCATACACAAAATTGCAATTACAAGCAAGAAGCATATAAAAAAAGTCTACTTGGCAGCCTACCCTATACAAATTAACTCCTATATTATTGCTCCAAATTATGGGCAGATTCAAAAGTTAACAATTTATGGCTACACTTAATAATAAAGAGTCTTTGAAACTGTTTCCAACTGCTGAGGTCTGATACTTAAAAAGGTTTAGATATCTCTCTTGAGTGGGGAAAACACCTAGAGAACAAAATTCCTCTCCCACTTGCGAGTTTCAGAGTGAAGTTCATATAAAGTTGTACAACTAAAAGTAAAATCAAATGATGGTCCAGTGGGAAATGATGCAGAAAACCCCCCAAATATATGAGAAAGCAGCTCCAGAATTCCAAACAGCAGTTAGTTTAGGATGTGCAATTATCTGGGGTATCACAGCATGAATTGGAGTAAGCTCATCTGTCCAGCTTAAACAGAAATCACTGAAAATCATCTTCAAGCAAATGCATGTGAATCATTTTGGCTAATGAAAACATACCCCTCAAGCTGAAGAACTTACGTAAATTACGTTTCTCCTAATTCTGCCAAAAACATTAAAGAAAATGGATTTGCCAAAGATAAAAGCAAAGTAGGCATGATAGATCATCCATTAGCAATACAAGTACGGCTAATTCTTCTTGACAGTGAAATGTCTTGGGATACAACCCACTTTATTTTTTTACTAAGTGTTTAGATGCAGTATGTCCTACACATTTTATCCTCAGGTATCCTAGATTTCACTACCAGTGAGATTTTACGAAGATCAGGCCTTAAAAATAATGTGCTAAGAACAGAAAGAATAAGGACAACCTAAAGTATTTTAGCACACTAAAGAAAAAAATTTGAAAAAAATTAAATTAAAAAATGAAGTAGGAGTTTTATAATCTCTGCAAGCTACAGAAACTGGTTTAAAATGGTGTGAACTAATACAATTAATCTGAAATAATAACAAGAAGGAACAACTCGTGCTTATGGGGAATCACAAGGGCACAATTAATACTGCACACTACCCACTGTTAGACCAACTAGTAACTACCGGGCTGGTTTGGGCTTTTTTTCATAAACGTATTTTTGGTGTGCATGGTGCTGCATTCACTAGCATACAACTTTGATTTATTCATGTAAACGTCAGAAATCCATCAGCAAACAAAGCCATATGGAAGAAAAAGAGATATAATGGATTTTCTGTTTGCTTTAGAAACTTGACATCTGTGGATAGCATCATCTAAGTTACAATCCAATCACTTTTCATAGTCCGGTCATTTTCATTCACCAATCCAAAAAGCGTTTTATCTGATGATACAAAAAGCTGTGGGAGGGGGATAACTGAGAAGGAATAATGTTTTTAAAACTTAAAATGAGAATACACTTTAACATTTTCCCTTTCACATCGTAAATTTAAAGAACAAGCAAACTCACATCTGTTCTAACTTAGCTCTTAAAAAACGAAGAAAAGGTATTAGGTTTATTTATATCTTGTCTGTATTTGCGACAAGATTTTCGGACCCGGACCGAGCCGCCGGTGGCACCCATCACCTGAGCAGCGCAAAGTTCCCACGGGGCCGGGCTCGGCAGTACTTACCCCCGCAGAGCAGGAGGCAGCCGGCCGGCCGCCCCGCCGAGCGCATCCTCCCCGTGCTGCCGCGGCCCCGCCTCGGCGCTCCGGCAGCAGCGGCCGGGATGCCCCACGGTCCGCGGGCTCTCAGGCGGGCCGGCCCATGGCCCGGGCCGGCG